>OZ024742.1:13436519-13489019 GCA_964016885.1 Eledone cirrhosa | reverse complement strand
CCACAAGTGATGTCAGTGAGATCCCCCTGTAGTTGTTGGTGTTAGAGAGATCTCCCTTCTTTGGCACTGGGACGATGTTACTGATCCACCACTGATTCGAGGCAACTCCTTTCTCCAGTTCCTGGTTACAGAACCCCAGGATGATATCATCAAAATCACACCTCTTCATCACCTCTGATTCCACTCCATCTTCTCCATGAGCCTTGCCCTCCTTGATCTTTTTCTTCGGTCTCTGAAGCTCCTCTCTGGTGAAGGGATCTGTCTCAATATCCAGTTCTTCAGACAGCCGCCTGATCTCCCCAGTGATCTGGGCTGTGGAGGGTGGCTCTCCTAGTAGGGTCCTAAAATGGTCTAGCCATTTCCTCTTCCTATCCTCGGGCCCTGTTCCCGGGATCTGACTCGAACACCTCTTCCTTTCTGTGATCTCGTTGATGATCATCCAGCTCTCCTTACATCCAGACCTGTCAACAGCTCTCTCCACACTTCTGATCTTCTCTATCAGTGCCTCCTCTCTGGCCTCAGTGTAAGCGTTACAGAGTTCTTGCTTCATCACCTCCACAGTCACCATTCTCTCCTCGTAGGATCAGCATAGAATCGGTCCTTGGCAGCTCTCAGGTGTTCTCTGGCTGCACGCACTTTTGGGTCTGCAGAGCTGAGATGCTTCCTTTTGTTCTTTCCCCTCGGCACCAGGGTCTCACTTGCTTGACTGGGGAGCTTTAAAGGAAGATGATAAGCTACAGGAGAGGTTCACAGTGGAAGTGATGTACAGGTTCAGTGCTCTTTGTGGAGAGACAGAGGAGAGAGAGATTGGATGGACTGAGGAGAGTGTGACGTGAAGGTACGGGCACTTCACCAATACATATATATATATATATATATATATATATATATATATATATATATATATATATATATATATATATACGTGTATACATACATATATATATATAAATACACACTCACACACACACACACATATATATATATACATACATATATACATTGTCCAGCAAGTAGTATATATTGTTAAACAATAATGGAATTTGAGCAATAAATAATAGTAATACTAATGATTATGATGATGATGATAATAATGCTTTCTTTATTAACCACAAGGGTTTACACAAAGTAGACATTAAGGACAGTACAGGACAATACAGGGAGGTACAAAAGGGCATTTCTGCGTGTAAAAAAACAAAAAACAGAGGATGTAATAATAGAACAATGGAAAAATTCCCCAGTAGGGGGGACACTTCCGAGGGACATTTGTGGAGAAAGCCCATTAAAAAGCCACAGTGACCCTGACCACCAGGGCAAGTGCCCTCTCCCAGTTTTCCACCTTTAATTTACAGACATATACTCAGAGTAGGCTCATTCACTGGGGCCATTCTTGCCTCCTCTCACCCATCTTTCAACAAAATTCTGGGAAGAGAGCACTTCCCTCTCTACCCTGATTTTCCTTTTCAAATGAAATTTGAAAAAGTTATTCAGGGCATCACCGAAGATGATGATGATAATAATAATAATTATTATTTCTACTTTAGGCACAAGGCCAGCAAATACCCAGTACATTACTGGTACTTTATTTTATCGACCCCGTAAGGATGAAAAGCAGTGTTAACCTCGGCGGGATTTGAACTCAGACTGGCAAGTGCCGTAACTCTATGTTGCAAAGCATGGCGTCTGACCCTCTACCGATACTGCCAATCCACATAATAATATTATAGATAATGCTTCATTATATTGGTTATAATGAGCATGAAAGTGACCGGAAGTGTTGTTATATAATCTGATAGAACTCTATATTGCTGAAACTGATAAGGAAATGTTTGACTTGCAAGAAGCTTTACACGAATCCCCCCCCCCCCCACACACACACTCATATATATATATATATATACACACACACAACACAAACGTTTATACATCCATACAAGTGTACACGTTTATATATATATATATATATATATATATAGTGGTGGAACACTGGAAGGTAATATCCGTAGTGGGAGAGCACTCAGTCCAGGGGACGAGTTAGTTACACAACAGTTAGTTCACCATATCGAGAACAATTGTTTCACCTTCGCGGATCTTCAGCTCGGGATATGTATGTATATAGATGTTTGGTGACGTGTGGACAACATGTGAAAAATTAACTTCTCGTGTTTAGGCAATCACTATTGCGTAATCTCTTTAGGATAGTTATTCGTTCGTCAATACATAAGCCCAAAGTTGGATTTCCCCTTGCGTATTGCTTGGACTTAGTGATGGATTTCCATTGAATGTAGTAGCCTATACTTGAGTCCTTGAGGGACCATACGTGGATCGCGAGTTCGTGGATGAACGTCTGTCCGGGTATCTGAAGGTAGACTGGTGGTTCAGGAAACGCTCCTTGAATCGGCCCTCCGCATGCCCACATACGATTTGACCTCCTGTGGTTCGTTGCAATAGTGATTGCCTAAACACGAGAAGTGAATTTTTCACACGTTGTCCACACGTCACCAAACATCTATTGAATAACTACAAGGCTCCGGACTGATTCTTTGTAATTTTATTTTTATTTTTTAAATTTTATTTTTTAAATTTTATTTTTTAAATTTTATTTTTTAAATTTTATTTTCAACCTAAAAACTTTCCAGACTTTCGCAGTTATCTCCCTTACACCTCCCGCACGCAGTCTAATATTGCCTGTGTGAAGTGACCGAGTTTCTGCGCATGCGCGTTAGTACGGTTGTCCTTCTTGTTTCTATAACCATACACATCCCGAGCTGAAGATCCGCGAAGGTGAAACAATTGTTCTCGGTATGGTGAACTAACTGTTGTGTAACCACTTATATATATATATATATATATATATATATATATATATATATATATATATATATATATATATATATGTATATATATATATATATATATATATATATATATATATATATATATATATATATATATATATGTATATATATATATATATATATATATATATATATATATATATATATATATATATATATATATTTATTAAAATAACAGATTAAAGTTAAGCAAAGAATTGCTGCTTTCACCCTTAACGGGATCTTCTGGAACTAACAAAGTCAATCTGTGGATGCAGAAGTGAATATTTCCAAAAACGTTGCAGCCGGAGGAAGACAGGAACACGATACTTTGGTTCGTGGAAACGTTCCCTGGCAAAGAACGGGAAAAAACGAATATAATACGTCATTATTTGGAGCAGTGAAAAACAATTACACGCAAAGACAAAACCACGTTTATGGTATAAAAGAAGTCGTAGGTCGTTTATAGAGACGTTCTCTGGCAATGAACGAAAAAAACGAAGATAATACGTCATATGTGGAGCGTGGAGAACAATTGCACGCAAAGACAAAGCCACGTAAATGGTATAACTGAAGTCGTAAACTAAACTTCTAACTAGGATTCTCAGCATCAGAGTTAAGAATAAAGTAAATAAAATACAGAGGTAATTGAAATTAAATAAATACATACACGCATCCATATACGTACATACACAAGCATACATAGGTATACAAATACAGGCACATATAAATATGTGTGTGTGTGTGTGTGTGTGTCTGTGTGCGTGTATACAAATAATTAAATAAACGTATGTAAATAAATAAATACGTATATAACAAGCGCACACACATACCTACATATAAATACACAAATGTTCAGAGACTACGTCAACCAAAACACAAAGTACACATAGAGACACACCATACATACGTACGAACCCACATACTCACACAGACGCAAAACTCACGTATACACATAACCAAAAGCATATGTACCAGAATATATAAAATATACGCCATAACATATACAATCAGATATACGTATGAGAAAGTATACGTACCTTCACAAAACATACAGGTAATATATATTTACCTATGCAAATAAGTAATGGCATAAACATAACATATACTTAGCTACCGCATCGACGTAAAATATCCACGTATAGATCGTACTATCCGTTAGGGTATAATGTGGGGCTGTAATACAGGAAAGTTTGTGCAATTTATGTTTACAAGCCGAAATTGACTCAGATTTTTTGTTTAAGATGTGGTCTGTGGCGTAGAGTATTTCCAGGGTCTCAGCGGCGCAGAGGTCACATGGGCTTTTATTTCCGTTATACGATTTAACCTTAGCTAGGATCTCCCAGTGTAACTTATATTGGGTGTGGTTGTCTTTTAGACTCCAGATATAAGCTGAAAGTGACGTCATATTCCTTCTTAGAGGATAACGAAAAGAATGGGTATGCATGTAAAGACGCTGCTTGAATCTATTGGCGATTAACCCTATGTAGGCACTACGGGACTTGGGTTTTTCAACCTTACATTTGTAGACAATGTTACTAGAGAGGCATTTCCCGGATAGGGGGCAATCAACCCGATTCCTACAGTTACAGTTAGTACTAACTACAGGGTTGCACGTGTTCCTACGGCTAGGTAGTTTAGCTAAATTTGAAGCTGTGCTGTTATGTGCAAGGTTGGGAGTCGTAGACATTTTAATAGTATTTCTATTAAAAATGTTACTATATTTATGTGTAGGGGGAAAATGTTTCGTAATAAGGGATAGAAAGATCTTAGTTAATGGTGTGGCAACCTCCATATTATATCGTGGGTTATACCATATAATGCGTCGGGATCAATTACTTCTAGGTCTATTCTCGTACTCTGTATATGCAACCTTATCGACAAATCAACTCCGAGCAAGAGCTTCATTGTAATATGTGGAATGGTCATTGAAAATATGCTCGTTAGTCGGTAGACGGGAAAGCTCAACGAAACGTTTCTTACCAGGTTCTTGGTTATGCTGGCAGGATGGTTATAATGCTTACTTATGTAATTAAGCGTATCATTCGGCTTTCTATACGGGTAATACAAGCCATTCGATAAATTGAGGGTAACGTCGAGGTAATTAACAACCGAGAGGTTGGCCTCAACCTGTATAGAGAGGTTGAAGCCTTTAAAGAAGGCTGTGAGTTCTTTTCTGAACCTGTCGCAAGCACGAGGGCCGCATTTAGTCATGGTCAAAAGACCATCTCACGGTACAAACCACCGCCCGCGTTGGGGAAATCGTCCTTGATAGAGAAAAGAAGGAAAAGGCCGATAAGATCAGTAACCTCCGCAGAATCGCTGGCGCCCATACTCACGTCGAATGGGGTACTATTAGATTTTTTAATCCAAATAGAGTTGTCGAAATTAATCACCGACTTACGGGCATTTAGGATGACATCAACTTCGAATTCTGTGAGTGTTGCTAGCTCTAAGGAGAAGTGGTAAAGTGATGGAGGAGTAGTAATTATTGATGTTGAATTGGATAAAACGGCAATGTATTTATCGTTATCGACAATATATTTATCGGCAATATATTTATCCTTATCGAGCCCTCTTTGGATTTTAGTCTTCAAATTTATTATTATTACTATATATATATATATATATATATATATATATATATATATATATATATATATATATATATATATATATATATATATATATATATATATGTGTGTGTGTGTACGTGTGTCTGTGTATTCGTATATATATATAAATAAATAAACGCGTACATACACACACACCTATTTATATATATATATATATATATATATATATATATTGGAATAAATGCTCTGAAATAGCGATATATATGTGAATATAGACATAGAATATTCGAAAATATTCTGTATGTTTATAATAAACATTTTGAAGACCTAATCGCTATAGAATAGAATACGTCACGTATTACAATTAGATTCTCGATAAAAGCAAGGGAAGTAATCTACGCGTTTCATTCTTGTTAGAAATCTTCAGGACTACATATCCAGTGCTTTTATCGAGAATGACACAGCTAGAGACTTATAGAATACTTAGCTGTGTACAGGAACTGGTTTGAAAGAGCGGTTGCCGGTCCGGCAGAAATTAGAAATTGGAATAAATGCTCTGAAATAGCGATATATATGTGAATATAGACATAGAATATTCGAAAATATTCTGTATGTTTATAATAAACATTTTGAAGACCTAATCGCTATAGAATAGAATACGTCACGTATTACAATTAGATTCTCGATAAAAGCAAGGGAAGTAATCTACGCGTTTCATTCTTGTTAGAAATCTTCAGGACTACATATCCAGTGCTTTTATCGAGAATGACACAGCTAGAGACTTATAGAATACTTAGCTGTGTACAGGAACTGGTTTGAAAGAGCGGTTGCCGGTCCGGCAGAAATTAGAAATTGGAATAAATGCTCTGAAATAGCGATATATATGTGAATATAGACATAGAATATTCGAAAATATTCTGTATGTTTATAATAAACATTTTGAAGACCTAATCGCTATAGAATAGAATATGTCACGTATTACAATTAGATTCTCGATAAAAGCAAGGGAATTAATCTACGCGTTTCATTCTTGTTAGAAATCTTCAGGACTACATATCCATATTTTCGAATATTCTATGTCTATATTCACATATATATCGCTATTTCAGAGCATTTATTCCAATTTCTAATTTCTGCCGGACCGGCAACCGCTCTTTCAAACCAGTTCCTGTACACAGCTAAGTATTCTATAAGTCTCTAGCTGTGTCATTCTCGATAAAAGCACTGGATATGTAGTCCTGAAGATTTCTAACAAGAATGAAACGCGTAGATTACTTCCCTTGCTTTTATCGAGAATCTAATTGTAATACGTGACGTATTCTATTCTATAGCGATTAGGTCTTCAAAATGTTTATTATAAACATACAGAATATTTTCGAATATTCTATGTCTATATTCACATATATATCGCTATTTCAGAGCATTTATTCCAATTTCTAATTTCTGCCGGACCGGCAACCGCTCTTTCAAACCAGTTCCTGTACACAGCTAAGTATTCTATAAGTCTCTAGCTGTGTCATTCTCGATTAAAGCACTGGATATGTAGTCCTGAAGATTTCTAACAAGAATGAAACGCGTAGATTACTTCCCTTGCTTTTATCGAGAATCTAATTGTAATACGTGACGTATTCTATTCTATAGCGATTAGGTCTTCAAAATGTTTATTATAAACATACAGAATATTTTCGAATATTCTATGTCTATATTCACATATATATCGCTATTTCAGAGCATTTATTCCAATTTCTAATTTCTGCCGGACCGGCAACCGCTCTTTCAAACCAGTTCCTGTACACAGCTAAGTATTCTATAAGTCTCTAGCTGTGTCATTCTCGATAAAAGCACTGGATATGTAGTCCTGAAGATTTCTAACAAGAATGAAACGCGTAGATTACTTCCCTTGCTTTTATCGAGAATCTAATTGTAATACGTGACGTATTCTATTCTATAGCGATTAGGTCTTCAAAATGTTTATTATAAACATACAGAATATTTTCGAATATTCTATGTCTATATTCACATATATATCGCTATTTCAGAGCATTTATTCCAATTTCTAATTTCTGCCGGACCGGCAACCGCTCTTTCAAACCAGTTCCTGTACACAGCTAAGTATTCTATAAGTCTCTAGCTGTGTCATTCTCGATTAAAGCACTGGATATGTAGTCCTGAAGATTTCTAACAAGAATGAAACGCGTAGATTACTTCCCTTGCTTTTATCGAGAATCTAATTGTAATACGTGACGTATTCTATTCTATAGCGATTAGGTCTTCAAAATGTTTATTATAAACATACAGAATATTTTCGAATATTCTATGTCTATATTCACATATATATCGCTATTTCAGAGCATTTATTCCAATTTCTAATTTCTGCCGGACCGGCAACCGCTCTTTCAAACCAGTTCCTGTACACAGCTAAGTATTCTATAAGTCTCTAGCTGTGTCATTCTCGATAAAAGCACTGGATATGTAGTCCTGAAGATTTCTAACAAGAATGAAACGCGTAGATTACTTCCCTTGCTTTTATCGAGAATCTAATTGTAATACGTGACGTATTCTATTCTATAGCGATTAGGTCTTCAAAATGTTTATTATAAACATACAGAATATTTTCGAATATTCTATGTCTATATTCATATATATATATATATATATATATATATATATAAAACTAATCAGATCAGAGCAAACATCACGGACGCTCTATCTCAAAATTATTTTTGAAAAGCATTAGAAATGCGCAACCGGTAAAACTTAAAACCCAAACTGAATACTTACCAATACTATTACTAATTCTCACTTATTCCTAATTAAATCATTTTTCACTGTGAACAATTGAACAATTTGTCAGCATTTTCTTTTTCGTTTACCAATATATATATATATATATATATATATATATATATATATATATATATATATATATATATATATATATATCTAAGGCGGGTAAAATTCCCGAGATGCATGGACGAGTTCTCTCCAGCGGTCTCTGTCCCTCATTATCGCTGCCATATCCTGCATGTCCAACAGACCAGTGTCTGTCCTTAGGGCATCAACATATGTTAACCTTGGTCATGCTCATCTAGTGTGTCCATGTAGGGGCTCCCAAAGGAGCACTGAGTGCAATGTCAACTCTGGATGTCGGTGAGCATGTCCAGCCAACCTCAGTCTCCTCTGTGTCACTTTTGAGCTGACTTTTGGGAGGATCCCATACAGCTCTGAATTTTTCATCCTCAGTGTATACTGATTAATGTTCAGAGCCATCCTCAGCATTCTCGTGTAGCACCCATCCACCATCTGAGTGAGTTTCTTGTTCAGTGTCCAAGTCTCAGACCCATACAGCAGTACAGACTCCACTACAGCAATGAAGAGGTGGATTTTCATGTCTTTACGAAGGTCCGACTTTCACACCGATCTCAAGCTGTGGCACGCCGCCCAGGCTTTGCTCTTCCTCTTAACCACATCATCTTCCGTATTCCCAATCTTTGCTCCCAAATACAGGAAGTCCTCAACCAATTCTAGTGGCTTCCCGCCTACATTAGTGATCCCCTCTGGCTTCTCAACATTCTCTACCAGATATTTTGTTTTAGTTTCATTCATTCTCAGCCCCACACTCATCGACACAGTCTCAACCTCCCGCATCAAATCCTCTGCCTCCTTCACTGTATTTGTCACCAAAACTATGTCGTCGGCAAATTCAGCATCCGATACCTTTTTCGCTCTAACTCTCCTGCTCTGAGCCGGTGCTACAGTAAAGCCAGAGTCCTGGTGTTTCTCCAGTGCAAGGCGCATACAATAGTCCACTACGATGATAAAAAGGTAGGGAGACAATGTATCTCCCTGGGGCACTTCAGCCAGTTTCTCAAAGAACTGTGTCATCCCATCAGGTGTAATGACTTGGGCTTTGGTGTTGGTGTAGAGCAGTGATATCAGGTCCACTATCTTCTTGGGGATTCCATAAGCCTGTAAGATCAGGCACTAACGGTCCACAGAATCAAAGGCCTTCCTAAAGTCAATGAAAACCATGATCGCAGGAAGGCACTTTGCTCTAGCTCCCTCTAATATCCTCCTCAGCATCAGGATGTGACTGGTGGTTGATCTACCCTCTCTGAAGCCGTTCTGGTTGTCCCTGAGCTTCTTCTCCGTCTCAGGCTGGATCCTGCTAAGAATCATCCTGTTGAGGGTCTTTGCCACAAGTGACGTCAGTGAGATCCCCTGGTAGTTGTTGGTGCTAGAGAGATCTCCCTTCTTTGGCACTGGGACGATGTTACTGATCCTCCACTGATTCGGGGCAACTCCTTTCTCCAGTTCCCCGTTACAGAACCCCAGGATGATATCATCAAAATCACACCTCTTCATCACCTCTGATGCCACTCCATTTTCTCCATGAGCCTTGCTCTCCTTGATCTTCTTTTTGGCTCTCTGAAGCTCCTCTCTGGTGAAGGGCTCTGTCTCAACATCCAGTTCCTCAAACAGCCTCCTGATCTCCCCAGTGCTCTGGGCTGTGGAGGGTGGCTCTCCTAGTAGGGTCCTAAAATGGTCTAGCCATTTCCTCTTCCTATCCTCGGGCCCCGTTCCCTGGATCTGACTCGAACACCTTCTCTTCCTCCCTGTGATCTCGTTGATGATCATCCAGCTCTCCTTACATCCAGACCTGCCAACCGCTCTCTCCACACTGATCTTCTCTATCAGTGCTTCCTCTCTGACCTCAGTGTAAGCGGTACAGAGCTCTTCCCTCATCACCTCCACAGTCACCATCCTCTCCTCCGTAGGATCAGCATAGAATTGTTCCCTGGCAGCTTTCAGGTGTTCTCTGGCTGCACACTCTTTTAGGTTTGCAGAGCTGACGTGCTTCCCTTTGTTCTTTTTCCTCGGCACCAGGGTTTCACTTGCTTCCGCCACTGCATTGGTGAAGTACCCGTACCTCCTCGTCACACTCTCCCCAGTCCTTCCAATCTCTCTCTCCTCTGACTCTCAATACAGAGCACTAAACCTGTTTCTCACTTCCACTGTGAACCTCTCCTGTAGCTTATCATCTTCCTTGAAAGCTCCTCAGTCATAGATTGTTCTCCGGGGCTGAGCCTTGCTCTTTCTTAAGCTCACGCGGACCTCACTCATAACAAGCCGGTGGTCACTTCCCAGTGTACTGAAATAGCTGTATGGTTCCTTGTTCAGAACACTATTCCGCCACTTTTTCCTCACCAGAATGAAATCAATCTGGGACTTGGACAGGTGCATATCTGAGATGTAGGTCCACATCTTCCCCAGATTCTTCCTAAACCTTAGGTTGGTCGCCATCAAGTTCGCCTCCAGCAGGGTGTCTCTCAGTAGTCTTCCATTTCGGTTGGTGTTGTTATGGAAGTACCAGCAAGGATCTTCAATGCCCTCCTTACTCAGATGTGCATTGAAGTCCCCCCAAACAAGCAGGATATTGTGTGCCTGAGTGGTGTTGACAGCTCTCCACACCTCCTCATGGAACTCTTCCGCATTCACATCACTGTCCCCCTCGGTTGGACTATAGGCTGAGATGACTGTCAGTCTTGGGTTTCCATTGAAGGTCACCCTCAACACTTGCGGGGAGATTGTTTTTTGCACTGAACACAAAACCCACTCCCCCTACTGCAGCATTTGTGTTCTTCACTGCCGATGTAGTGATGAGCTGGCTCTGCCTCCCGATCATCACACTCCTCACGGGCTCATCGTGTAGAATCCTGTGTTCTTGGATCGCAAGTATCTGTATACCACTCTCCTCGAACAGATGTCCCAACTCCTCTCTCTTCTCCAGCGTCCGAATAGTCCTCACATTCAAAGTGCCCATTTTGATGGCTCTTCTGCAGGACAAAACTGCATTCTTTATATTTGTCTCAGAGACAGCTGATCCATCATCCACTGGCCCTCTCTGTGGCTCTAAGCCAGCAGAGTCATAACGACCAGGCTGCTACTTGACAGTGTAATTAGGGGCTCTAACCCTAGTGCGGTTAGATCAACTCTCCATATTTCTTTTCAATGGCTGACAATACCTTACCGGCGCCACTCGAATAAGGTAGTTATTTAACCCATAAATGGAGCCCTAACAGGTACTAACACCCTGGGCCAGGGAAGACCTGGGAGTCATGACAACTAAGGGGTAACTCCACATTCCCCACATCTCCTGAACTCCCGAACTGGAGCCTTGCCACTGGATGTAGTTTAATGTCATACCCAGGACATATATATATATATATATATATATATATATATATATATATATATATATATATATAGGTGTGTGTGTATGTACGCGTTTATTTATTTATATATATGTATATATATATATACGAATACACAGACACACGTACATATATACACGCATCGATTCATTCGCAAATAGGAACACATACTTATATGTATATGTAGCGAAATCTGTCCACGACTTGAACCTTGGATGACACCTAAAGGTCAAACTCTAGGTCACCACCCTTTTGGTGTGGACAGGTTCATGCGTGGACTATCCCCTCAAGGTGGGAGACAGAAAGCGACAGGTATATAAAGCCTGTATCATCCCACGTTTATACAGAGAGATAGGAGCATTACGCTAGCAAGAAACTATGTAAAGATTCACCTCTATCTTCAGGCCCCAGTGGTCTACAGACATACAGAGAGATCGGAGCACTACGATACAGACCAACTATGTGAAAGATTCACAGCTATCTACAGGCCACAGTGGGCTACAGTCAACTACAGACCATTATCTCTCTCTCTTGGCGCAGACTAAATCAGCCTCATGAACCAAAAACAAAAATAACCTCGTCAACCTTTGAAACTCGTGGTAATATGTTTATTGTTCTTTTTGAATCAAGTGAAGTAAACCTTAATATATAAACTAAATAATTTATTCTTGTTATTACATCTAACAAAATTGTTAATCCATCTAACTAAATCATAACCAATACCCCCTTCGTTGAATATATATGATACAGCATACAGACAAACATACATGTACACATACATATATATATATATATATATATATATATATATATATATATATACATATATATATATATTTGAATATATATATATATACACAAATAGAGAATATATTTCAATACTAACAAACTTATAATAATTAAGTTTTAGCAAGAGTCTTTTAAACGTGCAACATTATCCGAGTTGATTGACAACGGCAACGACACCGGCCCTCTGGTGTTCGATTGTTTTGTTGCCAAGTAACTAAGTTTTTATTACCCAGAAGCTATATATGGTTAGAATAATCAACAACCACTGACGTCATAACAAATCATAAATCACATTAGCATGTGCTTAAATTGCAAGAGTCCACTTTCAATTTCTTTATTGAAGTCGCTTGGCGTTTCCGCTTAGATCAAAGGAGCGAAACTCCTTTTTATTACCTTGGTTTTCTATTCTGTTGCTGATTATTCCGAACACGAATTAATGCGAACTTAATGCTGTTCTTTAGTAGCATTTTTATATTTAATTTCTACACGGAAATAACGTTTACATTTTGGTTTTCTTTCTGAAGTATATTTATTTCCATATATTTCATTTGTACTTCTCATGTGTATAGATGATACACATACATCTCATACATACAAACAAACACAAGTTATCATAGCATACATATACAAGCATACAGACACACACACACACACACACACACACACACACACAGACACACATACACACATACACACACACACACATATACGCATACATCCCCCTCCACACATACATACACACACACACACACACACACACACACACACACACACATACATATATATATATATATATATATATATATATATATATATATATATATATATACATATATATATATATAATACTTATGCATAATTATCGATATTTATAGTTATATTCGAAACGAACAAGCTCATTGCTGTTTGGCCTGAACACTGAAAAGCCTCTTTTAGGCGAAACTGTGAGTTCACCAAGACATTTTAAAAATATTTGATCTGTAAATCTTTAACATATATTCAATTATTTCCATCGGAATTTTATATTTTTTCTCTATATTATTGTTGTTTGTTGATAACATTCATGTCAGTATTACACACACAAACACTCAAGCAGAAATACCCCGCCATATAATATATATATGTATGTGCGTGTGTGTATGTGTGTGTGTGTGTGTGTACACATATTACTGCTGTCGAACGCAATTGTGTATGACTTTGTATTATGTTTGAGTTAAAGGTTTCGATGTTCATGCCGTCATGAGCAGACACATAGCCTCTCTCGATTTCCCCGCCTTTCATCTAGTAAATTATGAATGGATGTTCTGAAACAAACTCTACAGGTACAGAAGTCCTGTCTTATAAACCAGCCCGGAAGTTATGAGCTCTCCAAGAACACGTATAGTGTCCGTACACTGCTGACTTGTGGAAAGATCTGGTTCGTGTCCAACTCTATCGTGAAGATCTACCTGCCGCTTTCTTTTGGCCTGGAAGGGCATCAATTTTCTTCTGTTGACTATTACGAAAGAGGTGTGATGGATGAGGCTGAAAGAACTGTTCTTAAATTCCACTTGGAAAAGAACATGATGATGAAGATAGAAATACCCCCCCCCCCCTACATATTTGTTAAAAGGTTGGTAAAAGTTTGTGAGAATGACGCAATGGTATGGGGTCACACAGAACATTTACCTGTAGACTGGAAAGAGGAGTAAATGCCGATGTTGAACTTGGTGATCAACAATGTAAGTACCAGTTAAGAAATGGGGTCAATGTAATTTGACTTACCCATCCCTTCAAATTAATTTCTTTATCCTCGGCCAGAAATTATACATATTATTATTCATATTGGGGCGGTGAATTGGCAGTATCGCTAGAGGGTCGGACGCCATGCTAGGGTGGTGGATTGGCAGTATCGGTAGAGGGTCGGACGCCATGCTAGGGTGGTGGATTGGCAGTATCGCTAGAGGGTCGGACGCCATGCTAGGGTGGTGGATTGGCAGTATCGGTAGAGGGTCGGACGCCATGCTAGGGTGGTGGATTGGCAGTATCGCTAGAGGGTCGGACGCCATGCTTTCTAGCATAATTATGTTCCTTTACTGTCTGAGTTCAAATCCCGTCGAGGTCAACTTTGCCTTTCATCCATACGGGCTCGATAAAATAAAGTACCAGTAATGCACTGAGTAATTGCTGGTCTTGTGCCAAAAGTAGAAACAATTATTATTCATAAGAGGATATGCTAATTTCTTGTTGCTATAACTCTACTAAATAAAATCTAATATAAAATATATTTCTACTTCAAAGTTTGTTCATATTATAATAATTCTTGTTATATTTTATAAAATAACAAAGTTGGTTGTTGTTGGTTTTGTTGCGTCTCTACTCAAGTAGTTAGGTTATCGTTGCAATCTTGTTGATGACGTCATTACTAATTTTATAATAGGTGCGACTAATAGTCGTGTTACTAGTGACTATAATGATACGGATAGATATGACGGATTGGGGGGGGGGTATTTGCAATGGTGGGAATAATAGAATGGCCGAGAAAAATGATTATATGTTGTATTAGAACGTTTAGCAGTGTGGACGTATGTGTGGCCTCGTGTGTGTGTGTGTGTGTGTGTATGTGTGGCCTCATGTGTGTGTGTGTGTGGACGTATGTTTGGCCTCGTGTGTGTGAGTGTGTATGTGTGGCCTCATGTGTGTGTGTGTGTGTGTGGACGTATGTGTGGCCTCATATGTGTGTGTGGGGGGGGGCGTATGTGAGGCCTCATGTGTGTAAATGTGTATGTGTTTGTACGTGTGGCCTCATGTGTGTGTGTGTGTGTGTGGACGTATGTGTGGCCTCGTGTGTGTGTGTGGACGTATGTGTGGCCTCATGTGTGTGTGTGTGTGGACGTATGTGTGGCCTTATGTGTGTGTGTGTGTGGACGTATGTGTGGTCTCATGTGTGTGTGTGTGTGTGTGTGGACGTATGTGTGGCCTCGTGTGTGTGTGTATGTATGTATGCGTGTGTATGTGTGGCCTCATGTGTGTGTGTGTGGACGTATGTGAGGCCTCGTGTGTGTAAATGTGTATGTGTGTGTACGTGTGGACTCATGTGTGTGTGTGTGTGGACGTATGTGTGGCCTCATGTGTGTGTGTGTGTGTGGACGTATGTGTGGCCTCGTGTGTGTGTGTATATATGTATGCGTGTGTATGTGTGGCCTCATGTGTGTGTGTGTGGACATATGTGAGGCCTCGTGTGTGTAAATGTGTATGTGTGTGTACGTGTGGACTCATGTGTGTGTGTGTGTGGACGTATGTGTGGCCTCATGTGTGTGTGTGTGGACGTATGTGAGGCCTCGTGTGTGTAAATGTGTATGTGTGTGTACGTGTGGACTCATGTGTGTGTGTGTGGACGTATGTGTGGCCTCGTGTGTGTGTGTGTGGACGTATGTGTGGCCTCGTGTGTGTAAATGTGTATGTGTGTGTACGTGTGGACTCATGTGTGTGTGTGTGTGGACGTATGTGTGGCCTCATGTGTGTGTGTGTGTGTGGACGTATGTGTGGCCTCGTGTGTGTGTATGTATGCGTGTGTATGTGTGGCCTCATGTGTGTGTGTGTGTGGACGTATGTGTGGCCTCATGTGTGTGTGTGTGTGTGGACGTATGTGTGGCCTCGTGTGTGTGTGTATGTATGCGTGTGCATGTTTGGCCTCATGTGTGTGTGTGTGGACGTATGTGTGGCCTCATGTGTGTGTGTGTGTATGTGTGTGTATGTGTGTGTGTGGACGTATGTGTGGCCTCGTGTGTGTGTGTGTATGTATGTATGCGTGTGTATGTGTGGCCTCATGTGTGTGTGTGTGTATGGACGTATGTGTAGCCTCATGTGTGTGTGTGTGTATGTGTGTGTACGTGTGGCCTCATGTGTGTGTGTGTGGACGTATGTGTGGCCTCGTGTGTGTGTGTGTGGACGTATGTGTGGCCTCGTGTGTGTGTGTGTGTGTGTGTGTGGACGTATGTGTGGCCTCGTGTGTGTGTGTATGTATGTATGCGTGTGTATGTGTGGCCTCATGTGTGTGTGTGTGTGTATGGACGTATGTGTGGCCTCATGTGTGTGTGTGTGTATGTGTGTGTACGTGTGGCCTCATGTGTGTGTGTGTGGACGTATGTGTGGCCTCGTGTGTGTGTGTGTGGACGTATGTGTGGCCTCGTGTGTGTGTGTGTGTGTGGACGTATGTGTGGCCTCGTGTGTGTGTGTATGTATGTATGCGTGTGTATGTGTGGCCTCATGTGTGTGTGTGTGTGTATGGACGTATGTGTGGCCTCATGTGTGTGTGTGTGTATGTGTGTGTACGTGTGGCCTCATGTGTGTGTGTGTGGACGTATGTGTGGCCTCGTGTGTGTGTGTGTGGACGTATGTGTGGCCTCGTGTGTGTGTGTGTGTGTGTGTGTGGACGTATGTGTGGCCTCGTGTGTGTGTGTATGTATGTATGCGTGTGTATGTGTGGCCTCATGTGTGTGTGTGTGTGTATGGACGTATGTGTGGCCTCATGTGTGTGTGTGTGTATGTGTGTGGACGTATGTGTGGCCTCGTGTGTGTGTGTGTGGACGTATGTGTGGCCTCGTGTGTGTGTGTGTGTGTGGACGTATGTGTGGCCTCGTGTGTGTGTGTATGTATGTATGCGTGTGTATGTGTGGCCTCATGTGTGTGTGTGTGGACGTATGTGTGGCCTCGTGTGTGTGTGTGTGTGTGTATGTGTGTGTATGTGTGGCCTCATGTGTGTGTGTGTGTATGTGTGGCCTCATATGTGTGAAGGTGTATATGTGTGTAGGTGTATGTGTGTGTATATGTGGCCTAAAGTATGTGTAGGTGTGTGTAAGATAAACTTATGAGTAGCAACTCCGTTTGAAGAAAATTGAAAACCATTAAAAAATGTTATAATAAATTAGATTTTTATCGGCAATGATATTGATAGAGGTATTTACGTATGTAGATCTATGTAGATGTGTGATGTGTGTGTGTGTGTGTGGGTGTGGATGTGTGTGTGTGTGGATGTGTGATGTGTGTGGATGTGTGATGTGTGTGTGTGTATGTGTATGTGTGGATGTGTGTGGATGTATGTATGTGTGTGAGAGTGTTGTGCGTATATGTGTTTGTTCACAAGGATAAAAACGCACGCTTATACACATACACCACAAACCCAGATACATATAGTTAGGTATGTATATATGTATGTATGTATGTATGTATATATGATATATATGATATATATGTATATGTATGCATACATATATATATGAGTGTTGGTAGACTAATAAACACGTATATGCACACATATTATATACACATACATACATTAATGCATATGTATATGTATATATATATATATATATATATATATATATACACAAATATATATGTGTGTGGGTACGTGTATGTGTATATGTGTGTGTGTGCATGCGTGTGTGTGCGAGTATGTGTGTGTATATATGTGTATGTGTGTGTGTGTGTGATTTGATAAATGATGGAAGGAAATAAAATAACATTTTATAACAGTAAATTGAAAAGAAAGAAATAGAAGTAGATTTATTTATTTATTTATATAATTTCATGGGGGTGGGGGGATAAAAATGAAAAATAGAATAAATAAAATTTAATGAAATATATAATATATAGAGATGAAAATTAAACAAATTTGTGTTATGTGAATTGATATATTGACAATTGGCGAATATATTTATTGACTTCAATTACCGAAGTAAATATTTTAATAAAATACAATTGAAATATCTAACAGATTGTTTCTTTAACGGCCTTCAACCAAACAAAAATGACAAATAAAATATATATAATATATATATAAATAAAGTGGTCAGTTTATTAAGCTATTTAGTAAATAGTTTGTTCTATTCTGTTCCAAAAACAGACTTTGATATCCTATTTGAATAGTAAATATAAATAATATATATATATAATGTTGCTAAATATATCGGGATAAAATGAGAAGAAAAAATATACAGAATTAAAAAAATATATAATGTAACCAACCCAACAGGAAAGACAAGGAAATTCGCAGAAGTAATTGAATAAATATATTAACCGAAGTATATTCATTAAAGTTAAAATACAACATTTATCATAGGAAATAGGAATCAAAACAAAACTAAAGAAAAGATAAGAAAAAAAAACAACTTAGCTTAGTGTTTGGACTATTTCAATAATATATAAGTATTGATTCACTGAAATGATAACAAACAGTTCTTTAGAAATATTGGCCTCTCTGATAGAAGTGAGAATATATTGAAATATAACAAAGATAAGATTTAGAAATCGAAATAAAAGAATCAAGTACTTGCTTGTATCATTTCTTAACATTTGATTTTAGATTTCGTTTTGATGGATATTTGAATTACCTTTTTTTTTACAGGACATTTATATAATATATCCTTTAAAATTGGGAATTTGGAACACTGTTATTTACTTCGGAAGTTTTTAAACATTTAGAGATGGACCTAATTGCTTGTAGATTGTAGTAACATTATATAATTAGTCGTCTGGTTAGATTGGTGGCAATTGTGAATGGTGCTGTTATCAAAGATTTTCGGCTCTGATCTACGCATGATGATACTTCTGAGATCGCTAGGTTAGGATGATCCCAGCCTCCTTGAGCAAGAGCAGCAAGAAGAAGAAGACCGACAGAATTGGTTAAGTTACTTTATAGATGTAGCAGTAATACCTTTCATTTGAAACATTACTGTCGTGGTCGAAAATTCAGGAAAATTAAAAGGAATCAAAATATGATTTAATTAGATGAATTGTTTTGGTTTCAAAATTATTTCCAACATTCAACAAACAAATATAAAATATATATATATATATGTTTCTTTTAAATCAATTTCCATATAAGTACGTCAAGTATTTATTATGGACCACATGATAACAATAGGAACAATCTGGTAACTAAAAGTACGAAATCACAAAAATATATATCACGGATTAAGAAGACATCAACGAACACTGTTTTGTGGATAGTCAATGTACTTCCTTCCACATAAGCCACTACCGGGTACACTGTATAACTCAAACAATCGTGGGTACACTATAATCGAATCAGAGTTGGAAAGTTCGTAAATAAAAAGGACTTTAACATGAAATTGCTTAGTAGGCGCGGATTCAACATCGCTAAACTATATATATATATATATATATATATATATATATATATATATATATATATAACGAAGGAAATGTGGTAAGGAACCAGGTGGACCATAACGCACCAAAGTACTCAATACTTGAGGTAGTAGAGTGGGTAATAGGAACCAGTAAGACCCCGACAGCTGAGCTCAAGCCGTTTCGACGGCTAATTCTGGACTAAATGAAAATTTATCCTGGTATTTAAATAGCCGATCTTCTCAAGGGGTAATTCCATATATGGTCAAAGTGATTGTCAGAAATCAGTAGTAATTCTGTGGTTGCAAATTAGTAGGGGAGATGGTGGCTAAACCTGCCAGTAGGAGAAAGAGGGGAGGGGTGGAGTAGACCCAATCAAGCGTTGGTAGTGCCAGCTACAGCTGGGCATGAGGTCAAAGAAGATACAGGGGAGGGGGAGGGGGAGGAAATCGGAACGGTAGGTAGAACAATGGGGGGTAGAAATATATAGGAAAGAAAAAATACTGAGAGTGAAGAAAAGCAAATAAGTGTAAAGAAAAAAGTAAAGTAAATTCTACGACCTAGGTCTCTAGCTATTGTTAGGCTAGAATAAATAAATAAATAAAGAAAGAAAGAAGTAAAGAAAGAAATGAAGAAATAACGAAATAAGTAAAAGAACTAGGTGGGACGAGATAGGCAAGGGCCCTTTTAAGAGGTATAAGTACGTAAATGATACGGTGACGGGTCAACAAAAGGGGCCAAAATACTAAAGAGACTACCACGAAATAAACAATAAAGGTTTCCATCCCGGGCACAATGCCGGCAACCACCCAGTGCAGCAAAGTGAACTAGTACGAGATAATAATTCTGAGTCCCGAGAAAAATATATACTAATGCTAACTCTAAAAGATCTAAAACAAGCTACATGAAAGTTCGTACGAAGTAAAGGTAGAATACGGAAAAATAAATTCAGAATCCACCCCGCCCAAAAGAAAAGCGAAGAAAGAAATACTGAAACGAAAAAATAAGGCATAAGTGCCACTAAGAAATATAGAGGGCACAGAGAATAGTGGGAGCGGTCGGAAAAAGGGGACAAGTATCCGGGGTCTAAACCAACTGCTATAAAGGGCGGAGTCCGCCAAATCTATCATAGACTAGGGGAGGGCGTGGGGTACTAAGGCTACAAGGGGCCAAAGGGCAGCCTCGGGTGGGCGAGAAAAGACGCCGACAAAGGAGAAGAGCTGGGGTAGAAGGACTAAGGAGAGAGGGGGGGGAAATAAAGGAAGCGATAAAAGAATACAAAGAAGATCTTACGTCTCCCTTGGCAAGCAGGGGTTACCCATTGCAAAATCGGCAAGTGGGGTGTTATAGCCCTAGTCTACCCCCCTGGGTCATTATGGGGTTTGAGGGCGAGGTAAGTCCTACGCAATCTATGTTTACATGCAGTAACCAGTTCATCTTTCTTGTTTAGGAGTTGGTCCGTCGAAAACAGCATTTGTAAAGTACCCCCACCCCCTCCCCTAGTCTATGATAGATTTGGCGGACTTCGCCCTTTATAGCAGTTGGTTTAGACCCCGGATACTTGTCCCCTTTTTCCGACCGCTCCCACTATTCTCTGTGCCCTCTATATTACTTAGTGGCACTTATGCCTTATTTTTTCGTTTCAGTATTTCTTTCTTCGCTTTTCTTTTGGGCGGGGTGGATTCTGAATTTATTTTTCCGTATTCTACCTTTACTTCGTACGAACTTTCATGTAGCTTGTTTTAGATCTTTTAGAGTTAGCATTAGTATATATTTTTCTCGGGACTCAGAATTATTATCTCGTACTAGTTCACTTTGCTGCACTGGGTGGTTGCCGGCATTGTGCCCGGGATGGAAACCTTTATTGTTTATTTCGTGGTAGTCTCTTTAGTATTTTGGCCCCTTTTGTTGACCCGTCACCGTATCATTTACGTACTTATACCTCTTAAAAGGGTCCTTGCCTATCCCGTCCCACCTAGTTCTTTTACTTATTTCGTTATTTCTTCATTTCTTTCTTTACTTCTTTCTTTCTTTATTTATTTATTCTAGCCTAACAATGGCTAGAGACCTAGGTCGTAGAATTTACTTTACTTTTTTCTTTACACTTATTTGCTTTTCTTCACTCTCAGTATTTTTTCTTTCCTATATATTTCTACCCCCCATTGTTCTACCTACCGTTCCGATTTCCTCCCCCTCCCCCTCCCCTGTATCTTCTTTGACCTCATGCCCAGCTGTAGCTGGCACTACCAACGCTTGATTGGGTCTACTCCACCCCTCCCCTCTTTCTCCTACTGGCGGGTTTAGCCACCATCTCCCCTACTAATTTGCAACCACAGAATTACTACTGATTTTTGACAATCACTTTGACCATATATGGAATTACCCCTTGAGAAGATCGGCTATTTAAATACCAGGATAAATTTTCATTTAGTCCAGAATTAGCCGTCGAAACGGCTTGAGCTCAGCTGTCGGGGTCTTACTGATTCCTATATGTATCTATCTATATATATATATATATATATATATATATATATATGAAATAAAATAAAATAATTAAGTCAAGTATTTAAAATTTGGCTTCGTTTATTAAAGATGTACTGCTATATATATTTCGGTGACAGCCATCATTGGCTGTGACCTCTTCAGGCATTCCGAATTGGTGTGGTGGAGATAGGTACACATGTTGTTGAAGTGTTTTACTCCGTCAATACACCGATATGTCCAGTTCCTGGTTGGGTTGTTATTTCTCCAAGGAACTGGAATCATATGAATCCGAACAAACGAATTTCGGCGTCATAGGACACTCTCTCCTCCCATTGGTCAGTTGTGAGAACATTCCCCAGTCAAAAGTCAACCAATATATACTCAAAATGTTTATATATATACATGTAAAGAATATATATATATATATATATATATATATATATATATATATATATATATATATATATATATATATATATATATATATGTAAAGAATTACAATTTTTATATTATCATCGAGTTGTGCGTTTTAAGAGCCAATGAGATAAAAGTGGAGTGTAAAACACCAAAAACCTGAGTGTCAAAATCCTGAAATGCAAAGGACTACAGTTCCTGTTTCGGGATAAAGTACATATGTGTGTATGTCAACGCACATCGTTGCAAGCACACGCGCAGAAACACAGGCTCAGGTACATTCCATATGTATATATATATATATATATATATGAGGGTGTTAAAGTTTGCTTGAAGCATTGTGAAATGTGTAAAATATGTAGTTTAGAAAGCCACAACAATGCAGATGGGAAATCTCGAGGTAGGAAATGAGTGAGAAATAGGAGAAAAGTGAAACGGCATTCCTATGTTTTAACGACAATACAACTTTCTCCGGCTTAGCCTGCTCCCCCTCCCCCCCCCCCCCTTTTGGAACTTTACCCCGTTGATGGGCGTAAGCCCGAAATATTGGGATTAAATCACCACTACGGTAACCCTTCTACCTTTGTTTTGTTTTCATTTTCGTTTCTCTCAATTTTCACTTTTCTCCTATTTCTCACTCACTTCCTACCTCGAGATTTCCCATCTGCATTGTTGTGGCTTTCTAAACTACATATTTTATATATATATATATACACACACACACACACACATTATATACACGTACACACATACAAATATACATACATATATATTCATATACACACACACTCACACATACATTCAAGTATCTATGTATGTATAATTTTAAACAACAGTATCTATGTATGTACATATGTATATGTATATATATTGAGCTACAATATTTAAATATTCTCACAGATAACTTCTCGTCCTGTAACTTTATGTAGAGAGAGAGAGGGGGAGAAATAGAGAGAGAGGGGGGAAAGAGAGAGGGGGAGACAGAGAGAGAGATAGATAGACAGACAGAGAGAGGGAGAGAAATATAGAGTGAGGAGGGGGACTCGAGGCATTGATCCAACATGACCTTAGATATAATAACTAAAAGAAATTAGAAAATTAAGAAACATATTAATCATCATTCATGTCTGAAATTGTAGCTATACCCCCCCCCCATATTTCTCTTTCCTCCCTCCCTCCCTCCCTCCCTCTATCTTTCTCTCTCTCTCAATCTTTCTCACTGTCTCTCTCTCCACCTTTCTCTCTCTATCTCTCTCTCTTGCTATATATATATATATATATACAGGGTCGCGTAATATGTATACACCATGCCATAATATTATCACCCTCTCTTATATTAACGGTTTTCCTGGTGATTAGGGTGGTACGTTTCTTTTTCATCACCCTGTGTATATATAAATATATATATATATATATATACATATATATATATATATATATATATATATATATATATATATATATATATATATGCATGTATGTATGTGGGTGCAGGTATGTTAATCGTCCTCACCTATGTTGACATCGTATATCAACACAAGGTTCTACATACATTCATGCTCGATCTACATATAACCAGGCAGTCATCACCAGTTCAAAGTGCAATGACCATAAAGCAATTTCAATGAAACGAATATCATTCGCAGAATCTATATTCTATATGGTCGAATGAGTATTCTGAAAGATAATGTTTGAAACTAAGCCTGCTAGATTGAAACCGGGTGATCTTATTTCCTATACTTCCCTGTGATACCTTCTAATATATTTCTAATTAATCGATTGATTTCAGAATCGAACAACACCTTCCAAGAGGTCGTTAGCCTTCTTGATGAAACAAGTTTTCCTTTTCTAATCAATGTTAAATTAACGTTTTCTCGAACTGTTGTCGTGTTTGGTTTCGACAACATAACATTTATTACGTCAAGTAAGATTGCCTGTATTACTTTTAGGGGGGTTAAAGGAGATAAATGAACGTTGATGTCGTAGGATTTGAACCCAGAACGTAATTTAGAATAAATAATTATGTATGAATGTTTGTATCTCCGTATGTATGATGTATGTATTTATATATGTATGTATGATGTATGGTCAGGTCACCACTTGGTGCTACTGGTAACATGTATCCCAGTACAACCTGTCTCATGGTCGGGTCGTTGGCGACTAAACTGGCAACCCCACCAAGGTTTCTTGGTGAGGAGGGTGACTTTGGGCATCCTGCAGGACTAAAAACAAAACCTGTCAAAGGGCAAACAGCTCTTAAGAGTCAATGGCCATCCAGAATCACCGGGAGAGATGACCCCTTAGCCTTTGTCAAGGCAGAATTCTAGGAGAAGGAAAACTCTGATATAACACCTGCAACCCTGATGGTATCCAATGATGTTGACTTGTTCTTCTTTTTGGTAAATATCATCTTGGTTAAGAGAGTGGGACTGGCTTTGTGCAGTGCCTTTGCTCACTATAAAAGCTTCACGGCACAGGCATTGCTTTATATCTGGAGATCTCTCTGCACTTGTCGTCACATGGTACCATGGGCCTAGCACTATGTGTCAATAATTGTCACAAGTGTAGTGTTTGTACCAGAGTTTTCAAGTCGCTGGCTGGACTAAAAAGTCAGTCATTCAGCGCATCGGTAGAGGTTCTCCTACATGGATATGAAGTAGTGGCCGTACTCGAAAACGAGTTGGCAGCCACCATGTATGATGTATGTATTTATATATGTATGTATGTATGTATGTATTTATATATGTATGTTCTTCTGGTTTTATAATTTCACAACATTATGTATGTATGTATGTATGTATGTATGTATGTATGTATGTATGTATGTATGTATGTATGTATGTATGTATGAATGTATGCATGTATGTATGTATGCATGGATGGATGTATGTATGTATGTTTGTATGGATGGATGGATGTTTGTATTATGAGTTCCTGGCTTTCGGTATAAGAAAATACAGGAGGAACAGTTAAAAGAAAATACAATAGGATCAGTTAAAATACAGGAGGATCAGTTAAAAGAAAATACAATAGGATCAGTTAAAATACAGGAGGATCAGTTAAAAGAAAATACAATAGGATCAGTTAAAATACAGGAGGATCAGTTAAAAGAAAATACAATAGGATCAGTTAAAATACAGGAGGATCAGTTAAAAGAAAATACAATAGGATCAGTTAAAATACAATAGGATCAGTTAAAATACAGGAGGATCAGTTAATTATGATTTTATTCAACATATTCCCCTCTCATATTCAGACACTTATTGTAGAGTGTTTACCTATCGACTCCATAACAATGAAAGACAAAGATAATCTCGGTGAGATTTCAACTCAGAACTCATATCTATAAAAAGAATAACGGACATCAACTCCTGAAAACAATGACTCAAGCCATCGAGTATATATATATATATATGTTTATATATGTATATGTGTGTATGTATAGGTATGTGGGTGTGCATATGTATGTATATATATATATATGTGTGTGTCTGTGTGAGAGAGAGAGAGAGAGTATATATGTGTGTGTGGGTATATATATATGTGTGTGTGTGAGTGTATATATGAGAGTGTATATATGAGAGTATATGTGCGTATAATAGTGTTTGTGTATATGTGAGTGAATATATATGCGCCACAGTCTGTAACTTTGCTACTATTTTTAGCAGTTTTCTCAAACACATAAAGTCTCCTTTGTTGGATCATTTGGAAGATAAATTTTGTTCAAGTTTAATTACTTATTTGTAACGAAATAAATCTTGACACGAAACTAAAGAAATTTACAGTGGAACAAATCAGCTTCTGCAGTTAGTGTCAAAATTAACAATAAATACATTAATTAACATAGTAATTAAATAATTAAATAAATAAATAAATAATCACAGTAATTTGTATTCCGCATTTTTGTAATTTAAACAGTTATTATTGAAAATATTGGAATAATTACATGTTTAGAGATGTGTCTACAGTTGAATTATAATGTTTAAACAACATTGTAATCTCAATTAAGTAATGATACCACAATGCAGGTGCGAGCTTTCCTTCCGATTTCAATTTCGAAAAAGTAAGTGATGATTTTTCACTGCAAACCAAGAAACCGTAAAATTATAATATAGGATGGTTTTTTTTTCTTGCCAAGCATAAGAGCGTGGTTAAGTAGTTTGAGTTGCAAGCATCTGGCTTTGGGTTCCATCCAACTGCTTGACACTTTGAACATGTGTCTTTCACTATAGCCATGGGTTGATCAATACATTGTCATAGAAATTTTGTTACGCGGAAATTGTGTGAAAGTATTCCATCGTATATATATATATATATATATATATATATATATATATATATATATATATATATATATATATATATATATATATATATATATATATATATATATATATATATATATATATATATATATATATATATATATATATATATATATATATATATATATATATATATATATATATATATATATATATATATATATATATATATATTAATATATATTATTAATATATATATATATATATTTATTATATATATATATATATATATATATAATATATATATATATACATAATAATTATTAATATATATATATATATATATTTATATATATATATATATATATATATATATATATATATATACCCGGACAGCTTTGATAATGCTGTTTTGCAAAATTAATTGTGAAGAGGAATACCAATTTCTTGCCCATCAGCGCTAAGTTCGGATAAAATATGCGTTATTATATATATACGCACACTATTATATATATACGTACACTATTCAGTTTTTTAATATACTTAGAAGTGACCAGGATACAAATAATTCTTCACCCGCTGATGAGCAAGAATTGGTATTCCTCTTCACAATTAATTTTGCGAAACAGCATTATCAAACTGTCCTGGTGATTGGTAGTTACCACAATTTCGGTTTGTATTTACTTTCTTGATTTATTCTTAAATTGAGTCTGGGAAACCCTATTGTCTATAGTTAGTATTCTTTTCACCTTAGCGAATCTGGTCCCTTACGATTTGAACACATATATGTATATGTCTGTGTTCGTTTTTCTTTTATATTCAGTTATAATATACGGCTCGGAAAAATCTCTTTCCTAGAGCTATTTTATTGTAAGAGACTATTTTGAGTTTCTAACTCAATATATACCTTTGATATATATATATCATACAAACACTTATTAGCATAAAAACACATAAAAACACTTATTAGCAATACATACCCTTTTCAAAGAGCTCCCTGTATAGATAAGAAATGTATAATCTGTAAATTAAGCCCCCATATTAACTGTAAAACTAGAAATGTAGTATATAGCATAGAGATAAGAATATAGTGTACATAGGTGATACAGCTCGTAGTGTAGGGGAACGGATAAATGAACACTGGCGAGAGCTTCAAGATAGTAAAGAATCATCTGTACTATACCAACATGCTAAAATAGAACATAAGGGTAAATTAGAGGACATAGAAATAATAATAGAATCTACACACAGAAAAAACGCAATGTTTAGACAAATCACAGAGGCAATAAACGTAAATGAACTCCAACCAAAATTAAATAGAAAGCATGAATGGAATAGCAACATCACAACTTACAATTAAGGACAAAATGAAAACACACACACACATGTAACATGTAACATGTAACATGTAACATGTAAATAAACCTGTAACATGTAAATAAACAAATAAATAAACAAATATAAACACACACAGACACCCGGATGTAACACATGCGCAAACTAAGCACACAACACACACAAAAACAAGATGGCGTAGGACAGAACAAGGGAGAGGCACAAACACAAAGACAAGAATCCCCAGTCACAGAGGTCACAGACTGTGTGACGAAAGAACTTTGACAATATATGAACAATCGTCTGGTTGTGGAACCAACCAACCGGAAATTTATAAATTCCTAAATTTATAAATTTAATTCATAATAAATTGAAGTAAAAGCAACTGGTGCGTGTGTTTCTTATTGGCAACATGACCCTCCCAAAGTATAACAATATCGGTTTCAACACACGATTTCAGATAAAGAATCTTGCTAAACAAATTCAGAAACGAAATATATATATATATATATATATATATATATAGGGGGAGGGTCATATTTGTGTAATATTGCCAGAATTAATAACAGAACACACTCACTGTTTGGTTGGTTTTCGTTTCTCGTTGTCTTTTATATCGGTAATCTAACTTACTCGGTCCTCAATGTTGCCATTGACTGACCGACGGTCAAAAATAATACAAATACAATATAGACACAAACACATATATATAGTTTATCATAAATCTTTCGTTGCACATCTGCAACATCTTCAGTGGTGTTATATTTTCCTCCTGTTGTGTTGTATGTCTACGCCATTTCTATTCAGTCTGTCTATGTATTTATTTATTTATTTGCTTGTTTGTTTATTTTATTTCGTCTTCTTTGCGCATGCGTTTGCATGTGTGTATAGTGTTATGTTTGCTGTGTGATGGGTGACTAGTGTGTGTTTATGTGCTTGTTGTTATTGTGCTTGTGTATGTATTTATTTATTTATTTATCTTATTTTATTTACTTATTTATACTTCTCTTAGGTCAGTGTTGTTTGTTTGAGTGTTGTTGTTATTCCATTCATTCTTTCTGTTTAGCTTTGGTCTAAACAGAAAGAATGAATGGAATAACAACAACACCAAAACAAACAACACTGACCTAAGAGAAGTATAAATAAGTAAATAAAATAAGATAAATAAATAAATAAATACATACACAAGCACAATAACAACAAGCACATAAACACACACTAGTCACCCATCACACAGCAAACATAACACTATACACACACGCAAACGCATGCGCAAAGAAGACGAAATAAAATAAACAAACAACCAAATAAATAAATATATATATAGACAGACTGAATAAAAATGGCGTAGACATACAACACAACAGGAGGAAAATATAACACCACTGAAGGTGTTGCAGATGTGCAACGAAAGATTTATGATAAACTATATATATGTGTTTGTGTCTATATTGTATCTGTATTATTTTTGACTGTTGGTCAGTCAATGGCAACATTGAGGACCGAGTAAGTTAGATTACCGATATAAAAGACAACGAGAAACGAAAACCAACCAAACAGTGAGTGTGTTCTGTTATTAATTTTGGCAATATTACACAAATATGACCCTCCCCAAGTATAACAATATTTGTTTCGACACGATTTCATATAAAAAACCTCGCAAAACTAATTCATCGCCGCTATATATATATATATATTTATATATATACTGTATGTAAAAGGTAAACAGAAATAACAACACAATCGGTACAGTATATGGAAGGGATATATTAAGTTAACGCTTGAAATAGCAGGAATTGGGTCTTAACGTTTCGGGCGCTAGTCCTTCATCAGAAGAATGAGGAATAAGATAGATAGAGGGGAGGGGCGGTATGGAATTGGAAAAAATGTCTTGATATGAAAATAACAGATCCATTCATGTTGACATCTCTTGCAGAATTGTTGGTGCTGGCGTTTTGTGCATGATTTATTTTATATATATACATATATATATGTGGTGTGTGTGTGTGTGTTTGTGAGTTGTTGTCTGTGTGTGTGTATGTGTATATATATTTATATATTAATATAAATATATATTTATGTATGTGTGTTTACGTATGTACATATGTATGTGTAAGCATGTACGTATGTGTGTATGTGTGTGTATATATGTGCTGTTGTGTATTTCTGTGGGCCTTCCTATTTGTCTCCAATACATTAGCGATCCGACAACATGATCGAGAGATATAACAACATAACGCTAGGATGTTGTATGATCGATTCAGTGAAATCGCTTCTTTAGCATGACCACAGTCTAATGCATGTATTCAGTAAGCTAGTAAAATAGTACAAGTAATCTTAACCTTCATATTCTAACTAAAGTAGCGAATGTAGAGACATTAAATATATATAAAGGGGACCTTCATAATGAAAAGCTACCATTCTGTTACCAAACATTACACCATTTATATGATATTAGCACTATTGTAATGTATTTCACCAGAATGCTCGCAATATTTACATAGTTTACCCATTTGTTCTATCAGAAACTACTGCTGTCTCGGCCATCTCTCCATCTCTAAATCTCAGGTATAAACTCTACGATGAAATATTGCCTCGTCTCATTTAGAACTGAATTGTCATGTATCACTTCATTCTCGGCAAACTTGTCTCAACCTTTCACCAGACACCATAACCAGATTCTACACCAACCAATACGTCATATCATTTTTAGTTCCAACGGTGTATCTCCAGAATTCCATAACTTAATATAATTTTCTGCTCTCAGCGACCTGCAACAGTTTAAGTAAAAGGCTTATAGTCTCATTCTCAGTGGTCCTTACTGTCCTCTACCATCACAGACACAGATAATAGGTGACATGCATTGATAAATCTAGACTCATACCAGATATTATTTTTACACACCATATACGCCCGCCGGTAAAGCCACACATATGAATATAAAAGAGAATTAGTGGTGACAAGAGACCACATCTGTTGAATTGCCTCGTACAATTACTAGTATAACTAAACACGGTCTTTCATGTTTCTACATTGTCTCAATTGGTTTTAAACTAAAATCAGATAAAACAATTCCATTAAAAGCCCACTAACACCAGTGGTTTCAAACAGAATTCATTGAAAAATGAAATTAAGAGATAACATTGATTAATTGGAAATCTATAAAATCGTGGCTTAGTGGTTAGGGAATTGGGGTCGCACTCATGTAGCGGTGAGCTCGATTCCCGGACAAGGCGATGCGTTATGTCCTTGAGTAAGAGACTTAATTTCTCATTGCTCTTTCTGCCAACGAGTTGCGGCTGGTAGATAGTATCAGGAACGGAAATTCCAATGGTAACATTGTTTCCTTGGTCTAATTTGACGAGGTCCACCTCACTCAGTAAGCCAGGTCTGGGATCTTATCAGTCGATTCGATTGATATTTGTTCTGATAATGCGATTGATCAGTGCGACTACGATCGCAACTAGGGACAAATGAATCTAAAGAAACATTTTCTCATCCAACCACAAAAGATCCTTGTAATTCTAGGCAATGCAGAGATCTTCCGTTAACTGAGAACAACTATTTAAAATTACGGTTGATCATTCATTCCATCAAATGAGTTGATCTCGTCTTAGGAGATGGTATTGCCATTACTTATCTGTTCATATATTGCCAGTGATTGGGCGTGGTTGGGCGTGGTTGGGCAGTATCGATACAGCGTGGGACAACATTTTTGAGGCATAGAATTACGGCCCGATTACGTTCTGGATTCAAATCCCACCGAGGCTAGCTATTATTTTCATCATTACGGGGTCTGTAAAATAGAGTACCAGTAACACACTGGTGTCTGTTTAATAGACTTCCTCTCTCCAAAATTGCTGGCCTTGTGCATATATCAGGAACCATTATTTATCTCATAAATAAACACGTTATTTTTTAGTGTCATGGATTAAGTTACTCTTATTCTTATCCAACATACTCAGGTAATTATCAACACATAAATTATAGAACAGCTTCTATGACATACTAACATTCTTTTAGTATTTTCCTCTTTGCCTTGTAATAAAAACTACTTCTTTTTTAATTCCACAGTCTAAGACTCGTTATAAACTTAAATAGTGTCGATATTGTTGTTTTGGACTTTTACTTACTAAAGTATGCTTATATGTTAAAAATATATAATCGTGTACAGTAGTTTTCTAATTAAACTTTTAAAATGAGAAGAAAAACTCCATACATGTTGACATCTAATCGATCACGATTTTAGAATATTTTTGGCTAAGGCTGATCACGTTTGACATAAAGAATCGTAAGAAATTGTATTACTATTTAATTATTAACATACAAACTCTCAGGAAAGAACAACACCAAAAGAAACGCTGTCTGTGATTTCTAGTTTGTCAATGTGTACATCACATTCAACATGGTAGATGTTTTTAAAACCTAAAGTCTATTTTACGAGAATTATAATTCTCCTTCTTGACAGCCAGGGGCTTGTGAGTATCCCCACTCCCACCTGTACAGTTATTTCTGGGGCTCACAACATTTAGATAGTGGAGTTTCCATCCTCCATCCATATCTACAATACCAGAGCCACGGAAGTTTGTTAAGGAGATCCCGACTATATCTAGCCAGTAGCATCTGAGTATACCCACGATATTATAAGTGCAAGTTCAACACTCTTACCATTAGGTTCCTGGGTACTATTTGACGAGTCTCACCACACTTGTTAAGCGAATGAGGTCTGAGATTTTGTCGATCGAACTGTATTTCCACTATACCTGAAAAGACAGTTTTAGCAGGCACAACTGTAACATATAGTTGTCATCTTTCCATTACTATTTTCTTCATATATGTAGGTTAGTAACACTAGTGATTGTTAAACCGAACGAAGCGGTATGTGAGATAATTTAGCATTCTAGAAATAGTAGTTAAATCCCCCTTAAAACATACACCAATGTCTTAAAATTTTGAATGATGTAAATCTGTATTAAAAACAGCAACAACAAAAGAAAGAAAATAAAACAGAATGGGTAATGCTAATCATCATCAGTAGCAACTGCACCACCTTCACCATCATCTTCACCATTATCAGCATCATCATCGTCGTCGTTGTCATCAACTTCATCATCAATAACAACATCAATAGCATCAACAACAACCATAACAAGAGAAACAGCAGTAAAAACAACGCAGTTAACAAAAGAGAGAGAGGGGGAAGAGAGAGAGAGGGGAGCAAGAGAGAGGAGGGGTGCGATAGAGAGAGAAAGAGAGAGAGAGAGAGAGAGAGAGAGAGAGAGAGAGAGAGAGAGAGAGAGAGAGAGAGAGAGCGAAAAAGAGAGAGAGAGACTTTAGTGAATGTCGTCTTAAATACTCCTAAAAATGAGGAGCTATTTACGCTGGAATGAATTCAATCTTAAAACCCTCGACCAGGTTTCACTTGGGGCTAAGCAACTAAAACAACATGGCGTATTCTTTACCTCTTTCTTCTCTGTCTTTTCATTTCAACAATTGGAAATTGTTTCGTCCTTATAAGAAAAGCCAGGAAATATTCCCACATTGGTATTTGCCATCTGTTATTTCTCCTTCAGTTCCGTCCTACCATTGAAGCCTTCTTTCACAGAACCTCCTCAATATATTCTACCCTCATTCTTTAACAACTTTAGTTGTCATCGCTTTTTTTTTACTTCAATTACTCCTTGTGAAAGATTTCAAGAGATTCACCATCATCATCATCATCACCATCATCATCATCATCATCATCGTTTTTGTCGTCGTCGTCATCCTCCTCCTCCTCCTCCGCTCCCCCTCCTCCTCCTCCTCCTCCTCATCATCATCATCATCATCATCATTACATCATCATCATCATTACATCATCATACTCATAATCATCATCATCATAATATCAGCATCATTATTATCATCATCATCATCGCATTCATCGTCGTCATCATCATCACCCCACCCCCACACACCCCATCCTCCTCTTTATCCTCATCCTTCTCACCCCTCCCCCTCATCATCCTCTCCTCCGCTTCCTTCTCGTCATCATCATCATCATCATCATCATCACCACCACCAAGGAAATGTTAAGAGGTTCAAATTAAACAGAAAATAATAGTTGACCCCTTCGTTGAGAGGAATTGGCGTGTCATGACTGTGTCACCACACTGTGTAGAAATTGGTAGACGGAGAGTGTTTGGAAGCCTGTCGGATGGACTGTACTTATAATTCAAAGGACCAGGCTTGTCACCCATTCTTTCACGCTAAATCCTCTCTACTACTATATTAAGGGTCTGTGACACACTGTTCCACTCTAAAAGCCCTCTCCCCCCGAGAACTATGTTAAGAGTACACGTGTTTGTGGAATGTTCAGACATTTACACGTTAATTTCATGATTAAATTGTTCTGTTGATCGATCAATTGGAATATTGTTGGTGAAATCGATGACGGTTCAATCCAAGCTCTGATTGGTATATTAGTAAACGTCGGTTATTCTGAGGATTATTAAATTGTCGGACAAAATGTTTAGCAGCATTTGTCTTGGGACTTTACTTCTAATCCAAAGCCTTCTTATTCCAGTTGGAGGAACCACTTCTTTTACCACTTTTGGTTTTGGCCTTGTCTTCAGGGGTGAAGCTGTACTTATCACGCCACGCTTGAGAATTGCGGGTTAGTGTGTTAACCGACAGTTGGGGTGGATGGTCTTTGATTCATCCACACTTATAACAGCAGTTCTTACTTTTTGTGCTGCTTGGGTGTCATTTACCTTCCACACCAGACTAGGGCCAGGTGGAAGAGTGGGGTTGTTCGCCGTAGGGCGGATGGCCGTTGATCTTGAGGAATTCATTCGCTCTTTTTACACCACTTGCTTTTTGTGTTGCTGGGGATACCAGGAACCGAGTTCCCTCCTCGCCAAACCAGAGTCTGGTGATGGAGACTGATTCGTTACCGACTATTCTCAGGTTCTACTGGGTTCCATGGTAACAGTAGCAGACAGACACGTGACCTGCGAATTTACTTCCAGACTTCACATTTCGATGAGCTCAACTTCACCTTTCAATATTCCCCTGTCAATAAAAGAAAGTATCAATAAATACAAAGTTCGAAACATTCGAAATTTCCCTCCTGCCAAAGTTCTGGCATTGAGCCAATGTTAGAGACAGGTAGAGAATTTAGCCGGTTGATTGGCATAATTGATAGGAGGTCAAAACATGAGAGAAATACCTTACAGTGTTTGTTCCGGCTCTTTACGTGGGGAGTGAACACCTCATTAACCTCAACTTTACCTTTCATCTTTCAGCGATCGAGAACATAAAGTATCAGTGAAATATTGATGTCGATATAATCGACTTTCACATCCCCTAAAATTGCTGACCTCATGTCAAAGTTAGGCACCATTATGTAGAGTAGATATTTTGCTGTGAGTGGTTATAAATGATTGTATGTTAATTGTATCAACTATATATTGTGTGAGCTGGCCAGGTTGTGTACTGTGTGAGATACGCTCTACTCTTTTGTAGGATGTTGTATTTGCCTAGTAGCTCTCTTAACTGTTTCGAGATTTAGGGTTAGTTTTGTTTGGCTTTTATTCAAGCTCTGTTATGTTGTTGTTGTTGTTGTTGTTGTTGTTGTTGTTGTTGTTGTTGTTGTTGTTGTTGTTGTTGTTGTTGTTGTTGTTGTTGTTGCTGCTGCTGCTGCTGCTGCTGCTGCTGCTGCTGCTGATGCTGTTGCTGTTGTTGTTGTCGTTGTTGATTTTTTCTTCTTCTTCTTCTTCTTCTTCTTCTTCTTCTTCTTCTTCTTCTTCTTCTTCTTCTTCTTCTTCTTCTTTCATTTCCCTTGCCTTGCTAACAATCTGTCCGACTTCTATTATTGTAGTTTCTGCTCCAGGTGATGCTCTGGTTAATAATACTATTGTTTAGATGAAGATTGTGATGGTGGTGATGATGATGATTGTGGTGATGATGGTGAGGTGGATAAGGAGGGAGAGATGGGTGAGGAAGAGAGAGATAGTTTGGTGATTTGCATTCTGAACGAAGTCCTTTCAAAAGAGGGGAATGAGGATATGATGATGACGACAACGACGGCGACAACGATGAGGATGATGATGATGATGATGATGTTGGGAGCAGGAGAAGGAGGAGAAGGAAGAAGGGAGAGAAAGCGAGAGAGAGAGAGAGACAGAGAGAGGCAGAGTTCGGTGATTTACATTGTAAACGGAGTCTGTTTGAAAGAGGAGAATATGATGACGACGACGATAACTGAATGAACAACAACAACAACATGGCTTACAGAAGATAAAATACAAAACTGTATATATCAGGATTGAACTATATGGCAGTATTGAAGTACAGAATAAGTAAGGTATTGAGAGACATACACAGGAATGCTGATAAACACACACACACACACACACACACATATATATATATATATATATATATATATATATATATATATATATATATATATATATATATATATATATATATATAAATATATATATATATAGGATTTCGCTTCAAGCATAGCTTAATACAATATGTATAAATATTTCGTATCTCCAAAGAAATACGGTTTTAGGAAGCCGTAGCTATGCAAACACCGGGGAGAGGGGGGGGGGCTAAAGCCCTCTGGTGATGTCCAGCAGAAGCAAGGGGGACAACGGTCTATACATTTCAGGCTTAACTGGCCTTCGTCAGGACGGTCCCTCCCACCGCTTGCTACTGCTGGACTAGAAGACAGCTGAGAATATATAGTTTTCTTGTCTGTGTAAATGAGGTGATTAATCTCATTTGCATATGAAGCGGAATAAGTTGGCTCAACTTATAATAAAAAAGAAATAGGATTTCGCTTCAAGCATAGCTTTATACAATATGTATAAATATTTCGTATCTACAAGGAAATACGATTTTAGAAAGGAAATACGATTGTAGATACGAAATACGACAACAGTAACAACAACAATAACAACAACAATAACAACAACTCCACCACAATACAACAACAACAATAACAACAACAATAACACCAACTTCACCACAATACAACAACAGTAACAACAACAATAATACCAACTTCACCACAATACAACAACAACGATAACAACAACAATAACACAACTTCTACCACAATAAAACAACAACAATAACAACAACAATAACAGCAACGCCACCACAATACAACAACAACAATAACAACAATACACGACAATGCAACAACAACAGTAACAACAACAATAACACCAACAATAACACCACAATACAACAACAGTAACAATAACAATAACACCAACTCCACCACAATACAACAACAACAATAACAACAACAATAACACCAACTTCACCACAATACAACAACAACAGTAACAACAACAATAAGAACAACTTCACCACAATACAACAACAAAAATAACAACAACTATAACACAAATTCCACCACAATACAACAACAATAACAATAACAATAACACCAACTCCACCACAATACAACATCAACAATAACAACAACTCCACCACAATACAACAGCAACAACAGTAACAACAACAATAACAACAACTCCACCACAATACAACAACAGCAGTAATAGAAACAATAACAAAAACTCCATCACAATACAACAACAACAGTAACAACAACAATACACTGACTCCACCAAAATACAACAACAATAATAAAATCAACACAAGCACAATACAACAACAACAACAGTAACAACAACAATAACAACTCCACCACAATACGACAACAGTAACAACAACAATAACAACAACTTCACCACAATACAACAGCAGTAACAACAACAATAACAACAACTCGACCACAATACAACAATAGTAACAACAATAAAAACAACTCCACCACAATACAACAACAACAGTAACAACAACAATAACAACAACAATAACAACAACTCCACCACAATACAATAACAACAACAAAAACACCAACTTCACCACAATACAACAACAGTAACAACAACAATAATACCAACTTCACCACAATACAACAACAACAATAACAACAACAATAACACCAACTTCACCCCAATACAACAACAGTAACAACAACAATAACACCAACTCCACCACAATACAATAACAACAATAACAACAACTCCACCACAATACAACAACAACAGTAATAGCAACAATAACAAAAACTCCATCACAGTACAACAACAACAATAACACTAACTCCACCACAATACAACAACAACAATAACACCAACAATAACACCTGCTTCTCCACAATACAACAACAACAGTAACAACAACAATAAAACCAACTTCACCACAATACAACAACAACAGAAACAAAAACAATAACACCAACAATAACACCACAATACAACAACAACAGTAACAACAACAATAAGAACAACTTCACCACAATACAACAATAACAATAACAACAACAATAACACAAATTCCACCACAGTACAACAACAACAATAACACTAACTCCCCCACAATACAACAACAACAATAACACCAACTTCACCACAATACAACAACAACAGTAACAACAACAACACCAACTCCACCACAATACAACAACAGTAACAACAACTATAACACCAACTCCACCACAATGCAACAACAACAATAACAACAACAATAACAACAACAATAACACAAACTTCACCACAATACAACAACAACAGTAACATCAACAATACAACCACCTCCGCCACAATACAACAACAATAGTAACATTAACAATAACACCAACTCAACCACAATACAACAACAACAATAACACAATCTTCAGCACAATACAACGACAATAGTAACAACAACAATAACACCAACTCCACCACAATACAACAACAACAATAACACCAACTCAACCACAATACAACAACAATAGTAACAAAAACAATAACACCACCTCCACTACAATACGACAACAACAATAAAAGCAACACAACCACAATACAACAACAACAAAAGTAACAACAACAATAACAACAACTTCACCACAATACAACAACAAGAGCAACAACAACTATAACACCAACCCGACCGCAATACAACAACAACACAAAAAAAAAAACTCAACCACAATACAACAACAAAAATAACACCAACTCCACCCACAATAGAACAACAATAGTAACAACAACAATAACACCAACTCCACCACAATACAACAGCAACAGTAACAACAACAATAACACTAACTCCACCACAATACAACAACAACAATAACAACAACAATAACACTGTCTCCACCGCACTACAACAACAACATTAACACCAAATCCAACACAATACAACAACAACAATAACACCAACTCCACCACATTACAACAACACTAACAACAACAATAACACCAACTTCACCACAATACAACAACAAAAATAACAACAACAATAACACCAACTCCACCACAATACAACAACAACAACAACAACTCCACCACAATGCAACAACAACAGTAACAACAACAATAAGACTAACTTCACCCTAATACAACAACAATAACACACATTCCACCACAATACAACAACAACAATAACACCAACAATAACACCAACTCCACCACAATGCAACAACAACAATAACAACAACAATAACACAAACTTCACCACAATACAACAACAACAGTAACATAAACAATACAACCACCTCCGCCACAATACAACGACAATAGTAACAACAACAATAACACCAACTCCACCATAATGCAACAACAAGAGTAACATCAACAATAACACCAACTTCACCACAATACAACAACAACGGTAACGACAACAATAACACCAACTCCACCACAATACAACAACAACTATAACACCAACTCAACCACAATACAACAACAATAGTAACAAAAACAATAACACCATCTCCACTACAATACAACAACAATAAAAGCAACACAACCACAATACAACAACAACAAAAGTAACAACAACAATAACAACAACTTCACCACAATACAACAACAAGAGCAACAACAACTATAACACCAACTCAACCGCAATACAACAACAACACAAAAAAAACACAAACTCAACCACAATACTACAACAACAATAACCCCCAAATCCACCACAATACAACAATAGCAGTAACAACAACAATAACACCAACTTCGCCACAATACAACAACAACAATAACAAAAAAATAACACCAACTCCACCACAATACAACAACAACAATAACACCAACTCCACCACAATACAACAACAATAGTAATACCAACTTCACCACGTTACAACAACAAGAATAACAACAACAATAACACCAACTCCACCACAATTCAATAAAAACACTAACACCAACTCCACCACAATACAACAACACAATAACACCAAATCCACCACAATACAATAACAACAGTAACAACAGCAATAACACCAACTCCACTACAATACAACAACAACAGTAACAATAACAATAACACCAACTCCACAATACAACAACAACAGTAACAACAACAATAACACAACTTCCAACACAATACAACAACAGTAACACCAACAATAACACCAACTCCACCACAATACAACAACAACAGTAACAACAACAGTAACAACAACAACAACAACACCAACTCCACCACAGAACAACAACAACAAAAACACCAACTTCACCACAATACAACAGCAGTAACAAACATAATAACAACAATTCCTCCACAATACAACAACAGTAACAACAATAACAACAACTCCACCACAATTCAACAACAACAGTAACAACAACAACACCAACTCCACAACAACGGTAACAACAACAATAACACCAACTTCACCACAATACAACAACAACAATAACACCAACTAAACTACAATACAACAACAATAGTAACAACATCAATGACACCAAATCCACCACAATACAACAACAACAATAACACCAACTCCACCACAATACAACAACAACAGTAACAACACCAACTCCACCACAATAAAACAACAACAATAACACTAACTTCACCACAATACAACAACAATAGTAACAACAACAATAACACCAACTCCACCACAATACAACAACAACGACAATAACAACAAGAATAACACCAACTCCACCACAATGCAACAACAACAGTAAAAACAACAATAACACCAACGCCACCACAATACAACAACAATAACACGAACTCAACCACAATACAACAACAGTAACAACAATAACAACAACTCCACCACAATTCAACAACAACAGTAACAACAACAACACCAACTCCACAACAACGGTAACAACAACAATAACACCAACTTCACCACAATACAACAACAACAATAACACCAACTAAACTACAATACAACAACAATAGTAACAACATCAATGACACCAAATCCACCACAATACAACAACAACAATAACACCAACTCCACCACAATACAACAACAACAGTAACAACACCAACTCCACCACAATAAAACAACAACAATAACACTAACTTCACCACAATACAACAACAATAGTAACAACAACAATAACACCAACTCCACCACAATACAACAACAACGACAATAACAACAAGAATAACACCAACTCCACCACAATGCAACAACAACAGTAAAAACAACAATAACACCAACGCCACCACAATACAACAACAATAACACGAACTCAACCACAATACAACAACAGTAACAACAACAATAACACCAACTTCACCACAATACAACAACAACAGTAATAACTACAATAACACCAACTGCACCACAATACAACAGCAATAACAACAACTATAACACCAACTCCACCACAGTACAACAACAATCGTAACAACAACAATAAATCCAACTTCACCACAATACAACAACAATAGTAACAACAACAATACCACAAATGCAACCACAATACAACAACAAAATTAACACCAACTCTACCACAGTAACAACAACAATAGTAACAACGATAATATCACCAACTTCACCACAATACAACAACAACAGTATCAACAACAATAACGCCGACTTCACCACAATACAACAACATTCAGTAACAACAACAGTAACACTAATATTACCACAATACAACGACAACAATAACACCAACGCCACCACAATACAAAAACAAAAACATCAACTCCACCACAATACAACAACAACAACAGTAACAACATCAATAACAACTCCACCACAATACGACAACAGCGACAACAATAATAACACCAACTTCACCACAAAACAACCACAACAGTAACATCAACAATAACACCATCTCCACCACAATACATCAACAACAATAACAACAACAATAACAACAACTCCACCACACTACAAAAACAGAATACAACAACAATAACAACAACAGTAACACCAACTTCACCACAATAGAACAACAACAGTAACAACAACAATAACACCAACTTGTGCACAATACAACAACAACAATAACAAAAATTAACACCAACTCCGCCACAATACAACAACACTAGTAACAACAACAATAACACCAACTCCAGCGCAATACAACAACAACAATAGCAACAACAATAACACAAATTCAACCACAATACAACAACAACAATAACAACAACAATAACACTATCTCCACCACAATACAACAACAACAATAACAACAACAATTACAGCAACTTGACCACAATACAACAACAACAGTAACAACTACAGTAAGACCAACTTCACCACAATACAACAGCAGTAATAACAACAACAATAACACAAAATCCACCACAATACAACAACAACAATAACAACAACAATACAACCACAATACGATACAACAACAACAATAACAACAAAATTAACATCGACTCCACCACAATACAACAACAACCACAATACAATACAACAACAACAATAACAACAAAATTAACATCGGCTCCACCGCAATACAACAACAACAGTAACAACAACAATAACACCAACTCCACCACATTACAACAACAACAATAACACCAACTCAACCACAGTAGAACAACAATACTAACAACAACAATAACACCAACTCGACTACAATACAACAACAAAAATAAAAGCAACACAACCACAATACAACAACAACTAAAGTAACAAAAACAATAACAACAACTTCACCACAATACAACAACAAGAGCAACAACAATTATAACACAAAGTCGACCGCAATACAACAACACAAACAAAAACACAAACTCAACCACAATACAACAACAACAATAACACCAACTCCACCCACAATAGAACAACAATAGTAACAACAACAATAACACCAACTCCACCACAATACAACAACAACAGTAACAACAACAGTAACACCAACTCGACCGCAATACAACAACACCAACAAAAACAGAAACTCAACCACAATACAACAACAACAATAACACCAACACCACCCACAATAGAACAATAACAATAACAACAACAATTACACCATCTCCACCACAATACAAAAACAACATTAACACCAACTCCCCCACAATACAATAACAACAATAACAACAACATTAACACCAAATCCACCACAACACAACAACCACAGTAACAACAACAATAACAACAACTCCACCACAATTCAACAACAACATTAACAACTACAATAACACCAACTTCACCTCAATACAACATCAACAGTAGCAACAACAATAACACCAACGCCACCACAATACAACAACAACAATAACAACAACAATAACACTAACTCCACCACAATACAACAACAAAAATAACAACAACATTAACACCAACTTCACCACAATACAACAACAGTAACAACAACAATAACACCAACTCCACCACTATACCACAACAACAGCAACAACAACAATAACACCAACTCCACCACAATACAACAACAACAGTAACACCGACTTCTACATGTTACAACAACAACAATAACAACAACAATAACACCAACTCCACCACAATACAACAACAACAATAACACCAAATCCACCACAATACAATAACAACAGTAACAACAGCAATAACACCAACTCCACTACAATACAGCAACAACAGTAACAATAACAATAACACAAATTCCACCACACCACAATACAACAACAACAATAACACTAACTCCACCACAATACAACAACAACAATAACACCAACAATAACACCAACTTCACAACAATACAACAACAATAGTAACAACATCAATAACACCAACTTCACCACAATACAACAACAGTAACAACAACAATAACACCAACTCCACCACAATACAACGACAACAATAAGACCAACGCCACCACAATACAAAAACAAAAACATCAACTCCAGCACAATACAACAACAACAACAGTAACAACATCAATAACAACTCCACCACAATACGACAACAGTAACAACAATAATAACACCAACTTCACCACAAAACAACAACAACAGTAACAACAACAATAACACCATCTCCACCACAATACATCAACAACAATAACAACAACAATAACAACAACTCCACCACACTACAAAAACAACAGTAACAACAACAATATCACCAACTCCACCAGAATACAACAACAATAACAACAACAGTAACACCAACTTCACCACAATACAACAACAACAGTAACAACAACAATAACACCAACTTCGGCACAATACAACAACAACAATAACAAAAATTAACACCAACTCCGCCACAATACAACAACACTAGTAACAACAACAATAACACCAACTCCAGCGCAATACAACAACAACAATAACAACAACAATAACACAAATTCAACCACAATACAACAACAACAATAACAACAACAATAACACTATCTCCACCACAATACAACAACAACAATAACAACAACAATTACACCAACTTCACCACAATACAACAACAACAGTAACAACTACAATAAGACCAACTTCACCACAATATAACAGCAATAATAACAACAACAATAACACAAATTCCACCACAATACAACAACAATAACAACAACAATAACACAAAATCCACCACAATACAACAACAACAATAACAACAACAATACAACCACAATACGATACAACAACAAAAATAACAACAAAATTAACATCGACTCCACCACAATACAACAACAACCACAATACAATACAACAACAACAATAACAACAAAATTAACATCGACTCCACCGCAATACAACAACAACAGTAACAACAACAATAACACCAACTCCACCACGTTACAACAACAACAATAACACCAACTCAACCACAGTAGAACAACAATACTAACAGCAACAATAACACCAACTCGACTACAATACAACAGCAACAATAAAAGCAACACAACCACAATACAACAACAACAAAAGTAACAACAACAATAACAACAACTTCACCATAATGCAACAACAAGAGCAACAACAATTACACCATCTCCACCACAATACAAAAACAACATTAACACCAACTCACCCACAATACAATAACAACAATAACAACAACATTAACACCAAATCCACCACAATGCAACAACAATAGTAACAACAACAATAACACCAACTTCACCACAATACAACAACCACAGTAACAACAACAATAACAACAACTCCACCACAATTCAACAACAACATTAACAACTACAATAACACCAACTTCACCACAATACAACAACAACAGTAACAACAACAATAACACCAACGCCACCACAATACAACAACAACAGTAACAACAACAATAACACCAACTCCATCACAATACAACAACAACAATAACAACAACAATAACACTAACTCCACCACAATACAACAACAAAAATAACAACAACATTAACACCAACTTCACCACGATACAACAACAGTAACAACAACAATAACACCAACTCCACCACTATACCACAACAACAGCAACAACAACAATAACACCAACTCCACCATAATACAACAACAACAGTAACACCAACTTCACCACGTTACAACAACAACAATAACAACAACAATAACACCAACTCCACCACAATACAACAACAACAATAACACCAAATCCACCACAATACAATAACAACAGTAACAACAGCAATAACACCAACTCCACTACAATACAGCAACAACAGTAACAATAACAATAACACCAACTCCACAATACAACAACAGTAACAACAACAATAACACAAATTCCACCACACCACAATACAACAACAACAATAACACTAACTCCACCACAATACAACAACAACAATAACACCAACAATAACACCAACTTCACAACAATACAACAACAATAGTAACAACATCAATAACACCAACTTCACCACAATACGACAACAGTAACAACAACAATAACACCAACTCGACTACAATACAAAAACAACATTAACACCATCTCCACCACAATACAAAAACAACATTAACACCAACTCCACCACAAATCCACAACAACAGTAGCAACAACAATAACACCAACTCCACCACAATACAACAACAAGAGTAACAACAACAATAACAACAACTCCAGCACAATACAACAACAACAGTAATATCAACAATAACAACAACTCCACCACAATACAACAACAACAGTAACAACAACAATAACACCAACTTCACCACGTTACAACAACAACAATAACAACAACAATAACACCAACTCCACCACAATACAACAACAACAATAACACCAAATCCACCACAATACAATAACAACAGTAACAACAGCAATAACACCAACTCCACCACAATACAACAACAACAATAACACCAACTCAACCACAATACAACAACAATAGTAACAACAACAATAACACCAACTCGACTACAATACAAAAACAACATTAACACCATCTCCACCACAATACAAAAACAACATTAACACCAACTCCACCACAATACAATAACAACAATAACAACAACATTAACACCAAATCCACCACGATACAACAACAACAATAACAACAACAATAACACCAACTTCACCACAATACAACAACAGCAGTAACAACAACAATAACAACAACTCCACCACAATTCAACAACAACAGTAACAACTACAATAACACCAACTTCACCACAATACAACAACAACAGTAACAACAACAATAACAACAACTCCACCACAATTCAACAACAACAGTAACAACTACAATAACACCAACTTCACCACAATACAACAACAACAGTAACAACAACAATAACACCAACGCCACCACAATACAACAACAACAATAACAATAACAATAACACGAACTCAACCACAATACAACAACAACAGTAACAACAACAATAACACCAACTTAACCACAATACAACAACAACAGTAACAACAACAATAACAACAACTCCACCACAATTCAACAACAACAGTAACAACTACAATAACACCAACTTCACCACAATACAACAACAACAGTAACAACAACAATAACACCAACGCCACTACAATACAACAACAACAATAACAATAACAATAACACGAACTCAACCACAATTCAACAACAACAGTAACAACAACAGTAACACCAACTTCACCACAATACAACAACAACAGTAACAACAACAATAACAACAACTCCACCACAATTCAACAACAACAGTAACAACTACAATAACACGAAATTCACCACAATACAACAACAACAGTAACAACAACAATAACACCAACTCCATCACAATACAACAACAACAATAGCACTAACTCCACCACAATACAACAACAAAAATAATAACAACATTAACACCAACTTCACCACAATACAACAACAGTAACAACAACAATAACACCAACTCCACCACTATACCACAACAACAGCAACAACAACAATAACACCAACTCCACCACAATACCACAACAACAGTAACAACAACAATAACACCAACTCCACCACAAATCCACAACAACAGTAACAACAACAATAACACCAACTCCACCACAATACAACAACAAGAGTAACAACAACAATAACAACAACTCCAGCACAATACAACAACAACAATAACACCAAATCCACCACAATACAATAACAACAGTAACAACAGCAATAACACCAACTCCACTACAATACAGCAACAACAGTAACAATAACAATAACACCAACTCCACAATACAACAACAGTAACAACAACAATAACACAAATTCCACCACACCACAATACAACAACAACAATAACACTAACTCCACCACAATACAACAAAAACAATAACACCAACAATAACACCAACTTCACAACAATACAACAACAATAGTAACAACATCAATAACACCAACTTCACCACAATACGACAACAGTAACAACAACAATAACACCAACTCGACTACAATACAAAAACAACATTAACACCATCTCCACCACAATACAAAAACAACATTAACACCAACTCCACCACAAATCCACAACAACAGTAACAACAACAATAACACCAACTCCACCACAACACAACAACAAGAGTAACAACAACAATAACAACAACTCCAGCACAATACAACAACAACAGTAATATCAACAATAACAACAACTCCACCACAATACAACAACAACAGTAACAACAACAATAACACCAACTTCACCACGTTACAACAACAACAATAACAACAACAATAACACCAACTCCACCACAATACAACAACAACAATAACACCAAATCCACCACAATACAATAACAACAGTAACAACAGCAATAACACCAACTCCACCACAATACAACAACAACAATAACACCAACTCAACCACAATACAACAACAATAGTAACAACAACAATAACACCAACTCGACTACAATACAAAAACAACATTAACACCATCTCCACCACAATACAAAAACAACATTAACACCAACTCCACCACAATACAATAACAACAATAACAACAACATTAACACCAAATCCACCACGATACAACAACAACAATAACAACAACAATAACACCAACTTCACCACAATACAACAACAACAGTAACAACAACAATAACAACAACTCCACCACAATTCAACAACAACAGTAACAACTACAATAACACCAACTTCACCACAATACAACAACAACAGTAACAACAACAATAACAACAACTCCACCACAATTCAACAACAACAGTAACAACTACAATAACACCAACTTCACCACAATACAACAACAACAGTAACAACAACAATAACACCAACGCCACCACAATACAACAACAACAATAACAATAACAATAACACGAACTCAACCACAATACAACAACAACAGTAACAACAACAATAACACCAACTTAACCACAATACAACAACAACAGTAACAACAACAATAACAACAACTCCACCACAATTCAACAACAACAGTAACAACTACAATAACACCAACTTCACCACAATACAACAACAACAGTAACAACAACAATAACACCAACGCCACTACAATACAACAACAACAATAACAATAACAATAACACGAACTCAACCACAATTCAACAACAACAGTAACAACAACAGTAACACCAACTTCACCACAATACAACAACAACAGTAACAACAACAATAACAACAACTCCACCACAATTCAACAACAACAGTAACAACTACAATAACACCAAATTCACCACAATACAACAACAACAGTAACAACAACAATAACACCAACTACATCACAATACAACAACAACAATAACACTAACTCCACCACAATACAACAACAGAAATAATAACAACATTAACACCAACTTCACCACAATACAACAACAGTAACAACAACAATAACACCAACTCCACCACTATACCACAACAACAGCAACAACAACAATAACACCAACTCCACCACAATACCACAACAACAGTAACAACAACAATAACACCAACTCCACCACAAATCCACAACAACAGTAACAACAACAATAACACCAACTCCACCACAATACAACAACAAGAGTAACAACAACAATAACAACAACTCCAGCACAATACAACAACAACAGTAATATCAACAATAACAACAACTCCACCACAATACAACAACAACAGTAACAACAACAATAACACCAACTTCACCACGTTACAGCAACAACAATAACAACAACAATAACACCAACTCCACCACAATACAACAACAACAATAACACCAAATCCACCACAATACAATAACAACAGTAACAACAGCAATAACACCAACTCCACTACAATACAACAACAACAGTAACAACAACAATAACACCAACTCCACAATACAACAACAACAGTAACAACAACAATAACACAAATTCCACCACAATACAACAACAACAATAACACCAACTCCACCACAATACAACAACAACAATAACACCAAATCCACCACAATACAACAACAACAGTAACAACAGCAATAACACCAACTCCACTACAATACAACAACAACAGTAACAATAACAATAACACCAACTCAACAATACATCAACAACAGTAACAACTACAATAACACCAACTTCACCACAATACAACAACAACGATAACACCAACAATAACACCAACTTCACAACAATACAACAACAGCAGTAACAACATCAATAACACCAACTTCACCACAATACAACAACAGTAACAACAACAATACAACCACAATACAATACAACAACAACAATAACAACAAAATTAACTTCGACTCCACCACAATACAACAACAATTACACCAACTCCACCACAATACAACAACAACAATAACACCAACTCAACCACAATACAACAACAATAGTAACAACAACAATAACACCAACTCGACTACAATACAACAACAACAATAAAACCAACACAACCACAATACAACAACAACAGAAGTAACAACAACAATAACAACAACTTCACCACAATACTACAACAAGAGCAACAACAACTATAACACCAACTCGACCGCAATACAACAACAACAACAATAACACCAACTCCACCCACAATAGTACAATAACAATAACAACAACAATTACACCCTCTCCACCACAATACAAAAACAACATTAACACCAACTCTACCACAATACAATAACAACAATAACAACAACATTAACACCAAATCCACCACAATACAACAACAACAATAACAACAACAATAACACCAACTTCACCACAATACAACAACAACAGTAACAACAACAATAACAACAACTCCACCACAATTTAAAAACAACAGTAACAACTACAATAACACCAACTCCACCACAATACCACAACAACAGTAACAACAACAATAACACCAACTCCACCACAATACAACAACAAGAGTAACAACAACAATAACAACAACTCCACCACAATACAACAACAACAATAACACTAACTCCACCACAATACAACAACAATAATAACAACAATAACACCAACTCCACCACAATACAACAACAACAGTAACAACAACAATAACACCAACTTCTCCACAATATGAAAACAACAGTAACAACAACAATAACACCAACTCCACCACAATACCACAACAACAGTAACAACAACAATAACACCAACTCCACCACAATACCACAACAACAGTAACAACAACAATAACACCAACTCCACCACAATACAACAACAAGAGTAACAACAACAATAACAACAACTCCACCACAATACAACAACAACAGTAATATCAACAATAACAACAACTCCACCACAATACAACAACAGTAACACCAACTTCACCACGTTACAACAACAACAATAACAACAACAATAACACCACCTCCACCTCAATACAACAACAACAATAACACCAAATCCACCACAATACAATAACAACAGTAACAACAGCAATAACACCAACTCCACTACAATACAACAACAACAGTAACAATAACAATAACACCAACTCCACAATACAACAACAACAGTAACAACAACAATAACACTAACTCCTTCACAATACAACAACAACAACAATAACACCAACTCCACCACAATACAACAACAAGAGTAACAGCAACAATAACACCAACTTCACCACAATACAACAACAACAGTAACAACAACAATAACACCAACTCCACCACAATACAATAACAACCGTAACAACAACAATAATAACAACTTCACAATACAACAGCAACACTAAGAACAACATCAAAACCACCACTACTACCACTGTATAACAATATAAACCGTAACACCACTACCGCCACTGTCAAGAAATCAACAACATTAATAACAATAGGATCTACAACAAAAAAAAGCAAGCAGCTGTCTGAAAACGAAGTTTCCATATTAACGGAGAATGAATGGAGAAAAAAGAATTAGCGATGGCCCTGGCATGTGGATTTAAAATAATCTCTGGAGTTTATGATTTAAATGTACACAGTAAAACATATACATACACAATCATACACTCACACACACGAAACGACACTCACCACTATATGACTATATATTTAAATATCCATATATATGACTATATATTTAAATATTGGTTGCCAGGAGATGAAGAGGATCCACCTACATTTAGAATAAATGGGTCCACCTACATATAGAATGAAGGGCTCCCATCTACATTTAGAATGAAGGGGGCATATAGAATACTATCATTTAATTTTTATAATGAATAAATAAGATTTTCGAAAAATACATAAGTGGAAACAAAACAGTGCAATCAAATTATTTTACCTTCTCCAATAAAAATTATTATGTATTTTGTGGAATCCAGAG
>OZ024742.1:13314019-13424019 GCA_964016885.1 Eledone cirrhosa | reverse complement strand
TATGCATCTGCGTATATATATGTGTATGTATATATGTGTATTATGTACATCCTCATTTACATCGATTTGTTGGGATCACTTTCAAATATATTAAAAAACAACTTTCAACCGAATAATTGTTGCTTTCACATCTATAATGGCATCGTTTATACTTCAGCTTAGCCAGGAAATATACAAATTAACACAATAATGTATACATACACACACGTATACATACCTGCTATACATAATTGCGTGCATGTATACATAGATACATACATGTATATTTATGAGAAGGGGAGTTATATACATACAAACATTCACAAGCATACGCTTATATATATATTATGTATATAGGTATGCATATGTATCTATCTATATATCTATCTATCTATTTACTTTCTCTCGCTATATATATATATATATATATATATATATATATATATATATATATTTCCTGAATATATCGTTGTAATCACCAAAGAAAGAGCCCTCAGTATTTAAGCATAGAGGTAAATATATAATATTTTAAAAATAATTGTATCTACTTTTGGCACAAGGCCAGCAATTACCCCAGTGTATTACTGGTACTATACTTTATCGACCACCGTAAGGATGAAAGGCAAAGTTAACCTCGGGGGGATTTGAACTCAGACCATAATGGGCCGTAACTCTGCTGCAAAACATGGCGTCCGACCTTCTACCGATACTGCTAATCCACAGCCCCTTATTTTTGATATGAGGCCTAGCAAAGAGTCGTACACATTCGAAGGTACTAAGTTAGTTTTACTTCAATTTTCAGACCTTAGAAAACATTTTTTTATATATATATGTGTGTGTTGAGATCGCGCGCGTGTGTGTACAGAGAGAGAGTGAAAGTGAGTGAAAGGTTGATAGAAATAGACAGGAGAATTGAGAGTGAACAGATGTAGGAAGATAAATATCTCCATTTCTGTTTAATGTTCATGATTCACATGAAGTCCATGAAAGTTATAAGTAAATCATTAGTAGAGGTGGACTGTATCTTCTTTACTTTGGAATTAATTCATGCATCATTAACAAGTTGCACATTTTAGATCCTAAGTCCGCTGTATTTATATATGTATTGTTATATGTACGAGGTATGGACCCATAACTCGTTAGGGAGTCGAACGGGGTGGGGGTGATATTATCATACAGTGGTTTTAGGGTAATTAAAAACCTGGCGGGCTCCCTCTCCTCTCTCCAGGTCTGAATAGAATAGATTTCCTCGAGAGAAGTAAAAGGAGTGAGAAAAAGGAAATGAGAAAGAGGGATAGAGGAAGATCAACTTCACTACTTGATTGGTACTATTTTATCGACCTTAAATGGATCAATGGCTAAGTTGACCTCGGCAGGATTTGAATTTAGAAAGCAGAGAGTCTCAAAGAATACGGCAAATCCTTATATCCGACATTCTAACGATTCTGACGATTCGCTGCCCTAGGCTCTTCCAGCACATCTCCCTTACCGTCCTCCGAGGAAACGCCTTCTCCATTCTGTCCGCCGGGGCCGTGGGGCGGCTAGGACGTGGGACCCTCATTTGCTCACAATACAGAGAGATGGGGAGGGCGAGAGAGATGGAGGCTATGACAGTGGGATATGGGCTCGTGTTAACCTTGGTTTTCCTCTTCCAGTGTGTCCATGTAGGGGCTCCCACAGGGGCACTAAGTGCAGTGTCAACTCTGGATGTCGGTGAGCATGTCCAGCTAACCTCAATCTCCTCTGTGTCACTTTTGAGCTGACTTTTGGGAGGCTCCCATACAGCTCTGAGTTCTTCATCCTCAGTGTATACTCATTAATGTTCAGAGCCATCCTCAGCATTCTCGTGTAACACCCATCCACCATCTGAGTGAGTTTCTTGGTCAGTGTCTAAGCCTCAGACAACCAGGTACATAATCACTCATATACACAGAAGAGCATTAAAAGGATTTGTGGAAGTATATTTATAAACTCAGCAGAAAATTGAGACTAATATATTTTCTGAACCTTCTGTAAGAGAATTTATGATTCTATTGAGAAAATGATAGAGTAAAAAATAAAGAGTAACCTAGCAACAAGAACAAAACAATTCTTATACAGTCTGACACCTTTTATAGTCATTTCTCTTCTTGTCTAAAGACACCTGTAAGTCTTCCTGTCTGCGATATGCTTTGGTAATTATAGCAAGCTACTTTCAGAAAACATTTGTGTTTAATTGTATGTGGGTATATGTGTATATGTGTAGGCGTGTGTGTAGGTGTGTGTATATGTCATTCTTTTGTGTATCTCTATAGAAACGGGGTAAGAAAAAAACAACAAGAATAAATATCAGAAAAATAAAAGACAATAAAAGGTAAGATGTGCTAACAAGATGAGATTATAGCAACACCTAATATATATCACAACAGTGATGGTCGTACAGAGATATACAACAGGATAAAGACGTATAAGAGGTGGAGAGAGGGGTATTCCTAGTATTATTCCTAAAGATAATGAATGGCAGAAGAAAAGAAAAAGAATAGAAAATGTAGTGTTAATACACACGAAGATATTTGCCAGTCGAAGATCCCGGCACACACACTCGAACGCGCGCGCGCATATATATATATATATATATATATATATATATATATATATATATATATATATATATAGATATATATATATATATATATAATGGGAGAGAGAGTGAGTGAGAGAGAGAGGGAGAGAGAGAGAGAGAGGGGGGAAGCAGAAACCTTTTGCATAAACTTTGAATCTGTACTTATAATATATATATATATATATATATATATATATATATATATATATATATATATATATGAATGTATGTATAGTATATTTGGCAATATACCGTATGTTTAATTTAAAACATTTAGAAGACCATACGCTATCAGTTTTAAAGTAGTGACTATGTCTGTTACTTATTTTCGGAGAAAGAAGAGGGAGAAGCTTACAGTCTGTTTCACGCTGGTTGGCGTTCATCAGAGCCACCTACTCCTCTGCTTTCGCCGAAAAGTATAGAAGCTGGATTCTTATAGAATTCCAGTAATAATCAGGAGCTGATATATATATATATATATATATATTTTTTTTTTTTTTTTTTTTTTTTTTAGTATATGTTGGTTGTTTACCGACACCTCAGTATGCAGATTGGAGCACTCGACGAAGTACGCAGATTGGTTTCTTTACTCCGGAGTAATGTAAAATAAAATAAGTAAGTCAAATATGTAAAATTTGGCTTCGTTTATTATAAATTATAGATATACTGCAATATATATTTCAGTGACAGCCATCATTGGCTGTGACCTCTTCAGGCAGTCCGAATTGGTGTGGGAAAGACAGGTACACATGTTGTTGAAGTGTGTTTGACTCTGTCAATACATCGATATGTCCAGCTCCTGGGTGTGTTGTTAGTCCTCCAAGGAACTGGAATCATGTATTTTCCACACCAATTCGAACTGCCTGAAGAGGTCACAGCCAATAATAGCTGTCACCGAAATATATGTAGTAGTAAATTTATAATTTATAATAAACGAAGCCAAATTTTGCATATTTCACTTAGTTATTTTATTTTATATATATATATATATATATATATATATATATATATATATATATATATATATAGAGAGAGAGAGAGAGAGAGAGAGAGAGAGAGAGAGAGAGAGAGAGAGAGAGAGAGAGAGAGAGTTGAAAACCCCAAAACACATTTTAAACCACTTTATAAACTTCTACGTTAGTTTCAATTTTAACGAGATACTATTGAAAAAATAAAGAAATAATGATTTGCAGATTTTTTAATTAATTAATCTATGAAATCAATAAAACATTTGAAATCACTTAACAAAAAAACCTGACCAGGAAATCGGTATACGATTAGGAGAGTGTATGGCCCCTAAAACACCGGGACATGATCAAAGAATTATAGATAGTAGCAGAAAAAACACCCTAGGGTGGTTTTCAGCTAGCATGTGTAGTGTGTATATTGATATTATACGCAAGTATATATGCATATAGATACCAAATATCAAATAAAGTCGTTATTGATAATATACATAGAAATTGAAATTGAACAGAGTCTACATTACACTGTCGTCTGTAATCAGTAAAGTAATCCAAGATACATTTAAAAAAAGACAATATTATATATAAACTGCATTATGAGAAAATTAGCGACGGAAATAATTGCGATATTTGTATAAGTGTTATAATATTACGGCCGCTAACCGGAAGTGTTGACATTTTAAAATTTTAAAGAAGTGAATCTTTAAATAAGCTATAAAATATAATTAATCAACAGCCACGAAATTTAGCACATAAATTATGTAATATTCATTCATTATTTATTCAAAGTAATCCAACTTATTTTACAAACGGTGTAAAAAACATATTCTGGACGCAGTCCCGCACTCCTTTCTTTATTATAGTTTAGATTAAAAAGTCTTTAGAAAAAAAAAAATGTACACATGCAAGACAGTTGATAAATATACACAGTTATACAAAGGCAAATGTAAAAAACATCCTCACTAAGTGGAAAGTGCAGATATATGACATCTGACTGATAAAAGGACAAGTCATTCAATCATATTGGTGGATCACCACAGCCCCGGCGGACAGAATAGAGAAGGCGTTTCCCCTCCCCGGAGGACGGCAATCAAGACGCACTGGAAAAGCCATTCCAGCAGTGAGGCTCACACCTGCAGCTGGCCAACTCAGCGCCTATGGTGGTGAGTAGGGTATAGGGGTGAAGGAAAAACGTTACGTTTTTATTTTAACATCATGTAGTTAGATGAAAGTCATAAAAAGTCCTTATGTAAGGCATAAGTCATCCAAGTTGTAATATTGTTTATATATATAACACAAGTATATTGTTTTATTTACTAACTGGTATCATTTAATAATCCGATCTTTTTTTAAAACATATATACGAGGGGTGCTGACAAGTTCCTGGCTTTAAGCGTATTGCGAATGGATAGAGCTGTTACCTTTACAAGGGAAGGTAGGACTGCTACAATAACTGTCATGAAATGGTAGAGCTGTTATATCTACAGAGGAGGTAGAACTGCGGCAATAAGTGTGTGAGTCTGAGAGAGGAATATATTGAACAAAATCATAATTAACTGATCCACCTGTATTTTCCTTTAACTGATCCTCCACTATTTTATTTTAACTGATCCTCCAGTATTTTATTTTAACTGATCCTCCAGTATTTTCTTTTAACTGATCCTTAGTATTTTCCTTTAACTGATCCTCCATATTTTATTTTAACTGATTGTCCAGTATTTTTCTTTAACTGAGCCTCCAGTATTTTATTTTAACTCATCCTCCAGTATTTTCCTTTAACTGATCCTCCAGTATTTTATTTTAACTGATCCTCCAGTATTTTTCTTTAACTGATCCTCCAGTATTTTATTTTAACTGATCCTCCTGTATTTTCCTTTAACTGATCCTCCAGTATTTTCCTTTAACTGATCCTCCAGTATTATATTTTAAATGATCCTCCAGTATTTTCCTTTAACTGATCCTTTGTCTTTTCCTTTAACTGATCCTCCAGTATTTTATGTTAACTGATCCTCCAGTATTTTCCTTTAACTGATTCTCCAGTATTTTATTTTAACTGATCCTCCAGTATTTTCCTTTAACTGATTCTCCAGTATTTTATTTTAACTGATCCTCCAGTATTTTCCTTTAACTGATCCTTTGTCTTTTCCTTTAACTGATCCTCCAGTATTTTATGTTAACTGATCCTCCAGTATTTTCCTTTAACTGATTCTCCAGTGTTTTATTTTAACTGATCCTCGAGTATTTTCCTTTAACTGATTCTCCAGTATTTTATTTTAACTGATCCTCCAGTATTTTCCTGTAACTGAGCCTCCAGTATTGTATTTTAACTGGTCCTCAAGTATTTTCCTTTAACTGATCCTCCAGTATTTTCCTTTAACTGATCCTGAAGTATTTTATTTTAAGTGATCCTCCAGTATTTTCCTTTAACTGATCCTCCAGTGTTTTGTTTTAACTGATCCTCCAGTATTTTACTTTAACTGATCCTCCTGTATTTTATTTTAACTGATCCTCCAGTATTTCACTTTAACTGATCCTTTGTCTTTTCCATTAACTGATCCTCCAGTATTTTCCTTTAACGGATCCTCCAGTATTTTCCTGTAACTGAGCCTCCAATATTGTATTTTAACTGGTCCTAAAGTATTTTCCTTTAACTGATCCTCCAGTATTTTCCTTTAACTGATCTTCCAGTATTTTATTTTAACTGATCCTCCAGTATTTTATTTTAACTGATCCTCGAGTATTTTAGTTTTACTGATCCTCCAGTATTTTCCTTTAACTGATCCTCCAGTATTTTATTTTAACTGATCCTCCAGTATTTTCCTTTAACTGATCTTCCAGTACTTTCCTTTAACTGATCCTCCAGTATTTTCCTTTAACTGATCCTCCAGTGTTTTATTTTAACCGATCCTCCAGTATTTTCCTTTAACTGATCCTCCAGTATTTTATTTTAACTGATCCACCAGTATTTTCCTTTAACTGATCCTCCTGTATTTTATTTTAACTGATCCTCCAGTATTTTCCTTTAACTGATCCTTTGTCTTTTCCTTTAACTGATCCTCCAGTATTTTATTGTTACTGATCCTTAGTATTTTCCTTTAACTGATCCTCCAGTATTTTTCTTTAACTGATCCTCCAGTATTATCCTTTAATTGATACTCCAGTGTTTTATTTTAACTGATTCTCAAGTATTTTACATTAACTGATCCTCCAGAATTTTATTTTATCTGATCCTCCTTTATTTTCCTTTAACTGATCCTCCAGTATTTTCTTTTAACGGATCCTCCAGTATTTTCCTTTAACTGATCCTGCAGTATTTTATTTTAACTGATCCTCCAGTATTTTCCTTTAACTATTCCACAAGTATTTTATTTTAACTGATCCTACAGTATTTTCCTTTAACTGATCCTCCAGTATTATCCTTTAATTGATACTCCAGTGTTTTATTTTAACTGATTCTCAAGTATTTTACATTAACTGATCCTCCAGAATTTTATTTTATCTGATCCTCCTTTATTTTCCTTTAACTGATCCTCCAGTATTTTCTTTTAACGGATCCTCCAGTATTTTCCTTTAACTGATCCTGCAGTATTTTATTTTAAATGATCCTCCAGTATTTTCCTTTAACTGATCCTTTGACTTTTCCTTTAACTGATCCTTTGACTTTTCCTTTAACTGATCCTCCAGTATTTTATTTTAACTGATCCTCCAGTATTTTACTGTAACTGAGCCTCCAGTATTGTATTTTAACTGGTCCTCAAGTATTTTCCTTTAACTGATCCTACAGTATTTTCCTTTAGCTGATCCTCCAGTATTTTCTTTTAACTGATCCTGCAGTATTTTATTTTAACTGATCCTCCAGTATTTTCCTTTAACTGATCTTCCAGTACTTTCCTTTAACTGATCCTCCAGTATTTTATTTTAACTGATCCTCCAGTATTTTCCTTTAACTGATACTCCAGTGTTTTGTTTTAAATGATCCTCCAGTATTTTCCTTTAACTGATACTCCAGTATTTTATTTTAACTGATCCTCCAGTATTTTCTTTTAACTGATCCTCCAGTATTTTATTTTAACTGATCCACCAGTATTTTCCTTTAACTGATCCTCCTGTATTTAATTTTAACTGATCCTCCAGTATTTTACTTTAACTGATCCTTTGTCTTTTCCTTTAACTGATCCTCCAGTATTTTATTTTAACTGATCCTCCACTATTTTCCTGTAACTGAGCTTCCAATATTGTATTTTAACTGGTCCTAAAGTATTTTCCTTTAACTGATCCTCCAAGATATTTTCCTTTAACTGATCTTCCAGTATTTTATTTTAACTGATCCTCCAGTATTTTATTTTAACTGATCCTCCAGTATTTTATTTTAACTGATCCTCCAGTATTTTGTTTTTACTGATCCTCCAGTATTTTCCTTTAACTGATCCGCCAGTATTTTATTTTAAGTGATCCTCCAGTATTTTCCTTTAACTGATCTTCCACTACTTTCCTTTAACTGCTCCTCCAGTATTTTCCTTTACCTGATCCTCCAGTGTTTTATTTTAACTGATCCTCCAGTATTTTACTTTAACTGATCCTCCAGTATTTTATTTTAGCTGATCCTCCTGTATTTTCCTTTAGCTGATCCTCCAGTATTTTATTTTAACTGATCCACCAGTATTTTCCATTAACTGATCCTCCTGTATTTTATTTTAACTGATCCTCCAGTATTTTACTTTAACTGATCCTTTGTCTTTTCCTTTAACTGATCCTCCAGTATTTTATTTTAACTGATCCTCCAGTATTTTCCTGTAACTGAGCCTCCAGTATTGTATTTTAACTGGTCCTCAAGTATTTTCCTTTAACTGATCCTCCAGTATTTTCCTTTAACTCATCCTCCAGTATTTTATTTTAACTCATCCTCCAGTATTTTCCTTTAATTGATCCTCCAGTATTTTCCTTTAACTGATCCTCCAGTATTTTCCTTTAACTGATCCTCCAGTATTTTATTTTAACTGATCCTCCAGTATTTTATTTTAACTGATCCTCCAGTAATTTATTTTTACTGATCCTCCAGTATTTTCCTTTAACTGATTCTCCAGTATTTTATTTTAACTCATCCTCCAGTATTTTCCTTTAACTCATCCTCCAGTATTTTATTTTTACTTATCCTCCAGTATTTTCCTTTAACTCATCCTCCAGTATTTTCCTTTAACTGATCCTCCAGTATTGTCCTTTAACTGATGCTCCAGTATTTTCCTTTAACTGATCCTGAAGTATTTTCTTTTAACTGATCCTCCAGTATTTTCCTTTAACTGATCTTCCAGTACTTTCCTTTAACTGATCCTCCAGTATTTTATTTTAACTGATGCTCCAGTATTTTACTTAACTGATCCTCCAATATTTTCTTTAACTGATCCTTAAATATTTCCCTTTAACTGATCCTCCAGTATTTGATTTAACTGATCCTCCAGTATTTTCCTTTAACTGATCCTCCAGTATTTTCCTATAACCGATCCTCCAGTATTTTCCTTTAACTGATCCTCCAGTATTTTACTTTAACTGATCCTCCAGTATTTTCTTTAGCTGATCTTCCAGTACTTTCCATTAACTGATCCTCCAGTATTTTATTTTAGCTGATCCTCCAGTATTTTCCTTTTACTGATCCTCCAGTGTTTTATTTTAACTGATCCTCCAGTATTTTACTTTAACTGATCCTTCAGTATTTTATTTTAACTGATCCTCAAGTATTTTCCTTTATTTGATCCTCCCGTATTTGCCTTTAACTGATCCTCCAGTATTTTATTTTAACTGATCCTCCAGTATTTTCCTTTAACTGATCCTTTGTATTTTCCTTTAACTGATCCTCCAGTATTTTATTTAACTGATGCTCCAGTATTTTCCTTTAATTGATCCTTCAGTATTTTATTTTAACTGATCCTCCTGTATTTTCCTTTAACTGATCCTCCAGTATTTTCCTTTAACTGATCCTCCAGTATTTTCATTTAACTGATCATCCAGTATTTTATTTTAACTAATCCTCCAGTATTTTCCTTTAACTGATCCTCCAGTATTTTCCATTAACTGATCCTTCAGTATTTACATTTAACTGATCCTCCAGTATTTTATTTTAACTGATCCTCCAATATTTTCCTTTAACTGATCTTCCAGTATGTTATTTTTTACTGATCCTCCAGTTTTTTCCTTTAACTGTTCCTCCAGTATTTTATTTTAACTGATCCTCCAATATTTTCCTTTAACTGATCCTCCAGTATTTTCCTTTAACTGATCCTCCAGTATTTCATTTAACTGATCCTCCAGTATTTTCCTTTAACTGATCATCCAGTATTTTATTTTTACTGATCCGCCAATATTTTCCTTTAATTGATCCTCCAGTATTTTATTTTAACTGATCCTCCAGTATTTTCCTTTAACTGATCCTCCAGTATTTTCCTTTAACTGATCCTCCAGTATTTTCATTTAACTGATCATCCAGTATTTTATTTTAACTAATCCTCCAGTATTTTACTTTAACTGATCCTCCAGTATTTTCCATTAACTGATCCTTCAGTATTTACCTTTAACTGATCCTCCAATATTTGATTTAACTGATCCTCCAGTATTTTCCTTTAATTGATCCCCCAGTATTTTATTTTAACTGATCATCCAGTATTTTACTTAACTGATCCTCCAGTATTTTCTTTAACTAATCCTTAAATATTTCCCTTTAACTGATCTTCCAGTATTTTTCTTTAACTGATCCTCCAGTATTTTCCTTTAACTGATCCTCCAGTATTTTCCTTTAACTGATCCTCCAGTATTTTATTTTAACTGATCCTCCAGTAGTTTACTTTAACTGATCCTCCAGTATTTTACTTTAACTGATCCTCCAGTATTTTATTTTAACTGATCCTCCAGTATTTTCCTTTAACTGATCCTCCAGTATGTTATTTTTTTACTGATCCTCCAGTTTTTTCCTTTAACTGATCCTCCAGTATTTTATTTTAACTGATCCTCCAATATTTTCCTTTAACTGATCCTCCAGTATTTTCCTTTAACTGATCCTCCAGTATTTGATTTAACTGATCCTCCAGTATTTTCCTTTAACTGATCCTCCAGTATTTTATTTTTACTGATCCGCCAATATTTTCCTTTAATTGATCCTCCAGTATTTTATTTTAACTGATACTCCAGTGTTTTGTTTTAACTGATGCTTCAGTATTTTCCTTTAACTAATCCTCCAGTATTTAATTTTAACTGATCCTCCAGTATTTTCCTTTAACTGATCCTCCAGTATTTTATTTTTACTGATCCGCCAATATTTTCCTTTAATTGATCCTCCAGTATTTTATTTTAACTGATCCTCCAGAATTTTCCTTTAACTGATCCTCCAGTATTTTCCTTTAACTGATCCTCCAGTATTTTCCTTTAACTGATCCTCCAGTATTTTATTTTAACTGATCCTCCAGTACTTACCATTAACTGATCCTCCAGTATTTTAATTTTACTGATCCTCAAGTATTTTACTTAAAATATTCCTCCAGTATTTTATTATAACTGATCCTCCAGTATTTTCCTTTAACTGATCCTCCAGTATTTTATTTTAACTAATCCTCCATCATTTTCCTTTAACTGATCCTTCAGTATTTTCCTTTAACTGATCCTCCAGTATTTGATTTAACTGAACCTCCAGTATTTTCCTTTAACTGATCCTCCAGTATTTTCCTTTAACTGATCCTCCAGTATTTTATTTTAACTGATCCTCCAGTATTTTCCTTTAACTGATCCTCCAGTATTTTCCTTTAACTGATCCTCCAGTATTTTCTTTAACTGATCTTCCAGTACTTGCCATTAACTGATCCTCCAGTATTTTATTTTAACTGATCCTCCAGTATTTTCCTTTTACTGATCCTCCAGTGTTTTATTTTAACTGATCCTCCAGTATTTTACTTTAACTGATCCTCCGGTATTTTATTTTAACTGATCCTCAAGTATTTTCCTTTATTTGATCCTCCCGTATTTGCCTTTAACTGATCCTCCAGTATTTTATTTTAACTGATCCTCCAGTATATTCCTTTTACTGATCCTTTGTATTTTCCTTTAACTCATCCTCCAGTATTTTATTTAACTGATCCTCCAGTATTTTCCTTTAATTGATCCTTCAGTATTTTATTTTAACTGATCCTCCAGTATTTTCCTTTAACTGATCCTCCAGTATTTTCCTTTAACTGATCCTCCAGTATTTTCATTTAACTGATCATCCAGTACTTTATTTTAACTAATCCTCCAGTATTTTCCTTTAACTGATCCTCCAGTATTTTCCTTTAACGGATCCTCCAGTATTTGATTTAACTGATCCCCCAGTATTTTCCTTTAATTGATCCCCCAGTATTTTATTTTAACTGATCATCCAGTATTTTACTTAACTGATCCTCCATTATTTTCTTTAACTAATCCTTAAATATTTCCCTTTAACTGATCCTCCAGTATTTTTCTTTAACTGATCCTCCAGTATTTTCCTTTAACTGAACCTCCAGTATTTTCCTTTAACTGATCCTCCAGTACTTTATTTTAACTGATCCTCCAGTATTTTACTTTAACTGATCCTCCAGTATTTTACTTTAACTGATCCTCCAGTATTTTATTTTAGCTGATCCTCCAGTATTTTCCTTTAACTGATCCTCCAGTATGTTATTTTTTACTGATCTTCCAGTTTTTTCATTTAGCTGATCCTCAAGTATTTTATTTTAACTGATCCTCCAATATTTTCCTTTAACTGATCCTTCAGTATTTTCCTTTGACTGATCCTCCAGTATTTGATTTAACTCATCCTCCAGTATTTTCCTTTAACTGATCCTCAAGTATTTTCCTTTAACTGATCCTCCAGTATTTTATTTTAACTGATCCTCCAGTATTTTCTTTAACTGATCTTCCAGTACTTTCCATTAACTGATCCTCCAGTATTTTATCTTAACTGATCCTCCAGTATTTTCCTTTTACTGATCCTCCAGTTTTTTATTTTAACTGATCCTCCAGTATTTTACTTTAACTGATTCTCCAATATTTTCCTTTAACTGATCCTTCAGTATTTTCCTTTAACTGATCCTCCAGTATTTGATTTAACTGATCCTCCAGTATTTTCCTTTAACTGATCCTCCAGTATTTTATTTTTAATGATCCGCCAATATTTTCCTTTAATTGATCCTCCAGTATTTTATTTTAACTGATCCTCCAGTATTTTCCTTTAACTGATACTCCAGTATGTTATTTTTTACTGATCCTCCAGTTTTTACCTTTAACTAATCCTCCAGTATTTTATTTTAACTGATACTCCAGTGTTTTGTTTTAACTGATGCTTCAGTATTTTCCTTTAACTGATCCTCCAGTATTTAATTTTAACTGATCCTCCAGTATTTTCCTTTAACTGATCCTCCAGTATTTTATTTTTACTGATCCGCCAATATTTTCCTTTAATTGATCCTCCAGTACTTTATTTTAACTGATCCTCCAGAATTTTCCTTTAACTGATCCTCCAGTATTTTCCTTTAACTGATCCTCCAGTATTTTATTTTAACTGATCCTCCAGTACTTACCATTAACTGATCCTCCAGTATTTTATTTTTACTGATCCTCAAGTATTTTACTTAAAATATTCCTCCAGTATTTTATTATAACTGATCCTCCAGTATTTTACTTTAACTGATCCTCCAGTATTTTATTTTAACTAATCCTCCAGTATTTTCTTTTAACTGATCCTCCAGTATTTTCCTTTAACTGATCCTTCAGTATTTTCCTTTAACTGATCCTCCAGTATTTGATTTAACTGATCCTCCAGTATTTTCCTTTAACTGATCCTCCAGTATTTTCTTTTAACTGATCCACAAGTATTTTATTTTAACTGATCCTCCAGTATTTTACTTAACTGATCCTCCAATATTTTCTTTAAATGATCCTTAAATATTTCCCTTTAACTGATCCTCCAGTATTTGATTTAACTGATCCTCCAGTATTTTCCTTTAACTGATCCTCCAGTATTTTCCTTTAACTGATCCTCCAGTATTTTCCTTTAACTGATCCTCCAGTATTTTCTTTAACTGATCTTCCAGTACTTTCCATTAACTGATCCTCCAGTATTTTATTTTAACTGATCCTCCAGTATTTTCCTTTTACTGATCCTCCAGTGTTTTATTTTAACTGATCCTCCAGTATTTTAATTTAACTGATCCTCCAGTATTTTATTTTAACTGATCCTCAAGTGTTTTCCTTTATTTGATCCTCCCGTATTTGCCTTTAACTGATCCTCCAGTATTTTATTTTAACTGATCCTCCAGTATTTTCCTTTAGCTGATCCTTTGTATTTTCCTTTAACTGATCCTCCAGTATTTTATTTTAACTGATCCTCCATTATTTTCCTTTAACTGATCCTCCAGTATTTTCCTTTAACTGATCCTCCAGTATTTTCATTTAACTGATCATCCAGTATTTTATTTTAACTAATCCTCCAGTATTTTCCTTTAACTGATCCTCCAGTATTTTCCATTAACTGATCCTTCAGTATCAACCTTTAACTGATCCTCCAGTATTTGATTTAACTGATCCTCCAGTATTTTCCTTTAATTGATCCCCCAGTATTTTATTTTAACTGATCATCCAGTATTTTACTTAACTGATCCTCCAGTATTTTCTTTAACTAATCCTTAAATATTTCCCTTTAACTGATCCTCCAGTATTTTATTTTAACTGATCCTCCAGTATTTTACTTTAACTGATCCTCCAGTATTTTCTTTAACTGATCTTCCAGTACTTTCCATTAACTGATCCTCCAGTATTTTATCTTAACTGATCCTCCAGTATTTTCCTTTTACTGATCCTCCAGTTTTTTATTTTAACTGATCCTCCAGTATTTTACTTTAACTGATCCACCAGTATTTTATTTTAACTGATCCTCCAGTATTTTCTTTTAACTGATCATCCAGTATGTTATTTTTTACTGATCATCCAGTTTTTTCCTTTAACTGATCCTCCAGTATTTTATTTTAGCTGATCCTTCAATATTTTCCTTTAACTGATCCTTCAGTATTTTCCTTTAACTGATCCTCCAGTATTTGATTTAACCGATGCTCCAGTATTTTCCTTTAACTGATGCTCAAGTATTTCCCTTTAACTGATACTCCAGTATTTGATTTAACTGATCCTCCAATATTTTCTTTAACTGATCCTTCAGTATTTTCTTTTAACTGATCCTCCAGTATTTTCCTTTAACTAATCCTCCAGTATTTTCCTTTAACTGATCCTCCAGTATTTTATTTTTACTGATCCTCCAGTATTTTACTTTAACTGATCCTCCAGTATTTTCTTTAACTGATCTTCCAGTACTTTCCATTAACTGATCCTCCAGTATTTTATCTTAACTGATCCTCCAGTATTTTCCTTTTACTCATCCTCCAGTTTTTTATTTTAACTGATCCTCCAGTATTTTACTTTAACTGATCCTCCAGTATTTTATTTTAACTGATCCTCCAGTATTTTCCTTTAACTGATCCTCCAGTATGTTATTTTTTACTGATCATCCAGTTTTTTCCTTTAACTGATCCTCCAGTATTTTATTTTAACTGAACCTCCAATATTTTCCTTTAACTGATCCTTCAGTATTTTCCTTTAACTGATCCTCCAGTATTTGATTTAACTGATCCTCCAGTATTTTCCTTTAACTGATGCTCAAGTATTTTCCTTTAACTGATCCTCCAGTATTTTATTTTAACTGATCCTCCAGTATTTTACTTAACTGATCCTCCAATATTTTCTTTAACTGATCCTTAAGTATTTCCCTTTAACTGATCCTCCAGTATTTGATTTAACTGATCCTCCAATATTTTCTTTAACTGATCCTTCAGTATTTTCTTTTAACTGATCCTCCAGTATTTTCCTTTAACTAATCCTCCAGTATTTTCCTTTAACTGATCCTCCAGTATTTTATTTTTACTGATCCTCCAGTATTTTACTTTAACTGTTCCTCCAGTATTTTATTATAACTGATCCTCCAGTATTTTCCTTTAACTGATCCTCCAGTATTTTATTTTTGCTGATCCTCCAGTATTTTCCTTTAATTGATCCTCCAGTATTTTATTTTAACTGATCCTCCAGTATTTTTCTTTAACTGATCCTCCAGTATTTTTCTTTACCTGATCCTCCAGTATTTGATTTAACTGATCCTTCAGTATTATCCTTTAACTGATCCTTCAGTATTTTCCTTTAACTGATCCTCCAGTATTTTATTTAACTGATCCTCCAGTATTTTCCTTTAACTGATCCTCCAGTATTTTCCTTTAACTGATCCTCCAGTATTTTATTTTAACTGATCCTCCAGTATTTAACTTAACTGATCCTCCAGTATTTTCTTTACCTGATCCTTAAATATTTCCCTTTAACTGATACTCCAGTATTTGATTTAACTGATCCTCCAGTATTTTCCTTTAACTGATCCTCCAGTATTTTCCTTTAACTGATCCTCCAGTATTTTCCTTTAACTGATCCTCCAGTATTTTACTTTAACTGATCCTCCAGTAATTTCTTTAACTGATCTTCCAGCACTTTCCATTAACTGATCCTCCAGTATTTTACTTTAACTGATCCTCCAGTATTTAACTTAACTGATCCTCCAATATTTTCTTTACCTGATCCTTAAATATTTCCCTTTAACTGATCCTCCAGTATTTGATTTAACTGATCCTCCAGTACTTTCCTTTAACTGATCCCCCAGTATTTTCCTTTTAATGATCCTCCAGTTTTTTATTTTAACTGATCCTCCAGTATTTTACTTTAACTGATCCTCCAGTATTTTATTTTAACTGATCCTCCAGTATTTTCCTTTAACTGATCCTCCAGTATGTTATTTTTTACTGATCCTCCAGTTTTTTCCTTTAACTGATCCTCCAGTATTTTATTTTAACTGATTCTCCAATATTTTCCTTTAACTGATCCTTCAGTATTTTCCTTTAACTGATCCTCTAGTATTTGATTTAACTGATCCTCCAGTATTTTCCTTTAACTGATCCTCCAGTATTTTATTTTTAATGATCCGCCAATATTTTCCTTTAATTGATCCTCCAGTATTTTATTTTAACTGATCCTCCAGTATTTTCCTTTAACTGATACTCCAGTATGTTATTTTTTACTGATCCTCCAGTTTTTACCTTTAACTAATCCTCCAGTATTTTATTTTAACTGATACTCCAGTGTTTTGTTTTAACTGATGCTTCAGTATTTTCCTTTAACTGATCCTCCAGTATTTAATTTTAACTGATCCTCCAGTATTTTCCTTTAACTGATCCTCCAGTATTTTATTTTTACTGATCCGCCAATATTTTCCTTTAATTGATCCTCCAGTACTTTATTTTAACTGATCCTCCAGAATTTTCCTTTAACTGATCCTCCAGTATTTTCCTTTAACTGATCCTCCAGTATTTTCCTTTAACTGATCCTCCAGTATTTTATTTTAACTGATCCTCCAGTACTTACCATTAACTGATCCTCCAGTATTTTATTTTTACTGATCCTCAAGTATTTTACTTAAAATATTCCTCCAGTATTTTATTATAACTGATCCTCCAGTATTTTCCTTTAACTGATCCTCCAGTATTTTATTTTAACTAATCCTCCAGTATTTTCTTTTAACTGATCCTCCAGTATTTTCCTTTAACTGATCCTCCAGTATTTGATTTAACTGATCCTCCAGTATTTTCCTTTAACTGATCCTCCAGTATTTTCTTTTAACTGATCCTCCAGTATTTTATTTTAACTGATCCTCCAGTATTTTACTTAACTGATCCTCCAATATTTTCTTTAAATGATCCTTAAATATTTCCCTTTAACTGATCCTCCAGTATTTGATTTAACTGATCCTCCAGTATTTTCCTTTAACTGATCCTCCAGTATTTTCCTTTAACTGATCCTCCAGTATTTTCCTTTAACTGATCCTCCAGTATTTTCTTTAACTGATCTTCCAGTACTTTCCATTAACTGATCCTCCAGTATTTTATTTTAACTGATCCTCCAGTATTTTCCTTTTACTGATCCTCCAGTGTTTTATTTTAACTGATCCTCCAGTATTTTAATTTAACTGATCCTCCAGTATTTTATTTTAACTGATCCTCAAGTATTTTCCTTTATTTGATCCTCCCGTATTTGCCTTTAACTGATCCTCCAGTATTTTATTTTAACTGATCCTCCAGTATTTTCCTTTAGCTGATCCTTTGTATTTTCCTTTAACTGATCCTCCAGTATTTTATTTTAACTGATCCTCCATTATTTTCCTTTAACTGATCCTCCAGTATTTTCCTTTAACTGATCCTCCAGTATTTTCATTTAACTGATCATCCAGTATTTTATTTTAACTAATCCTCCAGTATTTTCCTTTAACTGATCCTCCAGTATTTTCCATTAACTGATCCTTCAGTATCAACCTTTAACTGATCCTCCAGTATTTGATTTAACTGATCCTCCAGTATTTTCCTTTAATTGATCCCCCAGTATTTTATTTTAACTGATCATCCAGTATTTTACTTAACTGATCCTCCAGTATTTTCTTTAACTAATCCTTAAATATTTCCCTTTAACTGATCCTCCAGTATTTTATTTTAACTGATCCTCCAGTATTTTACTTTAACTGATCCTCCAGTATTTTCTTTAACTGATCTTCCAGTACTTTCCATTAACTGATCCTCCAGTATTTTATCTTAACTGATCCTCCAGTATTTTCCTTTTACTGATCCTCCAGTTTTTTATTTTAACTGATCCTCCAGTATTTTACATTAACTGATCCTCCAGTATTTTATTTTAACTGATCCTCCAGTATTTTCCTTTAACTGATCCTCCAGTATGTTATTTTTTACTGATCATCCAGTTTTTTCCTTTAACTGATCCTCCAGTATTTTATTTTAGCTGATCCTCCAATATTTTCCTTTAACTGGTCCTTCAGTATTTTCCTTTAACTGATCCTCCAGTATTTGATTTAACTGATGCTCCAGTATTTTCCTTTAACTGATGCTCAAGTATTTCCCTTTAACTGATCCTCCAGTATTTGATTTAACTGATCCTCCAATATTTTCTTTAACTGATCCTTCAGTATTTTCTTTTAACTGATCCTCCAGTATTTTCCTTTAACTAATCCTCCAGTATTTTCCTTTAACTGATCCTCCAGTATTTTATTTTTACTGATCCTCCAGTATTTTACTTTAACTGATCCTCCAGTATTTTCTTTAACTGATCTTCCAGTACTTTCCATTAACTGATCCTCCAGTATTTTATCTTAACTGATCCTCCAGTATTTTCCTTTTACTGATCCTCCAGTTTTTTTATTTTAACTGATCCTCCAGTATTTTACTTTAACTGATCCTCCAGTATTTTATTTTAACTGATCCTCCAGTATTTTCCTTTAACTGATCCTCCAGTATGTTATTTTTTACTGATCATCCAGTTTTTTCCTTTAACTGATCCTCCAGTATTTTATTTTAACTGAACCTCCAATATTTTCCTTTAACTGATCCTTCAGTATTTTCCTTTAACTGATCCTCCAGTATTTGATTTAACTGATCCTCCAGTATTTTCCTTTAACTGATGCTCAAGTATTTTCCTTTAACTGATCCTCCAGTATTTTATTTTAACTGATCCTCCAGTATTTTACTTAACTGATCCTCCAATATTTTCTTTAACTGATCCTTCAGTATTTTCTTTTAACTGATCCTCCAGTATTTTCCTTTAACTAATCCTCCAGTATTTTCCTTTAACTGATCCTCCAGTATTTTATTTTTACTGATCCTCCAGTATTTTACTTTAACTGTTCCTCCAGTATTTTATTATAACTGATCCTCCAGTATTTTCCTTTAACTGATCCTCCAGTATTTTATTTTTGCTGATCCTCCAGTATTTTCCTTTAATTGATCCTCCAGTATTTTATTTTAACTGATCCTCCAGTATTTTTCTTTAACTGATCCTCCAGTATTTTTCTTTACCTGATCCTCCAGTATTTGATTTAACTGATCCTTCAGTATTATCCTTTAACTGATCCTTCAGTATTTTCCTTTAACTGATCCTCCAGTATTTTATTTAACTGATCCTCCAGTATTTTCCTTTAACTGATCCTCCAGTATTTTCCTTTAACTGATCCTCCAGTATTTTATTTTAACTGATCCTCCAGTATTTAACTTAACTGATCCTCCAGTATTTTCTTTACCTGATCCTTAAATATTTCCCTTTAACTGATACTCCAGTATTTGATTTAACTGATCCTCCAGTATTTTCCTTTAACTGATCCTCCAGTATTTTCCTTTAACTGATCCTCCAGTATTTTCCTTTAACTGATCCTATTTTACTTTAACTGTTCCTCCAGTATTTTATTATAACTGATCCTCCAGTATTTTCCTTTAACTGATCCTCCAGTATTTTATTTTTGCTGATCCTCCAGTATTTTCCTTTAATTGATCCTCCAGTATTTTATTTTAACTGATCCTCCAGTATTTTTCTTTAACTGATCCTCCAGTATTTTTCTTTACCTGATCCTCCAGTATTTGATTTATCTGATCCTTCAGTATTATCCTTTAACTGATCCTTCAGTATTTTCCTTTAACTGATCCTCCATTATTTTATTTAACTGATCCTCCAGTATTTTCCTTTAACTGATCCTCCAGTATTTTCCTTTAACTGATCCTCCAGTATTTTATTTTAACTGATCCTCCAGTATTTAACTTAACTGATCCTCCAGTATTTTCTTTACCTGATCCTTAAATATTTCCCTTTAACTGATACTCCAGTATTTGATTTAACTGATCCTCCAGTATTTTCCTTTAACTGATCCTCCAGTATTTTCCTTTAACTGATCCTCCAGTATTTTCCTTTAACTGATCCTCCAGTATTTTACTTTAACTGATCCTCCAGTAATTTCTTTAACTGATCTTCCAGTACTTTCCATTAACTGATCCTCCAGTATTTTACTTTAACTGATCCTCCAGTATTTAACTTAACTGATCCTCCAATATTTTCTTTACCTGATCCTTAAATATTTCCCTTTAACTGATCCTCCAGTATTTGATTTAACTGATCCTCCAGTACTTTCCTTTAACTGATCCCCCAGTATTTTCCTTTTACTGATCCTCCAGTTTTTTATTTTAACTGATCCTCCAGTATTTTACTTTAACTGATCCTCCAGTATTTTATTTTAACTGATCCTCCAGTATTTTCCTTTAACTGATCCTCCAGTATGTTATTTTTTACTGATCCTCCAGTTTTTTCCTTTAACTGATCCTCCAGTATTTTATTTTAACTGATTCTCCAATATTTTCCTTTAACTGATCCTTCAGTATTTTCCTTTAACTGATCCTCCAGTATTTGATTTAACTGATCCTCCAGTATTTTCCTTTAACTGATCCTCCAGTATTTTATTTTTAATGATCCGCCAATATTTTCCTTTAATTGATCCTCCAGTATTTTATTTTAACTGATCCTCCAGTATTTTCCTTTAACTGATACTCCAGTATGTTATTTTTTACTGATCCTCCAGTTTTTACCTTTAACTAATCCTCCAGTATTTTATTTTAACTGATACTCCAGTGTTTTGTTTTAACTGATGCTTCAGTATTTTCCTTTAACTGATCCTCCAGTATTTTATTTTTACTGATCCGCCAATATTTTCCTTTAATTGATCCTCCAGTACTTTATTTTAACTGATCCTCCAGAATTTTCCTTTAACTGATCCTCCAGTATTTTCCTTTAACTGATCCTCCAGTATTTTCCTTTAACTGATCCTCCAGTATTTTATGTTAACTGATCCTCCAGTACTTACCATTAACTGATCCTCCAGTATTTTATTTTTACTGATCCTCAAGTATTTTACTTAAAATATTCCTCCAGTATTTTATTATAACTGATCCTCCAGTATTTTCCTTTAACTGATCCTCCAGTATTTTATTTTAACTAATCCTCCAGTATTTTCTTTTAACTGATCCTCCAGTATTTTCCTTTAACTGATCCTTCAGTATTTTCCTTTAACTGATCCTCCAGTATTTGATTTAACTGATCCTCCAGTATTTTCCTTTAACTGATCCTCCAGTATTTTCTTTTAACTGATCCTCCAGTATTTTATTTTAACTGATCCTCCAGTATTTTACTTAACTGATCCTCCAATATTTTCTTTAAATGATCCTTAAATATTTCCCTTTAACTGATCCTCCAGTATTTGATTTAACTGATCCTCCAGTATTTTCCTTTAACTGATCCTCCAGTATTTTCCTTTAACTGATCCTCCAGTATTTTCCTTTAACTGATCCTCCAGTATTTTCTTTAACTGATCTTCCAGTACTTTCCATTAACTGATCCTCCAGTATTTTATTTTAACTGATCCTCCAGTATTTTCCTTTTACTGATCCTCCAGTGTTTTATTTTAACTGATCCTCCAGTATTTTAATTTAACTGATCCTCCAGTATTTTATTTTAACTGATCCTCAAGTATTTTCCTTTATTTGATCCTCCCGTATTTGCCTTTAACTGATCCTCCAGTATTTTATTTTAACTGATCCTCCAGTATTTTCCTTTAGCTGATCCTTTGTATTTTCCTTTAACTGATCCTCCAGTATTTTATTTTAACTGATCCTCCATTATTTTCCTTTAACTGATCCTCCAGTATTTTCCTTTAACTGATCCTCCAGTATTTTCATTTAACTGATCATCCAGTATTTTATTTTAACTAATCCTCCAGTATTTTCCTTTAACTGATCCTCCAGTATTTTCCATTAACTGATCCTTCAGTATCAACCTTTAACTGATCCTCCAGTATTTGATTTAACTGATCCTCCAGTATTTTCCTTTAATTGATCCCCCAGTATTTTATTTTAACTGATCATCCAGTATTTTACTTAACTGATCCTCCAGTATTTTCTTTAACTAATCCTTAAATATTTCCCTTTAACTGATCCCCCAGTATTTTATTTTAACTGATCCTCCAGTATTTTACTTTAACTGATCCTCCAGTATTTTCTTTAACTGATCTTCCAGTACTTTCCATTAACTGATCCTCCAGTATTTTATCTTAACTGATCCTCCAGTATTTTCCTTTTACTGATCCTCCAGTTTTTTATTTTAACTGATCCTCCAGTATTTTACTTTAACTGATCCTCCAGTATTTTATTTTAACTGATCCTCCAGTATTTTCCTTTAACTGATCCTCCAGTATGTTATTTTTTACTGATCATCCAGTTTTTTCCTTTAACTGATCCTCCAGTATTTTATTTTAGCTGATCCTCCAATATTTTCCTTTAACTGATCCTTCAGTATTTTCCTTTAACTGATCCTCCAGTATTTGATTTAACTGATGCTCCAGTATTTTCCTTTAACTGATGCTCAAGTATTTCCCTTTAACTGATCCTCCAGTATTTGATTTAACTGATCCTCCAATATTTTCTTTAACTGATCCTTCAGTATTTTCTTTTAACTGATCCTCCAGTATTTTCCTTTAACTAATCCTCCAGTATTTTCCTTTAACTGATCCTCCAGTATTTTATTTTTACTGATCCTCCAGTATTTTACTTTAACTGATCCTCCAGTATTTTCTTTAACTGATCTTCCAGTACTTTCCATTAACTGATCCTCCAGTATTTTATCTTAACTGATCCTCCAGTATTTTCCTTTTACTGATCCTCCAGTTTTTTATTTTAACTGATCCTCCAGTATTTTACTTTAACTGATCCTCCAGTATTTTATTTTAACTGATCCTCCAGCATTTTCCTTTAACTGATCCTCCAGTATGTTATTTTTTACTGATCATCCAGTTTTTTCCTTTAACTGATCCTCCAGTATTTTATTTTAACTGAACCTCCAATATTTTCCTTTAACTGATCCTTCAGTATTTTCCTTTAACTGATCCTCCAGTATTTGATTTAACTGATCCTCCAGTATTTTCCTTTAACTGATGCTCAAGTATTTTCCTTTAACTGATCCTCCAGTATTTTATTTTAACTGATCCTCCAGTATTTTACTTAACTGATCCTCCAATATTTTCTTTAACTGATCCTTAAGTATTTCCCTTTAACTGATCCTCCAGTATTTGATTTAACTGATCCTCCAATATTTTCTTTAACTGATCCTTCAGTATTTTCTTTTAACTGATCCTCCAGTATTATCCTTTAACTAATCCTCCAGTATTTTCCTTTAACTGATCCTCCAGTATTTTATTTTTACTGATCCTCCAGTATTTTACTTTAACTGTTCCTCCAGTATTTTATTATAACTGATCCTCCAGTATTTTCCTTTAACTGATCCTCCAGTATTTTATTTTTGCTGATCCTCCAGTATTTTCCTTTAATTGATCCTCCAGTATTTTATTTTAACTGATCCTCCAGTATTTTTCTTTAACTGATCCTCCAGTATTTTTCTTTACCTGATCCTCCAGTATTTGATTTAACTGATCCTTCAGTATTATCCTTTAACTGATCCTTCAGTATTTTCCTTTAACTGATCCTCCAGTATTTTATTTAACTGATCCTCCAGTATTTTCCTTTAACTGATCCTCCAGTATTTTCCTTTAACTGATCCTCCAGTATTTTATTTTAACTGATCCTCCAGTATTTAACTTAACTGATCCTCCAGTATTTTCTTTACCTGATCCTTAAATATTTCCCTTTAACTGATACTCCAGTATTTGATTTAACTGATCCTCCAGTATTTTCCTTTAACTGATCCTCCAGTATTTTCCTTTAACTGATCCTCCAGTATTTTCCTTTAACTGATCCTCCAGTATTTTACTTTAACTGATCCTCCAGTAATTTCTTTAACTGATCTTCCAGTACTTTCCATTAACTGATCCTCCAGTATTTTACTTTAACTGATCCTCCAGTATTTAACTTAACTGATCCTCCAATATTTTCTTTACCTGATCCTTAAATATTTCCCTTTAACTGATCCTCCAGTATTTGATTTAACTGATCCTCCAGTACTTTCCTTTAACTGATCCCCCAGTATTTTCCTTTAACTGATCCTCCAGTATTTTCCTTTTACTGATCCTCCAGTATTTTATTTTAACTGATCCTCAAGTATTTTCCTTTATTTGATCCTCCCGTATTTGCCTTTAGCTGATCCTTTGTATTTTCCTTTAACTGATCCTCCAGTATTTTATTTAACTGATCCTCCAATATTTTCCTTTAATTGATCCTTCAGTATTTTATTTTAACTGATCCTCCAGTATTTTCCTTTAACTGATCCTCCAGTATTTTCATTTAACTGATCCTCCAGTATTTTATTTTAACTAATCCTCCAGTATTTTCCTTTAACTGATCCTCCAGTATTTTCCATTAACTGATCCTCCAGTATTTTCCATTAACTGATCCTTCAGTATTTACCTTTAACTGATCCTCCAGTATTTGATTTAACTGATCCTCCAGTATTTTCCTTTAATTGATCCCCCAGTATTTTATTTTAACTTATCCTCCAGTATTTTCTTTAAATGATCCTTAACAATTTCCCTTTAACTGATGCTCCAGTATTTTTCTTTGACTGATCCTCCAGTATTTTCCTTTAACTGATCCTCCAGTATTTTCCTTTAACTGATCCTCCAGTATTTTATTTTAACTGATCCTCCAGTATTTTACTTTAACTGATCCTCCAGTATTTTCTTTAACTGATCTTCCAGTACTTTCCATTAACTGATCCTCCAGTATTTTATTTTAACTAATCCTCCAGTATTTTCCTTTAACTGATACTCCAGTGTTTTGTTTTAACTGATGCCTCAGTATTTTCCTTTAACTGATTCTCCAGTATTTAATTTTAACTGATCCTCCAGTATTTTCCTTTAACTGAGCCTCCAGTATTTTATTTTTACTGATCCGCCAATATTTTCCTTTAATTGATCCTCCAGTATTTTATTTTAACTGATCCTCCAGAATTTTCCTTTAACTGATCCTCCAGTATTTTCCTTTAACTGATCCTCCAGTATTTTCCTTTAACTGATCCTCCAGTATTTTATTTTAACTGATCCTCCAGTACTTACCATTAACTGATCCTCCAGTATTTTATTTTTACTGATCCTCAAGTATTTTACTTTAAATATTCCTCCAGTATTTTATTATAACTGATCCTCAAGTATTTTCCTTTAACTGATCCTCCAGTATTTTATTTTAACTAATCCTCCAGTATTTTCTTTTAACTGATCCTCCAGTATTTTCCTTTAACTGATCCTCCAGTATTTTCCATTAACTGATCCTTCAGTATTTACCTTTAACTGATCCTCCAGTATTTGATTTAACTGATCCTCCAGTATTTTCATTTAACTGATCATCCAGTATTTTATTTTAACTAATCCTTCAGTATTTTCCTTTAACTGATCCTCCAGTATTTTCCATTAACTGATCCTTCAGTATTTACCTTTAACTGATCCTCCAGTATTTGATTTAACTGATCCTCCATTATTTTCCTTTAATTGATCCTCCAGTATTTTATTTTAACTGATCCTCCAGTATTTAAATTAACTGAGCCTCCAATATCTTCTTTACCTGATACTTAAATATTTCCCTTTAACTGATCCTCCAGTATTTTATTTAACTGATCCTCCAGTATTTTCCTTTAACTGATCCTCCAGTATTTTCCTTTAACTGATCCTCCAGTATTTTCCTTTAACTGATCCTCCAGTATTTTACTTTAACTGATCCTCCAGTATTTTCTTTAACTGATCTTCCAGTACTTTCCATTAACTGATCCTCCAGTATTTTATTTTAACTGATCCTCCAGTATTTTCCTTTTACTGATCCTCCAGTGTTTTATTTTAACTGATCCTCCAGTATTTTACTTTAACTGATCCTCCAGTATTTTATTTTAACTGATCCTCAAGTATTTTCCTTTATTTGATCCTCCCGTATTTGCCTTTAACTGATCCTCCAGTATTTTATTTAACTGATCCTCCAGTATTTTCCTTTAACTGATCCTCAAGTATTTTCCTTTAACTGATCCTCCAGTATTTTATTTTAACTGATCTTCCAGTATTTTACTTAACTGGTCCTCCAATATTTTCTTTAACTGATCCTTAAGTATTTCCCTTTAACTGATCCTCCAGTATTTGATTTAACTGATACTCCAATATTTTCTTTAACTGATCCTTCAGTATTTTCTTTTAACTGATCCTCCAGTATTTTCCTTTAACTAATCCTCCAGTATTTTCCTTTAACTGATCCTCCAGTATTTTATTTTTACTGATCCTCCAGTATTTTACTTTAACTGTTCCTCCAGTATTTTATTATAACTGATCCTCCAGTATTTTCCTTTAACTGATCCTCCAGTATTTTATTTTAACTGATCCTCCAGTATTTTTCTTTAACTGATCCTCCAGTATTTTTCTTTAACTGATCCTCCAGTATTTGATTTAACTGATCCTTCAGTATTATCCTTTAACTGATCCTTCAGTATTTTCCTTTAACTGATCCTCCAGTATTTTATTTAACTGATCCTCCAGTATTTTCCTTTAACTGATCCTCCAGTATTTTCCTTTAACTGATCCTCCAGTATTTTATTTTAACTGATCATCCAGTATTTAACTTAACTGATCCTCCAATATTTTCTTTACCTGATCCTTAAATATTTCCCTTTAACTGATCCTCCAGTATTTGATTTAACTGATCCTCCAGTATTTTCCTTTAACTGATCCTCCAGTATTTTCCTTTAACTGATCCTCCAGTATTTTCCTTTAACTGATCCTCCAATATTTTACTTTAACTGATCCTCCAGTATTTTCTTTAACTGATCTTCCAGTACTTTCCATTAACTGATCCTCCAGTATTTTATTTTAACTGATCCTCCAGTATTTTCCTTTAACTGATCCTCCAGTATTTTATTTAACTGATCCTCCAGTATTTTACTTTACCTGATCCTCCAGTATTTTATTTTAACTGATCCTCAAGTATTTTCCTTTATTTGATCCTCCCGTATTAGCCTTTAACTGATCCTCCAGTATTTTATTTTAACTGATCCTCCAGAATTTTCCTTTAGCTGATCCTTTGTATTTTCATTTAACCGATCCTCCAGTATTTTATTTAACTGATCCTCCAGTATTTTCCTTTAATTGATCCTTCAGAATTTTATTTTAACTGATCCTCCAGTATTTTCCTTTAACTGATCCTTTGTATTTTCCTTTAACTGATCCTCCAGTATTTTATTTAACTGATCCTCCAGTATTTTCCTTTAATTGATCCTTCAGTATTTTATTTTAACTGATCCTCCAGTATTTTCCTTTAACTGATCCTCCAGTATTTTCCTTTAACTGATCCTCCGGTATTTTCATTTAACTGATCCTCCAGTATTTTATTTTAACTAATCCTCCAGTATTTTCCTTTAACTGATCCTGCAGTATTTTCCATTAACTGATCCTCCAGTATTTTCCATTAACTGATCCTTCAGTATTTACCTTTAACTGATCCTCCAGTATTTTATTTAACTGATCCTTAACAATTTCCCTTTAACTGATGCTCCAGTATTTTTCTTTGACTGATCCTCCAGTATTTTCCTTTAACTGATCCTCCAGTATTTTCCTTTAACTGATCCTCCAGTATATTAATTTAACTGATCCTCCAGTATTTTCCTTTAACTGACCCTCCAGTATTTTCCTTTAACTGATCCTCCTGTATTTTATTTTAACTGATCCTCCAGTACTTACCATTAACTGATCCTCCAGTATTTTATTTTTACTGATCCTCAAGTATTTTACTTTAAATATTCCTCCAGTATTTTATTATAACTGATCCTCCAGTATTTTCCTTTAACTGATCCTCCAGTATTTTATTTTAACTAATCCTCCAGTATTTTCTTTTAACTGATCCTCCAGTATTTACCTTTAACTGATCCTTCAGTATTTTCCTTTAACTGATCCTCCAGTATTTGATTTAACTGATTCACCAGTATTTTCCTTTAACTGATCCTCCAGTATTTTCCTTTAACTGTTCCTCCAGTATTTTATTTTAACTGATCCTCCAGTATTTTACTTAACTGATCCTCCAATATTTTCTTTAGCTGATCCTTAAATATTTCCCTTTAACTGATCCTCCAGTATTTGATTTAACTGATCCTCCAGTATTTTCCTTTAACTGATCCTCCAGTATTTTCCTTTAACTGATCCTCCAGTATTTTCCTTTAACTGATCCTCCAGTATTTTACTTTAACTGATCCTCCAGTATTTTCTTTAACTGATCTTCCAGTACTTTCCATTAACTGATCCTCCAGTATGTTATTTTAACTGATCCTCCAGTATTTTCCTTTTACTGATATTCCAGTGTTTTATTTTAACTGATCCTCCAGTATTTTACTTTACCTGATCCTCCAGTATTTTATTTTAACTGATCCTCAAGTATTTTCCTTTATTTGATCCTCCCGTATTTGCCTTTAACTGATCCTTCAGTATTTTATTGTAACTGATCCTCCAGTATTTTCCTTTAACTGATCCTTTGTATTTTCCTTTAACTGATCCTCCAGTATTTTATTTAACTGATCCTCCATTATTTTCCTTTAATTGATCCTCCAGTATTTTATTTTAACTGATCCTCCAGTATTTAACTTAACTGATCCTCCAATATCTTCTTTACCTGATCCTTAAATATTTCCCTTTAACTGATCCTCCAGTATTTGATTTAACTGATCCTCCAGTATCTTCCTTTAACTGATCCTCCAGTATTTTCCTTTAACTGATCCTCCAGTATTTTCCTTTAACTGATCCTCCAGTATTTTACTTTAACTGATCCTCCAGTATTTTCTTTAACTGATCTTCCAGTACTTTCCATTAACTGATCCTCCAGTATTTTATTTTAACTGATCCTCCAGTATTTTCCTTTTACTGATCCTCCAGTGTTTTATTTTAACTGATCCTCCAGTATTTTACTTTAACTGATCCTCCAGTATTTTATTTTAACTGATCCTCAAGTATTTTCCTTTATTTGATCCTCCCGTATTTGCCTTTAACTGATCCTCCAGTATTTTATTTTAACTGATCCTCCAGTATTTTCCTTTAGCTGATCCTTTGTATTTTCCTTTAACTGATCCTCCAGTATTTTATTTAACTGATCCTCCAGTATTTTCCTTTAATTGATCCTTCAGTATTTTATTTTAACTGATCCTCCAGTATTTTCCTTTAACTGATCCTCCAGTATTTTCCTTTAACTGATCCTCCAGTATTTTCATTTAACTGATCCTCCAGTATTTTATTTTAACTAATCCTCCAGTATTTTCCTTTAACTGATCCTGCAGTATTTTCCATTAACTGATCCTCCAGTATTTTCCATTAACTGATCCTTCAGTATTTACCTTTAACTGATCCTCCAGTATTTTATTTAACTGATCCTTAACAATTTCCCTTTAACTGATGCTCCAGTATTTTTCTTTGACTGATCCTCCAGTATTTTCCTTTAACTGATCCTCCAGTATTTTCCTTTAACTGATCCTCCAGTATATTAATTTAACTGATCCTCCAGTATTTTCCTTTAACTGACCCTCCAGTATTTTCCTTTAACTGATCCTCCTGTATTTTATTTTAACTGATCCTACAGTACTTACCATTAACTGATCCTCCAGTATTTTATTTTTACTGATCCTCAAGTATTTTACTTTAAATATTCCTCCAGTATTTTATTATAACTGATCCTCCAGTATTTTCCTTTAACTGATCCTCCAGTATTTTATTTTAACTAATCCTCCAGTATTTTCTTTTAACTGATCCTCCAGTATTTACCTTTAACTGATCCTTCAGTATTTTCCTTTAACTGATCCTCCAGTATTTGATTTAACTGATTCACCAGTATTTTCCTTTAACTGATCCTCCAGTATTTTCCTTTAACTGTTCCTCCAGTATTTTATTTTAACTGATCCTCCAGTATTTTACTTAACTGATCCTCCAATATTTTCTTTAGCTGATCCTTAAATATTTCCCTTTAACTGATCCTCCAGTATTTGATTTAACTGATCCTCCAGTATTTTCCTTTAACTGATCCTCCAGTATTTTCCTTTAACTGATCCTCCAGTATTTTCCTTTAACTGATCCTCCAGTATTTTACTTTAACTGATCCTCCAGTATTTTCTTTAACTGATCTTCCAGTACTTTCCATTAACTGATCCTCCAGTATGTTATTTTAACTGATCCTCCAGTATTTTCCTTTTACTGATATTCCAGTGTTTTATTTTAACTGATCCTCCAGTATTTTACTTTACCTGATCCTCCAGTATTTTATTTTAACTGATCCTCAAGTATTTTCCTTTATTTGATCCTCCCGTATTTGCCTTTAACTGATCCTTCAGTATTTTATTGTAACTGATCCTCCAGTATTTTCCTTTAACTGATCCTTTGTATTTTCCTTTAACTGATCCTCCAGTATTTTATTTAACTGATCCTCCATTATTTTCCTTTAATTGATCCTCCAGTATTTTATTTTAACTGATCCTCCAGTATTTAACTTAACTGATCCTCCAATATCTTCTTTACCTGATCCTTAAATATTTCCCTTTAACTGATCCTCCAGTATTTGATTTAACTGATCCTCCAGTATTTTCCTTTAACTGATCCTCCAGTATTTTCCTTTAACTGATCCTCCAGTATTTTCCTTTAACTGATCCTCCAGTATTTTACTTTAACTGATCCTCCAGTATTTTCTTTAACTGATCTTCCAGTACTTTCCATTAACTGATCCTCCAGTATTTTATTTTAACTGATCCTCCAGTATTTTCCTTTTACTGATCCTCCAGTGTTTTATTTTAACTGATCCTCCAGTATTTTACTTTAACTGATCCTCCAGTATTTTATTTTAACTGATCCTCAAGTATTTTCCTTTATTTGATCCTCCCGTATTTGCCTTTAACTGATCCTCCAGTATTTTATTTTAACTGATCCTCCAGTATTTTCCTTTAGCTGATCCTTTGTATTTTCCTTTAACTGATCCTCCAGTATTTTATTTAACTGATCCTCCAGTATTTTCCTTTAACTGATCCTCAAGTATTTTCCTTTAACTGATCCTCCAATATTTTATTTTAACTGATCCTCCAGTATTTTACTTAACTGGTCCTCCAATATTTTCTTTAACTGATCCTTAAGTATTTCCCTTTAACTGATCCTCCAGTATTTGATTTAACTGATACTCCAATATTTTCATTAACTGATCCTTCAGTATTTTCTTTTAACTGATCCTCCAGTATTTTCCTTTAACTAATCCTCCAGTATTTTCCTTTAACTGATCCTCCAGTATTTTATTTTTACTGATCCTCCAGTATTTTACTTTAACTGTTCCTCCAGTATTTTATTATAACTGATCCTCCAGTATTTTCCTTTAACTGATCCTCCAGTATTTTATTTTAACTGATCCTCCAGTATTTTTCTTTAACTGATCCTCCAGTATTTTTCTTTAACTGATCCTCCAGTATTTGATTTAACTGATCCTTCAGTATTATCCTTTAACTGATCCTTCAGTATTTTCCTTTAACTGATCCTCCAGTATTTTATTTAACTGATACTCCAGTATTTTCCTTTAACTGATCCTCCAGTATTTTCCTTTAACTGATCCTCCAGTATTTTATTTTAACTGATCATCCAGTATTTAACTTAACTGATCCTCCAATATTTTCTTTACCTGATCCTTAAATATTTCCCTTTAACTGATCCTCCAGTATTTGATTTAACTGATCCTCCAGTATTTTCCTTTAACTGATCCTCCAGTATTTTCCTTTAACTGATCCTCAGGTATTTTCCTTTAACTGATCCTCCAATATTTTACTTTAACTGATCCTCCAGTATTTTCTTTAACTGATCTTCCAGTACTTTCCATTAACTGATCCTCCAGTATTTTATTTTAACTGATCCTCCAGTATTTTCCTTTAACTGATCCTCCAGTATTTTATTTAACTGATCCTCCAGTATTTTACTTTACCTGATCCTCCAGTATTTTATTTTAACTGATCCTCAAGTATTTTCCTTTATTTGATCCTCCCGTATTAGCCTTTAACTGATCCTCCAGTATTTTATTTTAACTGATCCTCCAGAATTTTCCTTTAGCTGATCCTTTGTATTTTCATTTAACCGATCCTCCAGTATTTTATTTAACTGATCCTCCAGTATTTTCCTTTAATTGATCCTTCAGAATTTTATTTTAACTGATCCTCCAGTATTTTCCTTTAACTGATCCTTTGTATTTTCCTTTAACTGATCCTCCAGTATTTTATTTAACTGATCCTCCAGTATTTTCCTTTAATTGATCCTTCAGTATTTTATTTTAACTGATCCTCCAGTATTTTCCTTTAACTGATCCTCCAGTATTTTCCTTTAACTGATCCTCCAGTATTTTCATTTAACTGATCCTCCAGTATTTTATTTTAAGTAATCCTCCAGTATTTTCCTTTAACTGATCCTGCAGTATTTTCCATTAACTGATCCTCCAGTATTTTCCATTAACTGATCCTTCAGTATTTACCTTTAACTGATCCTCCAGTATTTTCTTTAACTGATCCTTAACAATTTCCCTTTAACTGATGCTCCAGTATTTTTCTTTGACTGATCCTCCAGTATTTTCCTTTAACTGATCCTCCAGTATTTTCCTTTAACTGATCCTCCAGTATTTTATTTTAACTGATCCTCCAGTATTTTCCTTTAACTGATCCTCCAGTATTTTCCTTTAACTGATCCTCCTGTATTTTATTTTAACTGATCCTCCAGTACTTACCATTAACTGATCCTCCAGTATTTTATTTTTACTGATCCTCAAGTATTTTACTTTAAATATTCCTCCAGTATTTTATTATAACTGATCCTCCAGTATTTTCCTTTAACTGATCCTCCAGTATTTTATTTTAACTAATCCTCCAGTATTTTCTTTTAACTGATCCTCCAGTATTTTCCTTTAACTGATCCTTCAGTATTTTCCTTTAACTGATCCTCCAGTATTTTATTTAACTGATTCACCAGTATTTTCCTTTAACTGATCCTCCAGTATTTTCCTTTAACTGATCCTCCAGTATTTTATTTTAACTGATCCTCCAGTATTTTACTTAACTGATCCTCCAATATTTTCTTTAGCTGATCCTTAAATATTTCCCTTTAACTGATCCTCCAGTATTTGATTTAACTGATCCTCCAGTATTTTCCTTTAACTGATCCTCCAGTATTTTCCTTTAACTGATCCTCCAGTATTTTATTTAACTGATCCTCCAGTATTTTCCTTTAATTGATCCTTCAGTATTTTATTTTAACTGATCCTCCAGTATTTTCCTTTAACTGATCCTCCAGTATTTTCCTTTAACTAATCCTCCAGTATTTTCCTTTAACTGATCCTCCAGTATTTTATTTTTACTGATCCTCCAGTATTTTACTTTAACTGTTCCTCCAGTATTTTATTATAACAGATCCTCCAGTATTTTCCTTTAACTGATCCACCAGTATTTTATTTTTACTGATCCTCCAGTATTTTCCTTTAATTGATCCTCCAGTATTTTATTTTAACTGATTCTCCAGTATTTTTCTTTAACTGATCCTCCAGTATTTTTCTTTAACCTATCCTCCAGTATTTGATTTAACTGATCCTTCAGTATTATCCTTTAACTGATCCTTCAGTATTTTCCTTTAACTGATCCTCCAGTATTTTATTTAACTGATCCTCCAGTATTTTCCTTTAACTGATCCTGCAGTATTTTCCTTTAACTGGTCCTCCAGTATTTTATTTTAACTGATCATCCAGTATTTAACTTAACTGATCCTCCAATATTTTCTTTACCTGATCCTTAAATATTTCCCTTTAACTGATCCTCCAGTATTTGATTTAACTGATCCTCCAGTATTTTCCTTTAACTGATCCTCCAGTATTTTCCTTTAACTGATCCTCCAGTATTTTCCTTTAACTGATCCTCCAATATTTTACTTTAACTGATCCTCCAGTATTTTCTTTAACTGATCTTCCAGTACTTTCCATTAACTGATCCTCCAGTATTTTATTTTAACTGATCCTCCAGTATTTAACTTAACTGATCCTCCAATATTTTCTTTACCTGATCCTTAAATATTTCCCTTCAACTGATCCTCCAGTATTTGATTTAACTGATCCTCCAGTATTTTCCTTTAACTGATCCCCCAGTATTTTCCTTTAACTGATCCTCCAGTATTTTCCTTTTACTGATCCTCCAGTATTTTATTTTAACTGATCCTCAAGTATTTTCCTTTATTTGATCCTCCCGTATTTGCCTTTAGCTGATCCTTTGTATTTTCCTTTAACTGATCCTCCAGTATTTTATTTAACTGATCCTCCAATATTTTCCTTTAATTGATCCTTCAGTATTTTATTTTAACTGATCCTCCAGTATTTTCCTTTAACTGATCCTCCAGTATTTTCCATTAACTGATCCTCAGGTATTTTCCTTTAACTGATCCTCCAATATTTTACTTTAACTGATCCTCCAGTATTTTCTTTAACTGATCTTCCAGTACTTTCCATTAACTGATCCTCCAGTATTTTATTTTAACTGATCCTCCAGTATTTTCCTTTAACTGATCCTCCAGTATTTTATTTAACTGATCCTCCAGTATTTTACTTTACCTGATCCTCCAGTATTTTATTTTAACTGATCCTCAAGTATTTTCCTTTATTTGATCCTCCCGTATTAGCCTTTAACTGATCCTCCAGTATTTTATTTTAACTGATCCTCCAGAATTTTCCTTTGGCTGATCCTTTGTATTTTCATTTAACCGATCCTCCAGTATTTAACTGATCCTCCAGTATTTTCCTTTAATTGATCCTTCAGAATTTTATTTTAACTGATCCTCCAGTATTTTCCTTTAACTGATCCTTTGTATTTTCCTTTAACTGATCCTCCAGTATTTTATTTAACTGATCCTCCAGTATTTTCCTTTAATTGATCCTTCAGTATTTTATTTTAAATGATCCTCCAGTATTTTCCTTTAACTGATCCTCCAGTATTTTCCTTTAACTGATCCTCCAGTATTTTCATTTAACTGATCCTCCAGTATTTTATTTTAAGTAATCCTCCAGTATTTTCCTTTAACTGATCCTGCAGTATTTTCCATTAACTGATCCTCCAGTATTTTCCATTAACTGATCCTTCAGTATTTACCTTTAACTGATCCTCCAGTATTTTCTTTAACTGATCCTTAACAATTTCCCTTTAACTGATGCTCCAGTATTTTTCTTTGACTGATCCTCCAGTATTTTCCTTTAACTGATCCTCCAGTATTTTCCTTTAACTGATCCTCCAGTATTTTATTTTAACTGATCCTCCAGTATTTTCCTTTAACTGATCCTCCAGTATTTTCCTTTAACTGATCCTCCTGTATTTTATTTTAACTGATCCTCCAGTACTTACCATTAACTGATCCTCCAGTATTTTATTTTTACTGATCCTCAAGTATTTTACTTTAAATATTCCTCCAGTATTTTATTATAACTGATCCTCCAGTATTTTCCTTTAACTGATCCTCCAGTATTTTATTTTAACTAATCCTCCAGTATTTTCTTTTAACTGATCCTCCAGTATTTTCCTTTAACTGATCCTTCAGTATTTTCCTTTAACTGATCCTCCAGTATTTGATTTAACTGATTCACCAGTATTTTCCTTTAACTGATCCTCCAGTATTTTCCTTTAACTGATCCTCCAGTATTTTATTTTAACTGATCCTCCAGTATTTTACTTAACTGATCCTCCAATATTTTCTTTTGCTTATCCTTAAATATTTCCCTTTAACTGATCCTCCAGTATTTGATTTAACTGATCCTCCAGTATTTTCCTTTAACTGATCCTCCAGTATTTTCCTTTAACTGATCCTCCAGTATTTTCCTTTAACTGATCCTCCAGTATTTTACTTTAACTGATCCTCCAGTATTTTCCTTTTACTGATATTCCAGTGTTTTATTTTAACTGATCCTCCAGTATTTTACTTTACCTGATCCTCCAGTATTTTATTTTAACTGATCCTCAAGTATTTTCCTTTATTTGATCCTCCCGTATTTGCCTTTAACTGATCCTTCAGTATTTTATTTTAACTGATCCTCCAGTATTTTCCTTTAACTGATCCTTTGTATTTTCCTTTAACTGATCCTCCAGTATTTTATTTAACTGATCCTCCAGTATTTTCCTTTAATTGATCCTTCAGTATTTTATTTTAACTGATCCTCCAGTATTTTCCTTTAACTGATCCTCCAGTATTTTCCTTTAACTAATCCTCCAGTATTTTCCTTTAACTGATACTCCAGTATTTTATTTTTACTGATCCTCCAGTATTTTACTTTAACTATTCCTCCAGTATTTTATTATAACAGATCCTCCAGTATTTTCCTTTAACTGATCCACCAGTATTTTATTTTTACTGATCCTCCAGTATTTTCCTTTAATTGATCCTCCAGTATTTTATTTTAACTGATTCTCCAGTATTTTTCTTTAACTGATCCTCCAGTATTTTTCTTTAACTGATCCTCCAGTATTTGATTTAACTGATCCTTCAGTATTATCCTTTAACTGATCCTTCAGTATTTTCCTTTAACTGATCCTCCAGTATTTTATTTAACTGATCCTCCAGTATTTTCCTTTAACTGATCCTGCAGTATTTTCCTTTAACTGGTCCTCCAGTATTTTATTTTAACTGATCATCCAGTATTTAACTTAACTGATCCTCCAATATTTTCTTTACCTGATCCTTAAATATTTCCCTTTAACTGATCCTCCAGTATTTGATTTAACTGATCCTCCAGTATTTTCCTTTAACTGATCCTCCAGTATTTTCCTTTAACTGATCCTCCAGTATTTTCCTTTAACTGATCCTCCAATATTTTACTTTAACTGATCCTCCAGTATTTTCTTTAACTGATCTTCCAGTACTTTCCATTAACTGATCCTCCAGTATTTTATTTTAACTGATCCTCCAGTATTTAACTTAACTGATCCTCCAATATTTTCTTTACCTGATCCTTAAATATTTCCCTTTAACTGATCCTCCAGTATTTGATTTAACTGATCCTCCAGTATTTTCCTTTAACTGATCCCCCAGTATTTTCCTTTAACTGATCTTCCAGTATTTTCCTTTTACTGATCCTCCAGTATTTTATTTTAACTGATCCTCAAGTATTTTCCTTTATTTGATCCTCCCGTATTTGCCTTTAGCTGATCCTTTGTATTTTCCTTTAACTGATCCTCCAGTATTTTATTTAACTGATCCTCCAATATTTTCCTTTAATTGATCCTTCAGTATTTTATTTTAACTGATCCTCCAGTATTTTCCTTTAACTGATCCTCCAGTGTTTTCCTTTAACTGATCCTCCAGTATTTTCATTTAACTGATCCTCCAGTATTTTATTTTAACTAATCCTCCAGTATTTTCCTTTAACTGATCCTCCAGTATTTTCCATTAACTGATCCTCCAGTATTTTCCATTAACTGATCCTTCAGTATTTACCTTTAACTGATCCTCCAGTATTTGATTTAACTGATCCTCCAGTATTTTCCTTTAATTGATCCCCCAGTATTTTATTTTAACTTATCCTCCAGTATTTTACTTAACTGATCCTCCAGTATTTTCTTTAAATGATCCTTAACAATTTCCCTTTAACTGATGCTCCAGTATTTTTCTTTGACTGATCCTCCAGTATTTTCCTTTAACTGATCCTCCAGTATTTTATTTTAACTGATCCTCCAGCATTTTACTTTAACTGATCCTCCAGTATTTTCTTTAACTGATCTTCCAGTACTTTCCATTAACTGATCCTCCAGTATTTTATTTTAACTAATCCTCCAGTATTTTCCTTTAACTGATACTCCAGTGTTTTGTTTTAACTGATGCTTCAGTATTTTCCTTTAACTGATTCTCCAGTATTTAATTTTAACTGATCCTCCAGTATTTTCCTTTAACTGAGCCTCCAGTATTTTATTTTTACTGATCCGCCAATATTTTCCTTTAATTGATCCTCCAGTATTTTATTTTAACTGATCCTCCAGAATTTTCCTTTAACTGATCCTCCAGTATTTTCCTTTAACTGATCCTCCAGTATTTTCCTTTAACTGATCCTCCAGTATTTTATTTTAACTGATCCTCCAGTACTTACCATTAACTGATCCTCCAGTATTTTATTTTTACTGATCCTCAAGTATTTTACTTTAAATATTCCTCCAGTATTTTATTATAACTGATCCTCCAGTATTTTCCTTTAACTGATCCTCCAGTATTTTATTTTAACTAATCCTCCAGTATTTTCTTTTAACTGATCCTCCAGTATTTTCCTTTAACTGATCCTCCAGTATTTTCCATTAACTGATCCTTCAGTATTTACCTTTAACTGATCCTCCAGTATTTGATTTAACTGATCCTCCAGTATTTTCATTTAACTGATCATCCAGTATTTATTTTAACTAATCCTTCAGTATTTTCCTTTAACTGATCCTCCAGTATTTTCCATTAACTGATCCTTCAGTATTTACCTTTAACTGATCCTCCAGTATTTGATTTAACTGATCCTCCATTATTTTCCTTTAATTGATCCTCCAGCATTTTATTTTAACTGATCCTCCAGTATTTAACTTAACTGATCCTCCAATATTTTCTTTACCTGATCCTTAAATATTTCCCTTTAACTGATCCTCCAGTATTTGATTTAACTGATCCTCCAGTATTTTATTTTAACTGATCCTCCAGTATTTTCCTTTTACTTATCCTCCAGTGTTTTATTTTAACTGATCCTTCAGTATTTTACTTTAACTGATCCTCCAGTATTTTATTTTAACTGATCCTCAAGTATTTTCCTTTATTTGATCCTCCCGTATTTGCCTTTAACTGATCCTCCAGTATTTTATTTTAACTGATCCTCCAGTATTTTCCTTTAGCTGATCCTTTGTATTTTCCTTTAACTGATCCTCCAGTATTTTATTTAACTGATCCTCCAGTATTTTCCTTTAACTGATCCTCAAGTATTTTCCTTTAACTGATCCTCCAGTATTTTATTTTAACTGATCCTCCAGTATTTTACTTAACTGGTCCTCCAATATTTTCTTTAACTGATCCTTAAGTATTTCCCTTTAACTGATCCTCCAGTATTTGATTTAACTGATCCTCCAATATTTTCTTTAACTGATCCTTCAGTATTTTCTTTTAACTGATCCTCCAGTATTTTCCTTTAACTAATCCTCCAGTATTTTCCTTTAACTGATCCTCCAGTATTTTATTTTTACTGATCCTCCAGTATTTTACTTTAACTGTTCCTCCAGTATTTTATTATAACTGATCCTCCAGTATTTTCCTTTAACTGATCCTCCAGTATTTTATTTTAACTGATCCTCCAGTATTTTTCTTTAACTGATCCTCCAGTATTTTTCTTTAACTGATCCTCCAGTATTTGATTTAACTGATCCTTCAGTATTATCCTTTAACTGATCCTTCAGTATTTTCCTTTAACTGATCCTCCAGTATTTTATTTAACTGATCCTCCAGTATTTTCCTTTAACTGATCCTCCAGTATTTTCCTTTAACTGATCCTCCAGTATTTTATTTTAACTGATCATCCAGTATTTAACTTAACTGATCCTCCAATATTTTCTGTACCTGATCCTTAAATATTTCCCTTTAACTGATCCTCCAGTATTTTATTTAACTGATCCTCCAGTATTTTCCTTTAATTGATCCTTCAGTATTTTATTTTAACTGATCCTCCAGTATTTTCCTTTAACTGATCCTCCAGTATTTTCCTTTAACTAATCCTCCAGTATTTTCCTTTAACTGATCCTCCAGTATTTTATTTTTACTGATCCTCCAATATTTTACTTTAACTGTTCCTCCAGTATTTTATTATAACTGATCCTCCAGTATTTTCCTTTAACTGATCCACCACTATTTTATTTTTACTGATCCTCCAGTATTTTCCTTTAATTGATCCTCCAGTATTTTATTTTAACTGATTCTCCAGTATTTTTCTTTAACTGATCCTCCAGTATTTTTCTTTAACTGATCCTCCAGTATTTGATTTAACTGATCCTTCAGTATTATCCTTTAACTGATCCTTCAGTATTTTCCTTTAACTGATCCTCCAGTATTTTATTTAACTGATCCTCCAGTATTTTCCTTTAACTGATCCTGCAGTATTTTCCTTTAACTGGTCCTCCAGTATTTTATTTTAACTGATCATCCAGTATTTAACTTAACTGATCCTCCAATATTTTCTTTACCTGATCCTTAAATATTTCCCTTTAACTGATCCTCCAGTATTTGATTTAACTGATCCTCCAGTATTTTCCTTTAACTGATCCTCCAGTATTTTCCTTTAACTGATCCTCCAGTATTTTCCTTTAACTGATCCTCCAATATTTTACTTTAACTGATCCTCCAGTATTTTCTTTAACTGATCTTCCAGTACTTTCCATTAACTGATCCTCCAGTATTTTATTTTAACTGATCCTCCAGTATTTAACTTAACTGATCCTCCAATATTTTCTTTAACTGATCCTTAAATATTTCCCTTTAACTGATCCTCCAGTATTTGATTTAACTGATCCTCCAGTATTTTCCTTTAACTGATCCCCCAGTATTTTCCTTTAACTGATCCTCCAGTATTTTCCTTTTACTGATCCTCCAGTATTTTATTTTAACTGATCCTCAAGTATTTTCCTTTATTTGATCCTCCCGTATTTGCCTTTAGCTGATCCTTTGTATTTTCCTTTAACTGATCCTCCAGTATTTTATTTAACTGATCCTCCAATATTTTCCTTTAATTGATCCTTCAGTATTTTATTTTAACTGATCCTCCAGTATTTTCCTTTAACTGATCCTCCAGTATTTTCCTTTAACTGATCCTCCAGTATTTTCATTTAACTGATCCTCCAGTATTTTATTTTAACTAATCCTCCAGTATTTTCCTTTAACTGATCCTCCAGTATTTTCCATTAACTGATCCTCCAGTATTTTCCATTAACTGATCCTTCAGTATTTACCTTTAACTGATCCTCCAGTATTTGATTTAACTGATCCTCCAGTATTTTCCTTTAATTGATCCCCCAGTATTTTATTTTAAGTATCCTCCAGTATTTTACTTAACTGATCCTCCAGTATTTTCTTTAAATGATCCTTAACAATTTCCCTTTAACTGATGCTCCAGTATTTTTCTTTGACTGATCCTCCAGTATTTTCCTTTAACTGATCCTCCAGGATTTTCCTTTAACTGATCCTCCAGTATTTTATTTTAACTGATCCTCCAGTATTTTACTTTAACTGATCCTCCAGTATTTTCTTTAACTGATCTTCCAGTACTTTCCATTAACTGATCCTCCAGTATTTTATTTTAACTAATCCTCCAGTATTTTCCTTTAACTGATACTCCAGTGTTTTGTTTTAACTGATGCTTCAGTATTTTCCTTTAACTGATTCTCCAGTATTTAATTTTAACTGATCCTCCAGTATTTTCCTTTAACTGAGCCTCCAGTATTTTATTTTTACTGATCCGCCAATATTTTCCTTTAATTGATCCTCCAGTATTTTATTTTAACTGATCCTCCAGAATTTTCCTTTAACTGATCCTCCAGTATTTTCCTTTAACTGATCCTCAAGTATTTTCCTTTAACTGATCCTCCAGTATTTTATTTTAACTGATCCTCCAGTACTTACCATTAACTGATCCTCCAGTATTTTATTTTTACTGATCCTCAAGTATTTTACTTTAAATATTCCTCCAGTATTTTATTATAACTGATCCTCCAGTATTTTCCTTTAACTGATCCTCCAGTATTTTATTTTAACTAATCCTCCAGTATTTTCTTTTAACTGATCCTCCAGTATTTTCCTTTAACTGATCCTCCAGTATTTTCCATTAACTGATCCTTCAGTATTTACCTTTAACTGATCCTCCAGTATTTGATTTAACTGATCCTCCAGTATTTTCATTTAACTGATCATCCAGTATTTATTTTAACTAATCCTTCAGTATTTTCCTTTAACTGATCCTCCAGTATTTTCCATTAACTGATCCTTCAGTATTTACCTTTAACTGATCCTCCAGTATTTGATTTAACTGATCCTCCATTATTTTCCTTTAATTGATCCTCCAGTATTTTATTTTAACTGATCCTCCAGTATTTAACTTAACTGATCCTCCAATATCTTCTTTACCTGATCCTTAAATATTTCCCTGTAACTGATCCTCCAGTATTTGATTTAACTGATCCTCCAGTATTTTCCTTTAATTGATCCTCCAGTATTTTCCTTTAACTGATCCTCCATTTTTTTCCTTTAACTGATCCTCCAGTATTTTACTTTAACTGATCCTCCAGTATTTTCTTTAACTGATCTTCCAGTACTTTCCATTAACTGATCCTCCAGTATTTTATTTTAACTGATCCTCCAGTATTTTCCTTTTACTTATCCTCCAGTGTTTTATTTTAACTGATCCTCCAGTATTTTACTTTAACTGATCCTCCAGTATTTTATTTTAACTGATCCTCAAGTATTTTCCTTTATTTGATCCTCCCGTATTTGCCTTTAACTGATCCTCCAGTATTTTATTTTAACTGATCCTCCAGTATTTTCCTTTAGCTGATCCTTTGTATTTTCCTTTACCTGATCCTCCAGTATTTTATTTAACTGATCCTCCAGTATTTTCCTTTAACTGATCCTCAAGTATTTTCCTTTAACTGATCCTCCAGTATTTTATTTTAACTGATCCTCCAGTACTTTACTTAACTGGTCCTCCAATATTTTCTTTAACTGATCCTTAAGTATTTCCCTTTAACTGATCCTCCAGTATTTGATTTAACTGATCCTCCAATATTTTCTTTAACTGATCCTTCAGTATTTTCTTTTAACTGATCCTCCAGTATTTTCCTTTAACTAATCCTCCAGTATTTTCCTTTAACTGATCCTCCAGTATTTTATTTTTACTGATCCTCCAGTATTTTACTTTAACTGTTCCTCCAGTATTTTATTATAACTGATCCTCCAGTATTTTCCTTTAACTGATCCTCCAGTATTTTATTTTAACTGATCCTCCAGTATTTTTCTTTAACTGATCCTCCAGTATTTTTCTTTAACTGATCCTCCAGTATTTGATTTAACTGATCCTTCAGTATTATCCTTCAACTGATCCTTCAGTATTTTCCTTTAACTGATCCTCCAGTATTTGATTTAACTGATCCTCCAGTATTTTCCTTAAACTGATCCTCCAGTATTTTCCTTTAACTGATCCTCCAGTATTTTATTTTAACTGATCATCCAGTATTTAACTTAACTGATCCTCCAATATTTTCTGTACCTGATCCTTAAATATTTCCCTTTAACTGATCCTCCAGTATTTGATTTAACTGATCCTCCAGTATTTTCCTTTAACTGATCCTCCAGTATTTTCCTTTAACTGATCCTCCAGTATTTTCCTTTAACTGATCCTCCAATATTTTACTTTAACTGATCCTCCAGTATTTTCTTTAACTGATCTTCCAGTACTTTCCATTAACTGATCCTCCAGTATTTTATTTTAACTGATCCTCCAGTATTTTCCTTTAACTGATCCTCCAGTATTTTATTTAAATGATCCTCCAGTATTTTACTTTACCTGATCCTCCAGTATTTTATTTTAACTGATCCTCAAGTATTTTCCTTTATTTGATCCTCCCGTATTTGTCTTTAACTGATCCTCCAGTATTTTATTTTAACTGATCCTCCAGAATTTTCCTTTAGCTGATCCTTTGTATTTTCATTTAACCGATCCTCCAGTATTTTATTTAACTGATCCTCCAGTATTTTCCTTTAATTGATCCTTCAGTATTTTATTTTAACTGATCCTCCAGTATTTTCCTTTAACTGATCCTTTGTATTTTCCTTTAACTGATCCTCCAGTATTTTATTTAACTGATCCTCCAGTATTTTCCTTTAATTGATCCTCCAGTATTTGATTTAACTGATCCTTCAGTATTATCCTTTAACTGATCCTTCAGTATTTTCCTTTAACTGATTCTCCAGTATTTTATTTAACTGATCCTCCAGTATTTTCCTTTAACTGATCCTCCAGTATTTTCCTTTAACTGATCCTCCAGTATTTTATTTTAACTGATCATCCAGTATTTAACTTAACTGATACTCCAATATTTTCTGTACCTGATCCTTAAATATTTCCCTTTAACTGATCCTCCAGTATTTGATTTAACTGATCCTCCAGTATTTTCCTTTAACTGATCTTCCAGTACTTTCCATTAACTGATCCTCCAGTATTTTATTTTAACTGATCCTCCAGTATTTTCCTTTAACTGATCCTCCAGTATTTTATTTAAATGATCCTCCAGTATTTTACTTTACCTGATCCTCCAGTATTTTATTTTAACTGATCCTCAAGTATTTTCCTTTATTTGATCCTCCCGTATTTGTCTTTAACTGATCCTCCAGTATTTTATTTTAACTGATCCTCCAGAATTTTCCTTTAGCTGATCCTTTGTATTTTCATTTAACCGATCCTCCAGTATTTTATTTAACTGATCCTCCAGTATTTTCCTTTAATTGATCTTTCAGTATTTTATTTTAACTGATCCTCCAGTATTTTCCTTTAACTGATCCTTTGTATTTTCCTTTAACTGATCCTCCAGTATTTTATTTAACTGATCCTCCAGTATTTTCCTTTAATTGATCCTTCAGTATTTTATTTTAACTGATCCTCCAGTATTTTCCTTTAACTGATCCTCCAGTATTTTCCTTTAACTGATCCTCCAGTATTTTCATTTAACTGATCCTCCAGTATTTTATTTTAACTAATCCTCCAGTATTTTCCTTTAACTGATCCTGCAGTATTTTCCATTAACTGATCCTCCAGTATTTTCCATTAACTGATCCTTCAGTATTTACCTTTAACTGATCCTCCAATATTTTCTTTAACTGATCCTTAACAATTTCCCTTTAACTGATGCTCCAGTATTTTTCTTTGACTGATCCTCCAGTATTTTCCTTTAACTGATCCTCCAGTATTTTCCTTTAACTGATCCTCCAGTATTTTATTTTAACTGATCCTCCAGTATTTTCCTTTAACTGATCCTCCAGTATTTTCCTTTAACTGATCCTCCTGTATTTTATTTTAACTGATCCTCCAGTACTTACCATTAACTGATCCTCCAGTATTTTATTTTTACTGATCCTCAAGTATTTTACTTTAAATATTCCTCCAGTATTTTATTATAACTGATCCTCCAGTATTTTCCTTTAACTGATCCTCCAGTATTTTATTTTAACTGATCCTCCAGTATTTTCCTTTAACTGATCCTCCAGTATATTCCTTTAACTGATCCTCCAGTATTTTATTTTAACTAATCCTCCAGTATTTTCTTTTAATTGATCCTCCAGTATTTTCCTTTAACTGATCCTTCAGTATTTTCCTTTAACTGATCCTCCAGTATTTGATTTAACTGATCCTCCAGTATTTTCCTTTAACTGATCCTCCAGTATTTTCCTTTAACTGATCCTCCAGTATTTTATTTTAACTGATCCTCCAGTATTTTACGTAACTGATCCTCCAATATTTTCTTTAGCTGATCCTAAAATATTTCCCTTTAACTGATCCTCCAGTATTTGATTTAACTGATCCTCCAGTATTTTCCTTTAACTGATCCTCCAGTATTTTCCTTTAACTGATCCTCCAGTATTTTACTTTAACTGATCCTCCAGTATTTTCTTTAACTGATCTTCCAGTACTTTCCATTAACTGATCCTCCAGTATGTTATTTTAACTGATCCTCCAGTATTTTCCTTTTACTGATATTCCAGTGTTTTATTTTAACTGATCCTCCAGTATTTTACTTTATCTGATCCTCCAGTATTTTATTTTAACTGATCCTCAAGTATTTTCCTTTATTTGATCCTCCCGTATTTGTCTTTAACTGATCCTCCAGTATTTTATTTTAACTGATCCTCCAGTATTTTCCTTTAGCTGATCCTTTGTATTTTCCTTTAACCGATCCTCCAGTATTTTATTTAACTGATCCTCCAGTATTTTCCTTTAATTGATCCTTCAGTATTTTATTTTAACTGATCCTCCAGTATTTTCCTTTAACTGATCCTTTGTATTTTCCTTTAACTGATCCTCCAGTATTTTATTGAACTGATCCTCCAGTATTTTCCTTTAATTGATCCTTCAGTATTTTATTTTAACTGATCCTCCAGTATTTTCCTTTAACTGATCCTCCAGTATTTTCCTTTAACTAATCCTCCAGTATTTTCCTTTAACTGATCCTCCAGTATTTTATTTTTACTGATCCTCCAGTATTTTACTTTAACTGTTCCTCCAGTATTTTATTATAACTGATCCTCCAGTATTTTCCTTTAACTGATCCACCAGTATTTTATTTTAACTGATTCTCCAGTATTTTTCTTTAACTGATCCTCCAGTATTTTTCTTTAACTGATCCTCCAGTATTTGATTTAACTGATCCTTCAGTATTATCCTTTAACTGATCCTTCAGTATTTTCCTTTAACTGATCCTCCAGTATTTTATTTAACTGATCCTCCAGTATTTTCCTTTAACTGATCCTACAGTATTTTCCTTTAACTGGTCCTCCAGTATTTTATTTTAACTGATCATCCAGTATTTAACTTAACTGATCCTCCAATATTTTCTTTACCTGATCCTTAAATATTTCCCTTTAACTGATCCTCCAGTATTTGATTTAACTGATCCTCCAGTATTTTCCTTTAACTGATCCTCCAGTATTTTCCTTTAACTGATCCTCCAGTATTTTCCTTTAACTGATCCTCCAATATTTTACTTTAACTGATCCTCCAGTATTTTCTTTAACTGATCTTCCAGTACTTTCCATTAACTGATCCTCCAGTATTTTATTTTAACTGATCCTCCAGTATTTTCCTTTTACTGATACTCCAGTGTTTTATTTTAACTGATCCTCCAGTATTTTACTTTACCTGATCCTCCAGTATTTTATTTTAACTGATCCTCAAGTATTTTCCTTTATTTGATCCTCCCGTATTTGCCTTTAACTGCTCCTCCAGTATTTTATTTTAACTGATCCTCCAGTATTTTCCTTTAGCTGATCCTTTGTATTTTCCTTTAACCGATCCTCCAGTATTTTATTTAACTGATCCTCCAGTATTTTCCTTTAATTGATCCTTCAGTATTTTATTTTAACTGATCCTCCAGTATTTTCCTTTAACTGATCCTTTGTATTTTCCTTTAACTGATCCTCCAGTATTTTATTTAACTGATCCTCCAGTATTTTCCTTTAATTGATCCTTCAGTATTTTATTTTAACTGATCCTCCAGTATTTTCCTTTAACTGATCCTCCAGTATTTTCCTTTAACTGATCCTCCAGTATTTTCATTTAACTGATCCTCCAGTATTTTATTTTAACTAATCCTCCAGTATTTTCCTTTAACTGATCCTGCAGTATTTTCCATTAACTGATCCTCCAGTATTTTCCATTAACTGATCCTTCAGTATTTACCTTTAACTGATCCTCCAGTATTTTCTTTAACTGATCCTTAACAATTTCCCTTTAACTGATGCTCCAGTATTTTTCTTTGACTGATCCTCCAGTATTTTCCTTTAACTGATCCTCCAGTATTTTCCTTTAACTGATCCTCCAGTATTTTATTTTAACTGATCCTCCAGTATTTTCCTTTCACTGATCCTCCAGTATTTTCCTTTAACTGATCCTCCAGTATTTTATTTTAACTGATCCTCCAGTACTTACCATTAACTGATCCTCCAGTATTTTATTTTTACTGATCCTCAAGTATTTTACTTTAAATATTCCTCCAGTATTTTATTATAACTGATCCTCCAGTATTTTATTTTAACTAATCCTCCAGTATTTTCTTTTAACTGATCCTCCAGTATTTTCCTTTAACTGATCCTTCAGTATTTTCCTTTAACTGATCCTCCAGTATTTGATTTAACTGATCCTCCAGTATTTTCCTTTAACTGATCCTCCAGTATTTTCCTTTAACTGATCCTCCAGTATTTTATTTTAACTGATCCTCCAGTATTTTACTTAACTGATCCTCCAATATTTTCTTTAGCTGATCCTTAAATATTTCCCTTTAACTGATCCTCCAGTATTTGATTTAACTGATCCTCCAGTATTTTCCTTTAACTGATCCTCCAGTATTTTCCTTTAACTGATCCTCCAGTATTTTCCTTTAATTGATCCTCCAGTATTTTACTTTAACTGATCCTCCAGTATTTTCTTTAACTGATCTTCCAGTACTTTCCATTAACTGATCCTCCAGTATGTTATTTTAACTGATCCTCCAGTATTTTCCTTTTACTGATATTCCAGTGTTTTATTTTAACTGATCCTCCAGTATTTTACTTTACCTGATCTTCCAGTATTTTATTTTAACTGATCCTCAAGTATTTTCCTTTATTTGATCCTCCCGTATTTGCCTTTAACTGATCCTCCAGTATTTTATTATAACTGATCCTCCAGTATTTTCCTTTAACTGATCCACCAGTATTTTATTTTAACTGATTCTCCAGTATTTTTCTTTAACTGATCCTCCAGTATTTTTCTTTAACTGATCCTCCAGTATTTGATTTAACTGATCCTTCAGTATTATCCTTTAACTGATCCTTCAGTATTTTCCTTTAACTGATCCTCCAGTATTTTATTTAACTGATCCTCCAGTATTTTCCTTTAACTGATCCTACAGTATTTTCCTTTAACTGGTCCTCCAGTATTTTATTTTAACTGATCATCCAGTATTTAACTTAACTGATCCTCCAATATTTTCTTTACCTGATCCTTAAATATTTCCCTTTAACTGATCCTCCAGTATTTGATTTAACTGATCCTCCAGTATTTTCCTTTAACTGATCCTCCAGTATTTTCCTTTAACTGATCCTCCAGTATTTTCCTTTAACTGATCCTCCAATATTTTACTTTAACTGATCCTCCAGTATTTTCTTTAACTGATCTTCCAGTACTTTCCATTAACTGATCCTCCAGTATTTTATTTTAACTGATCCTCCAGTATTTTCCTTTTACTGATACTCCAGTGTTTTATTTTAACTGATCCTCCAGTATTTTACTTTACCTGATCCTCCAGTATTTTATTTTAACTGATCCTCAAGTATTTTCCTTTATTTGATCCTCCCGTATTTGCCTTTAACTGCTCCTCCAGTATTTTATTTTAACTGATCCTCCAGTATTTTCCTTTAGCTGATCCTTTGTATTTTCCTTTAACCGATCCTCCAGTATTTTATTTAACTGATCCTCCAGTATTTTCCTTTAATTGATCCTTCAGTATTTTATTTTAACTGATCCTCCAGTATTTTCCTTTAACTGATCCTTTGTATTTTCCTTTAACTGATCCTCCAGTATTTTATTTAACTGATCCTCCAGTATTTTCCTTTAATTGATCCTTCAGTATTTTATTTTAACTGATCCTCCAGTATTTTCCTTTAACTGATCCTCCAGTATTTTCCTTTAACTGATCCTCCAGTATTTTCATTTAACTGATCCTCCAGTATTTTATTTTAACTAATCCTCCAGTATTTTCCTTTAACTGATCCTGCAGTATTTTCCATTAACTGATCCTCCAGTATTTTCCATTAACTGATCCTTCAGTATTTACCTTTAACTGATCCTCCAGTATTTTCTTTAACTGATCCTTAACAATTTCCCTTTAACTGATGCTCCAGTATTTTTCTTTGACTGATCCTCCAGTATTTTCCTTTAACTGATCCTCCAGTATTTTCCTTTAACTGATCCTCCAGTATTTTATTTTAACTGATCCTCCAGTATTTTCCTTTCACTGATCCTCCAGTATTTTCCTTTAACTGATCCTCCAGTATTTTATTTTAACTGATCCTCCAGTACTTACCATTAACTGATCCTCCAGTATTTTATTTTTACTGATCCTCAAGTATTTTACTTTAAATATTCCTCCAGTATTTTATTATAACTGATCCTCCAGTATTTTATTTTAACTAATCCTCCAGTATTTTCTTTTAACTGATCCTCCAGTATTTTCCTTTAACTGATCCTTCAGTATTTTCCTTTAACTGATCCTCCAGTATTTGATTTAACTGATCCTCCAGTATTTTCCTTTAACTGATCCTCCAGTATTTTCCTTTAACTGATCCTCCAGTATTTTATTTTAACTGATCCTCCAGTATTTTACTTAACTGATCCTCCAATATTTTCTTTAGCTGATCCTTAAATATTTCCCTTTAACTGATCCTCCAGTATTTGATTTAACTGATCCTCCAGTATTTTCCTTTAACTGATCCTCCAGTATTTTCCTTTAACTGATCCTCCAGTATTTTCCTTTAATTGATCCTCCAGTATTTTACTTTAACTGATCCTCCAGTATTTTCTTTAACTGATCTTCCAGTACTTTCCATTAACTGATCCTCCAGTATGTTATTTTAACTGATCCTCCAGTATTTTCCTTTTACTGATATTCCAGTGTTTTATTTTAACTGATCCTCCAGTATTTTACTTTACCTGATCTTCCAGTATTTTATTTTAACTGATCCTCAAGTATTTTCCTTTATTTGATCCTCCCGTATTTGCCTTTAACTGATCCTCCAGTATTTTATTTTAACTGATCCTCCAGTATTTTCCTTTAGCTGATCCTTTGTATTTTCCTTTAACCGATCCTCCAGTATTTTATTTAACTGATCCTCCAGTATTTTCCTTTAATTGATCCTTCAGTATTTTATTTTAACTGATCCTCCAGTATTTTCCTTTAACTGATCCTTTGTATTTTCCTTTAACTGATCCTCCAGTATTTTATTTAACTGATCCTCCAGTATTTTCCTCTAATTGATCCTTCAGTATTTTATTTTAACTGATCCTCCAGTATTTTCCTTTAACTGATCCTCCAGTATTTTCCTTTAACTGATCCTCCAGTATTTTCATTTAACTGATCCTCCAGTATTTTATTTTAACTAATCCTCCAGTATTTTCCTTTAACTGATCCTGCAGTATTTTCCATTAACTGATCCTCCAGTATTTTCCATTAACTGATCCTTCAGTATTTACCTTTAACTGATCCTCCAGTATTTTATTTTAACTGATCCTCCAGTATTTTCCTTTAACTGATCCTCCAGTATTTTATTTTAACTGATCCTCCAATACTTACCATTAACTGATCCTCCAGTATTTTATTTTTACTGATCCTCAAGTATTTTACTTTAAATATTCCTCCAGTATTTTATTATAACTGATCCTCCAGTATTTTCCTTTAACTGATCCTCCAGCATTTTATTTTAACTAATCCTCCAGTATTTTCTTTTAACTGATCCTCCAGTATTTTCCTTTAACTGATCCTTCAGTATTTTCCTTTAACTGATCCTCCAGTATTTGATTTAACTGATCCTCCAGTATTTTCCTTTAACTGATCCTCCAGTATTTTCCTGTAACTGATCCTCCAGTATTTTCTTTAACTGATCCTCCAGTATTTTACTTTAACTGATCCTCCAGTATTTTCTTTAACTGATCTTCCAGTACTTTCCATTAACTGATCCTCCAGTATTTTATTTTAACTGATCCTCCAGTATTTTCCTTTTACTGATCCTCCAGTGTTTTATTTTAACTGATCCTCCAGTATTTTCCTTTAACCGATCCTCCAGTATTTTATTTAACTGATCCTCCAGTATTTTCCTTTAATTGATCCTTCAGTATTTTATTTTAACTGATCCTCCAGTATTTTCCTTTAACTGATCCTCCAGTATTTTCCTTTAACTGATCCTTCAGTATTTACCTTTAACTGATCCTCCAGTATTTGATTTAACTGATCCTCCAGTATTTTCCTATAATTGATCCACCAGTATTTTATTTTAACTGATTATCCAGTATTTTACTTAACTGATCCTCCAGTATTTTCTTTAACTAATCCTTAAATATTTCCCTTTAACTGATCCTCCAGTAATTTTCTTTAACTGATCCTCCAGTATTTTCCTTTAGCTGATCCTCCAGTATTTTCCTTTAACTGATCCTCCAGTATTTTATTTTAACTGATCCTCCAGTATTCTACTTTAACTGATCCTCCAGTATTTTCTTTAACTGATCTTCCAGTACTTTCCATTAACTGATCCTCCAGTATTTTATCTTAACTGATCCTCCAGTATTTTCCTTTTACTGATCCTCCAGTTTTTTATTTTAACTGATCCTCCACAAATTTTACTTTAACTGATCCTCCAGTATTTTATTTAGCTGATCCTTAACAATTTCCCTTTAACTGATGCTCCAGTATTTTTCTTTGACTGATCCTCCAGTATTTTCCTTTAACTGATCCTCCAGTATTTTCCTTTAACTGATCCTCCAGTATTTTCCTTTAACTGATCCTTCAGTATTTACCTTTAACTGATCTTCCAGTATTTTCTTTAGCTGATCCTTAACAATTTCCCTTTAACTGATGCTCCAGTATTTTTCTTTGACTGATCCTCCAGTATTTTCCTTTAACTGATCCTCCAGTATTTTCCTTTAACTGATCCTCCAGTATTTTATTTTAACTGATCCTCCAATACTTACCATTAACTGATCCTCCAGTATTTTATTTTTACTGATCCTCAAGTATTTTACTTTAAATATTCCTCCAGTATTTTATTATAACTGATCCTCCAGTATTTTCCTTTAACTGATCCTCCAGCATTTTATTTTAACTAATCCTCCAGTATTTTCTTTTAACTGATCCTCCAGTATTTTCCTTTAACTGATCCTTCAGTATTTTCCTTTAACTGATCCTCCAGTATTTGATTTAACTGATCCTCCAGTATTTTCCTTTAACTGATCCTCCAGTATTTTCCTTTAACTGATCCTCCAGTATTTTCTTTAACTGATCCTCCAGTATTTTACTTTAACTGATCCTCCAGTATTTTCTTTAACTGATCTTCCAGTACTTTCCATTAACTGATCCTCCAGTATTTTATTTTAACTGATCCTCCAGTATTTTCCTTTTACTGATCCTCCAGTGTTTTATTTTAACTGATCCTCCAGTATTTTACTTTAACTGATCCTCCAGTATTTTATTTTAACTGATCCTCAAGTATTTTCCTTTATTTGATCCTCCCGTATTTGCCTTTAACTGATCCTCCAGTATTTTATTTTAACTGATCCTCCAGTATTTTCCTTTAACTGATCCTTTGTATTTTCCATTAACTGATCCTCCAGTATTTTATTTAACTGATCCTCCAGTATTTTCCTTTAATTGATCCTTCAGTATTTTATTTTAACTGATCCTCCAGTATTTTCCTTTAACTGATCCTCCAGTATTTTCCTTTAACTGATCATCCAGTATTTTCATTTAACTGATCATCCAGTATTTTATTTTAACTAATCCTCCAGTATTTTCCTTTAACTGATCCTCCAGTATTTTCCATTAACTGATCCTTCAGTATTTACCTTTAACTGATCCTCCAGTATTTGATTTAACTGATCCTCCAGTATTTTCCTATAATTGATCCCCCAGTATTTTATTTTAACTGATTATCCAGTATTTTACTTAACTGATCCTCCAGTATTTTCTTTAACTAATCCTTAAATATTTCCCTTTAACTGATCCTCCAGTAATTTTCTTTAACTGATCCTCCAGTATTTTCCTTTAGCTGATCCTCCAGTATTTTCCTTTAACTGATCCTCCAGTATTTTATTTTAACTGATCCTCCAGTATTCTACTTTAACTGATCCTCCAGTATTTTCTTTAACTGATCTTCCAGTACTTTCCATTAACTGATCCTCCAGTAGTTTATCTTAACTGATCCTCCAGTATTTTCCTTTTACTGATCCTCCAGTTTTTTATTTTAACTGATCCTCCACAAATTTTACTTTAACTGATCCTCCAGTATTTTCTTTAACTGATCTTCCAGTACTTTCCATTAACTGATCCTCCAGTATTTTATTTTAACTGATCCTCCAGTATTTTCCTTTTACTGATCCTCCAGTGTTTTATTTTAACTGATCCTCCAGTATTTTACTTTAACTGATCCTCCAGTATTTTATTTTAACTGATCCTCAAGTATTTTCCTTTATTTGATCCTCCCGTATTTGCCTTTAACTGATCCTCCAGTATTTTATTTTAACTGATCCTCCAGTATTTTCCTTTAACTGATCCTTTGTATTTTCCATTAACTGATCCTCCAGTATTTTATTTAACTGATCCTCCAGTATTTTCCTTTAATTGATCCTTCAGTATTTTATTTTAACTGATCCTCCAATATTTTCCTTTAACTGATCCTCCAGTATTTTCATTTAACTGATCATCCAGTATTTTATTTTAACTAATCCTCCAGTATTTTCCTTTAACTGATCCTCCAGTATTTTCCATTAACTGATCCTTCAGTATTTACCTTTAACTGATCCTCCAGTATTTGATTTAACTGATCCTCCAGTATTTTCCTATAATTGATCCCCCAGTATTTTATTTTAACTGATTATCCAGTATTTTACTTAACTGATCCTCCAGTATTTTCTTTAACTAATCCTTAAATATTTCCCTTTAACTGATCCTCCAGTAATTTTCTTTAACTGATCCTCCAGTATTTTCCTTTAGCTGATCCTCCAGTATTTTCCTTTAACTGATCCTCCAGTATTTTATTTTAACTGATCCTCCAGTATTCTACTTTAACTGATCCTCCAGTATTTTCTTTAACTGATCTTCCAGTACTTTCCATTAACTGATCCTCCAGTATTTTATCTTAACTGATCCTCCAGTATTTTCCTTTTACTGATCCTCCAGTTTTTTATTTTAACTGATCCTCCACAAATTTTACTTTAACTGATCCTCCAGTATTTTATTTAGCTGATCCTTAACAATTTCCCTTTAACTGATGCTCCAGTATTTTTCTTTGACTGATCCTCCAGTATTTTCCTTTAACTGATCCTCCAGTATTTTCCTTTAACTGATCCTCCAGTATTTTCCTTTAACTGATCCTTCAGTATTTACCTTTAACTGATCTTCCAGTATTTTCTTTAGCTGATCCTTAACAATTTCCCTTTAACTGATGCTCCAGTATTTTTCTTTGACTGATCCTCCAGTATTTTCCTTTAACTGATCCTCCAGTATTTTCCTTTAACTGATCCTCCAGTATTTTATTTTAACTGATCCTCCAATACTTACCATTAACTGATCCTCCAGTATTTTATTTTTACTGATCCTCAAGTATTTTACTTTAAATATTCCTCCAGTATTTTATTATAACTGATCCTCCAGTATTTTCCTTTAACTGATCCTCCAGCATTTTATTTTAACTAATCCTCCAGTATTTTCTTTTAACTGATCCTCCAGTATTTTCCTTTAACTGATCCTTCAGTATTTTCCTTTAACTGATCCTCCAGTATTTGATTTAACTGATCCTCCAGTATTTTCCTTTAACTGATCCTCCAGTATTTTCCTTTAACTGATCCTCCAGTATTTTCTTTAACTGATCCTCCAGTATTTTACTTTAACTGATCCTCCAGTATTTTCTTTAACTGATCTTCCAGTACTTTCCATTAACTGATCCTCCAGTATTTTATTTTAACTGATCCTCCAGTATTTTCCTTTTACTGATCCTCCAGTGTTTTATTTTAACTGATACTCCAGTATTTTACTTTAACTGATCCTCCAGTATTTTATTTTAACTGATCCTCAAGTATTTTCCTTTAACTGATCCTTTGTATTTTCCATTAACTGATCCTCCAGTATTTTATTTAACTGATCCTCCAGTATTTTCCTTTAATTGATCCTTCAGTATTTTATTTTAACTGATCCTCCAGTATTTTCCTTTAACTGATCCTCCAGTATTTTCCTTTAACTGATCCTCCAGTATTTTCATTTAACTGATCATCCAGTATTTTATTTTAACTAATCCTCCAGTATTTTCCTTTAACTGATCCTCCAGTATTTTCCATTAACTGATCCTTCAGTATTTAGCTTTAACTGATCCTCCAGTATTTGATTTAACTGATCCTCCTGTATTTTCCTATAATTGATCCCCCAGTATTTTATTTTAACTGATTATCCAGTATTTTACTTAACTGATCCTCCAGTATTTTCTTTAACTAATCCTTAAATATTTCCCTTTAACTGATCCTCCAGTATTTTCCTTTAACTGCTCTTTCAGTATTTTCCTTTAACTGATCCTCCAGTATTTTATTTTAACTGATCCTCCAGTATTTTACTTAACTGATCCTGCAATATTTTCTTTAACTGATCCTTAAATATTTCCCTTTAACTGATCCTCCAGTATTTGATTTAACTGATCCTCCAGTATTTTCCTTTAACTGATCCTCCAGTATTTTCCTTTAACTGATCCTCCAGTATTTTCCTTTAACTGATCCTCCAGTATTTTACTTTAACTGATCCTCCAGTATTTTCTTTAACTGATCTTCCAGTACTTTCCATTAACTGATCCTCCAGTATGTTATTTTAACTGATCCTCCAGTATTTTCCTTTTACTGATATTCCAGTGTTTTATTTTAACTGATCCTCCAGTATTTTACTTTACCTGATCCTCCAGTATTTTATTTTAACTGATCCTCAAGTATTTTCCTTTATTTGATCCTCCCGTATTTGCCTTTAACTGATCCTCCAGTATTTTATTTTAACTGATCCTCCAGTATTTTCCTTTAGCTGATCCTTTGTATTTTCCTTTAACCGATCCTCCAGTATTTTATTTAACTGATCCTCCAGTATTTTCCTTTAATTGATCCTTCAGTATTTTATTTTAACTGATCCTCCAGTATTTTCCTTTAACTGATCCTCCAGTATTTTCATTTAACTGATCCTCCAGTATTTTATTTTAACTAATCCTCCAGTATTTTCCTTTAACTGATCCTGCAGTATTTTCCATTAACTGATCCTCCAGTATTTTCCATTAACTGATCCTTCAGTATTTACCTTTAACTGATCCTGCAGTATTTTCTTTAGCTGATCCTTAACAATTTCCCTTTAACTGATGCTCCAGTATTTTTCTTTGACTGATCCTCCAGTATTTTCCTTTAACTGATCCTCCAGTATTTTCCTTTAACTGATCCTCCAGTATTTTATTTTAACTGATCCTCCAATACTTACCATTAACTGATCCTCCAGTATTTTATTTTTACTGATCCTCAAGTATTTTACTTTAAATATTCCTCCAGTATTTTATTATAACTGATCCTCCAGTATTTTCCTTTAACTGATCCTCCAGTATTTTATTTTAACTAATCCTCCAGTATTTTCTTTTAACTGATCCTCCAGTATTTTCCTTTAACTGATCCTTCAGTATTTTCCTTTAACTGATCCTTCAGTATTTGATTTAACTGATCCTCCAGTATTTTCCTTTAACTGATCCTCCAGTATTTCCTTTAACTGATCCTCCAGTATTTTCCTTTAACTGATCCTCCAGTATTTTATTTTAACTAATCCTCCAGTATTTTCTTTTAACTGATCCTCCAGTATTTTCCTTTAACTGCTTTTTCAGTATTTTCCTTTAACTGATCCTCCAGTATTTTCCTTTAACTGATCCTCCTGTATTTTATTTTAACTGATCCTCCAGTATTTTACTTTAACTGATCCTCCAGTATTTTCTTTAATTGATCTTCCAGTACTCTCCATTAACTGATCCTCCAGTATTTTATTTTAACTGATCCTCCAGTATTTTACATAACTGATCCTCCAATATTTTCTTTAACTTATCCTTAAGTATTTCCCTTTAACTGATCCTCCAGTATTTGATTTAACTGATCCTGCAATATTTTCTTTAACTGATCCTTCAGTATTTTCCTTTAACTGATTCTCCAGTATTTTCCTTTAAATAATCCTCCAGTATTTTCCTTTAACTGATCCTCCAGTATTTTATTTTTACTGATCCTCCAGTATTTTACTTTAACTGATCCTCCAGTATTTTCTTTAACTGATCTTCCAGTACTTTCCATTAACTGATCCTCCAGTATTTTATTTTTACTGATCCTCCAGTATTTTCCTTTTACTGATCCTCCAGTGTTTTATTTTAACTGATCCTCCAGTATTTTACTTTAACTGCTCCTCCAGTATTTTATTTTAACTGATCCTCAAGTATTTTCCTTTATTTGATCCTCCCGTATTTGCCTTTAACTGATCCTCCAGTATTTTATTTTAACTGATCCTCCAGTATTTTCCTTTAACTGATCCTTTGTATTTTCCATTAACTGATCCTCCAGTATTTTATTTAACTGATCCTCCAGTATTTTCCTTTAATTGATCCTTCAGTATTTTATTTTAACTGATCCTCCAGTATTTTCCATTAACTGATCCTCCAGTATTTTCCTTTAACTGATCCTCCAGTTTTTTCATTTAACTGATCATCCAGTATTTTATTTTAACTAATCCTCCAGTATTTTCCTTTAACTGATCCTACAGTATTTTATTTTTACTGATCATCCATTATTTTACTTAACTGCTCCTCCAGTATTTTCTTTAACTGATCCTCCAGTATTTTACTTTAACTGATCCTCCAGTATTTTTTTTTAACTGATCCTCCAGTTTTTTCCTTTAACTGATCCTCCAGTATTTTATTTTAACTGATCCTTCAGTATTTTCCTTTAACTGATACTTCAGTATTTTATTTTAACTGATCCTCCAGCATTTTCCTTTAACTGATCCTCCAGTATTTTCCTTTAACTGATCCTGAAGTATTTTCCTTTAACTGATCCTCTAGTATTTTATTTTAACTGATCCTCCAGTATTTTCCTTTAACTGATACTCCAGTGTTTTGTTTTAACTGATGCTTCAGTATTTTCCTTTAACTGATCCTCCAGTATTTTGTTTTTACTGATCCGCCAATATTTTCCTTTAATTGATCCTCCAGTATTTTATTTTAACTGATCCTCCAGAATTTTCCTTTATCTGATCCTCCAGTATTTTCCTTTAACTGATCCTCCAGTATTTTCCTTTAACTGATCCTCCAGTATTTTATTTTAACTGATCCTCCAGTATTTACCATTAACTGATCCTCCGGTATTTTATTTTTACTGATCCTCCAGTATTTTACTTGAAATATTCCTCCAGTATTTTATTATAAATGATCCTCCAGTATTTTCCTTTAACTGATCCTCCAGTATTTTATTTCAACTAATCCTCCAGTATTTTCTTTTAACTGATCCTCCAGTATTTTCCTTTAACTGCTCCTTCAGTATTTTCCTTTAACTGATCCTCCAGTATTTGATTTAACAGATCCTCCAGTATTTTCCTTTAACTGATCCTCCAGTATTTTCCTTTAACTGATCCTCCAGTATTTTCATTTAACTGATCCTCCAGTATTTTATTTTAACTAATCCTCCAGTATTTTCCTTTAACTGATCCTTCAGTATTTTCCATTAACTGATCCTCCAGTATTTTCCATTAACTGATCCTTCAGTATTTATCTTTAACTGATCCTCCAGTATTTTCTTTAGCTGATCCTTAACAATTTCCCTTTAACTGATGCTCCAGTATTTTTCTTTGACTGATCCTCCAGTATTTTCCTTTAACTGATCCTCCAGTATTTTCCTTTAACTGATCCTCCAGTATTTTATTTTAACTGATCCTCCAGTATTTTCCTTTAACTGATCCTCCAGTATTTTCCTTTAACTGATCCTCCAGTATTTTATTTTAACTGATCCTCCAATACTTACCATTAACTGATCCTCCAGTATTTTATTTTTACTGATCCTCAAGTATTTTACTTTAAATATTCCTCCAGTATTTTATTATAACTGATCCTCCAGTATTTTCCTTTAACTGATCCTCCAGTATTTTATTTTAACTAATCCTCCAGTATTTTCTTTTAACTGATCCTCCAGTATTTTCCTTTAACTGATCCTTCAGTATTTTCCTTTAACTGATCCTCCAGTATTTGATTTAACTGATCCTCCAGTATTTTCCTTTAACTGATCCTCCAGTATTTTCCTTTAACTGATCCTCCAGTATTTTCCTTTAACTGATCCTCCAGTATTTTACTTTAACTGATCCTCCAGTATTTTCTTTAACTGATCTTCCAGTACTTTCCATTAACTGATCCTCCAGTATTTTATTTTAACTGATCCTCCAGTATTTTCCTTTTACTGATCCTCCAGTGTTTTATTTTAACTGATCCTCCAGTATTTTACTTTAACTGATCCTCCAGTATTTTATTTTAACTGATCCTCAAGTATTTTCCTTTATTTGATCCTCCCGTATTTGCCTTTAACTGATCCTCCAGTATTTTATTTTAACTGATCCTCCAGTATTTTCCTTTAACTGATCATTTGTATTTTCCATTAACTGATCCTCCAGTATTTTATTTAACTGATCCTCCAGTATTTTCCTTTAATTGATCCTTCAGTATTTTATTTTAACTGATCCTCCAGTATTTTCCATTAACTGATCCTCCAGTATTCTCCTTTAACTGATCCTCCAGTATTTTCATTTAACTGATCATCCAGTATTTTATTTTAACTAATCCTCCAGTATTTTCCTTTAACTGATCCTCCAGTATTTTATTTTTACTGATCATCCATTATTTTACTTAACTGCTCCTCCAGTATTTTCTTTAACTGATCCTCCAGTATTTTACTTTACTGATCCTCCAGTATTTTATTTTAACTGATCCTCCAGTTTTTTCCTTTAACTGATCCTCCAGTATTTTATTTTAACTGATCCTTCAGTATTTTCCTTTAACTGATACTCCAGTATTTTATTTCAACTGATCCTCCAGCATTTTCCTTTAACTGATCCTCCAGTATTTTCCTTTAACTGATCCTGAAGTATTTTCCTTTAACTGATCCTCTAGTATTTTATTTTAACTGATCCTCCAGTATTTTCCTTTAACTGATACTCCAGTGTTTTGTTTTAACTGATGCTTCAGTATTTTCCTTTAACTGATCCTCCAGTATTTTATTTTTACTGATCCGCCAATATTTTCCTTTAATTGATCCTCCAGTATTTAATTTACCTGATCCTCCAGAATTTTCCTTTATCTGATCCTCCAGTATTTTCCTTTAACTGATCCTCCAGTATTTTCCTTTAACTGATCCTCCAGTATTTTATTTTAACTGATCCTCCAGTATTTACCATTAACTGATCCTCCGGTATTTTATTTTTACTGATCCTCCAGTATTTTACTTGAAATATTCCTCCAGTATTTTATTATAAATGATCCTCCAGTATTTTCCTTTAACTGATCCTCCAGTATTTTATTTTAACTAATCCTCCAGTATTTTCTTTTAACTGATCCTCCAGTATTTTCCTTTAACTGCTCCTTCAGTATTTTCCTTTAACTGATCCTCCAGTATTTGATTTAACAGATCCTCCAGTATTTTCCTTTAACTGATCCTAAAGTATTTTCCTTTAACTGATCCTCCAGTATTTTATTTTAACTGATCCTCCAGTATTTTACTTAACTGATCCTCCAATATTTTCTTTAACTGATCCTTAAGTATTTCCCTTTAACTGATCCTCCAGTATTTGATTTAACTGATCCTCCAATATTTTTTTAACTGATCCTTCAGTATTTTCCTTTAACTGATTCTCCAGTATTTTCCTTTAACTGATCCTCCAGTATTTTCCTTTATTTGATCCTCCCGTATTTGCCTTTAACTGATCCTCCAGTATTTTCCTTTCGCTGATCCTTTGTATTTTCATTTAACTGATCCTCCAGTATTTTATTTAACTGATCCTCCAGTATTTTCCTTTAATTGATCCTTCAGTATTTTATTTTAACTGATCCTCCAGTATTTTCCTTTAACTGATCCTTTGTATTTTCCTTTAACTGATCCTCCAGTATTTTATTTAACTGATCCTCCAGTATTTTCCTTTAATTGATCCTTCAGTATTTTATTTTAACTGATCCTCCAGTATTTTCCTTTAACTGATCCTCCAGAATTTTCCTTTATCTGATCCTCCAGTATTTTCCTTTAACTGATCCTCCAGTATTTTCCTTTAACTGATCCTCCAGTATTTTATTTTAACTGATCCTCCAGTATTTACCATTAACTGATCCTCCAGTATTTTATTTTTACTGATCCTCCAGTATTTTATTTTAACTAATCCTCCAGTATTTTCCTTTAACTGCTCCTTCAGTATTTTCCTTTAACTGATCCTCCAGTATTTGATTTAACTGATCCTCCAGTATTTACCTTTAACTGATCCTCCAGTATTTGATTTAACTGATCCTCCAGTATTTTCCTTTAATTGATCCCCCAGTATTTTATTTTAACTGATCCCCCAGTATTTTACTTAACTGATCCTCCAGTATTTTCTTTAACTGATCCTTAACAATTTCCCTTTAACTGATGCTCCAGTATTTTTCTTTGACTGATCCTCCAGTATTTTCCTTTAACTGATCCTCCAGTATTTTCCTTTAACTGGCCCTCCAGTATTTTATTTTAACTGATCCTCCAGTATTTTACTTTAACTGATCCTCCAGTATTTTCTTTAACTAATCTTCCAGTACTTTCCATTAACTGATCCTCCAGTATTTTATTTTAACTGATCCTCCAGCATTTTCCTTTAACTGATCCTCCAGTATTTTCCTTTAACTGATCCTGAAGTATTTTCTTTTAACTGATCCTCTAGTATTTTATTTTAACTGATCCTACAGTATTTTCCTTAACTGATACTCCAGTGTTTTGTTTTAACTGATGCTTCAGTATTTTATTTAACTGATCCTCCAGTATTTAATTTTAACTGATCCTCCAGTATTTTCCTTTAACTGATCCTCCAGTATTTTATTTTTACTGATCCGCCAATATTTTCCTTTAATTGATCCTCCAGTATTTTATTTTAACTGATCCTCCAGAATTTTCCTTTATCTGATCCTCCAGTATTTTCCTTTAACTGATCCTCCAGTATTTTCCTTTAACTGATCCTCCAGTATTTTATTTTAACTGATCCTCCAGTATTTACCATTAACTGATCCTCCAGTATTTTATTTTTACTGATCCTCCAGTATTTTATTTTAACTAATCCTCCAGTATTTTCCTTTAACTGCTCCTTCAGTATTTTCCTTTAACTGATCCTCCAGTATTTGATTTAACTGATCCTCCAGTATTTTCCTTTAACTGATCCTCAAGTATTTTCCTTTTACTGATCCTCCAGTATTTTATTTTAACTGATCCTCCAGTATTTTACTTAACTGATCCTCCAATATTTTCTTTAACTGATCCTTAAGTATTTCCCTTTAACTGATCCTCCAGTATTTGATTTAACTGATCCTCCAATATTTCTTTAACTGATCCTTCAGTATTTTCCTTTAACTGATTCTCCAGTATTTTCCTTTAACTAATCCTCCAGTATTTTCCTTTAACTGATCCTCCAGTATTTTCCTTTAACTGATCCTCCAGTATTTTATTTTAACTGATCCTCCAGTATTCTACTTTAACTGATCCTCCAGTATTTTCTTTAACTCATCTTCCAGTACTTTCCATTAACTGATCCTCCAGTATTTTATCTTAACTGATCCTCCAGTATTTTCCTTTTACTGATCCTCCAGTTTTTTATTTTAACTGATCCTCCACAAATTTTACTTTAACTGATCCTCCAGTATTTTATTTTAACTGATTCTCCAGTATTTTCCTTTAACTGATCCTCCAGTATGTTATTTTTTACTGATCCTCCAGTTTTTTCCTTTAACTGATCCTCCAGTATTTTATTTTAACTGATGCTTCAGTATTTTATTTAACTGATCCTCCAGTATTTAATCTTAACTGATCCTCCAGTATTTTCCTTTAACTGATCCTCCAGTATTTTATTTTTACTGATCCGCCAATATTTTCCTTTAATTGATCCTCCAGTATTTTATTTTAACTGATCCTCCAGAATTTTCCTTTATCTGATCCTCCAGTATTTTCCTTTAACTGATCCTCCAGTATTTTCCTTTAACTGATCCTCCAGTATTTTATTTTAACTGATCCTCCAGTATTTACCATTAACTGATCCTCCAGTATTTTATTTTTACTGATCCTCCAGTATTTTACTTGAAATATTCCTCCAGTATTTTATTATAACTGATCCTCCAGTATTTTCCTTTAACTGATCCTCCAGTATTTTATTTTAACTAATCCTCCAGTATTTTCTTTTAACTGATCCTCCAGTATTTTCCTTTAACTGCTCCTTCAGTATTTTCCTTTAACTGATCCTCCAGTATTTGATTTAACTGATCCTCCAGTATTTTCCTTTAACTGATCCTCAAGTATTTTCCTTTTACTGATCCTCCAGTATTTTATTTTAACTGATCCTCCAGTATTTTACTTAACTGATCCTCCAATATTTTCTTTAACTGATCCTTAAGTATTTCCCTTTAACTGATCCTCCAGTATTTGATTTAACTGATCCTCCAATATTTTCTTTAACTGATCCTTCAGTATTTTCCTTTAACTGATTCTCCAGTATTTTCCTTTAACTAATCCTCCAGTATTTTCCTTTAACTGATCCTCCAGTATTTTCCTTTATTTGATCCTCCCGTATTTGCCTTTAACTGATCCTCCAGTATTTTATTTTAACTGATCCTCCAGTATTTTCCTTTAGGTGATCCTTTGTATTTTCCTTTATCTGATCCTCCAGTATTTTATTTAACTGATCCTCCAGTATTTTCCTTTAATTGATCCTTCAGTATTTTATTTTTACTGATCCTCCAGTATTTTCCTTTAACTGATCCTTTGTATTTTCCTTTAACTGATCCTCCAGTATTTTATTTAACTGATCCTCCAGTATTTTCCTTTAACTGATCCTCCAGTATTTTCCATTAACTGATCCTCCAGTATTTTCCATTAACTGATCCTCCAGTATTTGATTTAACTGATCCTCCAGTATTTTCCTTTAATTGATCCCCCAGTATTTTATTTTAACTGATCCTCCAGTATTTTACTTAACTGATCCTCCAGTATTTTCTTTAACTGATCCTTAACAATTTCCCTTTAACTGATGCTCCAGTATTTTTCTTTGACTGATCCTCCAGTATTTTCCTTTAACTGATCCTCCAGTATTTTCCTTTAACTGGTCCTCCAGTATTTTATTTTAACTGATCCTCCAGTATTTTACTTTAACTGATCCTCCAGTATTTTCTTTAACTGATCTTCCAGTACTTTCCATTAACTGATCCTCCAGTATTTTATTGTAACTGATCCTCCAGCATTTTCCTTTAACTGATCCTCCAGTATTTTCCTTTAACTGATCCTGAAGTATTTTCCTTTAACTGATCCTCTAGTATTTTATTTTAACTGATCCTACAGTATTTTCCTTAACTGATACTCCAGTGTTTTGTTTTAACTGATGCTTCAGTATTTTATTTAACTGATCCTCCAGTATTTAATTTTAACTGATCCTCCAGTATTTTCCTTTAACTGATCTTCCAGTATTTTATTTTTACTGATCCGCCAATATTTTCCTTTAATTGATCCTCCAGTATTTTATTTTAACTGATCCTCCAGAATTTTCCTTTATCTGATCCTCCAGTATTTTCCTTTAACTGATCCTCCAGTATTTTCCTTTAACTGATCCTCCAGTATTTTATTTTAACTGATCCTCCATTATTTACCATTAACTGATCCTCCAGTATTTTATTTTTACTGATCCTCCAGTATTTTATTTTAACTAATCCTCCAGTATTTTCCTTTAACTGCTCCTTCAGTATTTTCCTTTAACTGATCCTCCAGTATTTGATTTAACTGATCCTCCAGTATTTACCTTTAACTGATCCTCCAGTATTTGATTTAACTGATCCTCCAGTATTTTCCTTTAATTGATCCCCCAGTATTTTATTTTAACTGATCCCCCAGTATTTTACTTAACTGATCCTCCAGTATTTTCTTTAACTGATCCTTAACAATTTCCCTTTAACTGATGCTCCAGTATTTTTCTTTGACTGATCCTCCAGTATTTTCCTTTAACTGATCCTCCAGTATTTTCCTTTAACTGGCCCTCCAGTATTTTATTTTAACTGATCCTCCAGTATTTTACTTTAACTGATCCTCCAGTATTTTCTTTAACTGATCTTCCAGTACTTTCCATTAACTGATCCTCCAGTATTTTATTTTAACTGATCCTCCAGCATTTTCCTTTAACTGATCCTCCAGTATTTTCCTTTAACTGATCCTGAAGTATTTTCTTTTAACTGATCCTCTAGTATTTTATTTTAACTGATCCTACAGTATTTTCCTTAACTGATACTCCAGTGTTTTGTTTTAACTGATGCTTCAGTATTTTATTTAACTGATCCTCCAGTATTTAATTTTAACTGATCCTCCAGTATTTTCCTTTAACTGATCCTCCAGTATTTTATTTTTACTGATCCGCCAATATTTTCCTTTAATTGATCCTCCAGTATTTTATTTTAACTGATCCTCCAGAATTTTCCTTTATCTGATCCTCCAGTATTTTCCTTTAACTGATCCTCCAGTATTTTCCTTTAACTGATCCTCCAGTATTTTCCTTTAACTGATCCTCCAGTATTTTCCATTAACTGATCCTCCAGTATTTTCCATTAACTGATCCTCCAGTATTTACCTTTAACTGATCCTCCAGTATTTGATTTAACTGATCCTCCAGTATTTTCCTTTAATTGATCCCCCAGTATTTTATTTTAACTGATCCTCCAGTATTTTACTTAACTGATCCTCCAGTATTTTCTTTAACTGATCCTTAACAATTTCCCTTTAACTGATGCTCCAGTATTTTTCTTTGACTGATCCTCCAGTATTTTCCTTTAACTGATCCTCCAGTATTTTCCTTTAACTGGTCCTCCAGTATTTTATTTTAACTGATCCTCCAGTATTTTACTTTAACTGATCATCCAGTATTTTCTTTAACTGATCTTCCAGTACTTTCCATTAACTGATCCTCCAGTATTTTATTTTAACTGATCCTCCAGCATTTTCCTTTAACTGATCCTCCAGTATTTTCCTTTAACTGATCCTGAAGTATTTTCCTTTAACTGATCCTCTAGTATTTTATTTTAACTGATCCTACAGTATTTTCCTTAACTGATACTCCAGTGTTTTGTTTTAACTGATGCTTCAGTATTTTATTTAACTGATCCTCCAGTATTTAATTTTAACTGATCCTCCAGTATTTTCCTTTAACTGATCCTCCAGTATTTTATTTTTACTGATCCGCCAATATTTTCCTTTAATTGATCCTCCAGTATTTTATTTTAACTGATCCTCCAGAATTTTCCTTTATCTGATCCTCCAGTATTTTCCTTTAACTGATCCTCCAGTATTTTCCTTTAACTGATCCTCCAGTATTTTATTTTAACTGATCCTCCATTATTTACCATTAACTGATCCTCCAGTATTTTATTTTTACTGATCCTCCAGTATTTTATTTTAACTAATCCTCCAGTATTTTCCTTTAACTGATCCTCCAGTATTTGATTTAACTGATCCTCCAGTATTTACCTTTAACTGATCCTCCAGTATTTGATTTAACTGATCCTCCAGTATTTTCCTTTAATTGATCCCCCAGTATTTTATTTTAACTGATCCCCCAGTATTTTACTTAACTGATTCTCCAGTATTTTCTTTAACTGATCCTTAACAATTTCCCTTTAACTGATGCTCCAGTATTTTTCTTTGACTGATCCTCCAGTATTTTCCTTTAACTGATCCTCCAGTATTTTCCTTTAACTGGCCCTCCAGTATTTTATTTTAACTGATCCTCCAGTATTTTACTTTAACTGATCCTCCAGTATTTTCTTTAACTGATCTTCCAGTACTTTCCATTAACTGATCCTCCAGTATTTTATTTTAACTGATCCTCCAGCATTTTCCTTTAACTGATCCTCCAGTATTTTCCTTTAACTGATCCTGAAGTATTTTCTTTTAACTGATCCTCTAGTATTTTATTTTAACTGATCCTACAGTATTTTCCTTAACTGATACTCCAGTGTTTTGTTTTAACTGATGCTTCAGTATTTTATTTAACTGATCCTCCAGTATTTAATTTTAACTGATCCTCCAGTATTTTCCTTTAACTGATCCTCCAGTATTTTATTTTTACTGATCCGCCAATATTTTCCTTTAATTGATCCTCCAGTATTTTATTTTAACTGATCCTCCAGAATTTTCCTTTATCTGATCCTCCAGTATTTTCCTTTAACTGATCCTCCAGTATTTTCCTTTAACTGATCCTCCAGTATTTTATTTTAACTGATCCTCCAGTATTTACCATTAACTGATCCTCCAGTATTTTATTTTTACTGATCCTCCAGTATTTTATTTTAACTAATCCTCCAGTATTTTCCTTTAACTGCTCCTTCAGTATTTTCCTTTAACTGATCCTCCAGTATTTGATTTAACTGATCCTCCAGTATTTTCCTTTAACTGATCCTCAAGTATTTTCCTTTTACTGATCCTCCAGTATTTTATTTTAACTGATCCTCCAGTATTTTACTTAACTGATCCTCCAATATTTTCTTTAACTGATCCTTAAGTATTTCCCTTTAACTGATCCTCCAGTATTTGATTTAACTGATCCTCCAATATTTTCTTTAACTGATCCTTCAGTATTTTCCTTTAACTGATTCTCCAGTATTTTCCTTTAACTAATCCTCCAGTATTTTCCTTTAACTGATCCTCCAGTATTTTCTTTATTTGATCCTCCCGTATTTGCCTTTAACTGATCCTCCAGTATTTTATTTTAACTGATCCTCCAGTATTTTCCTTTAGGTGATCCTTTGTATTTTCCTTTAACTGATCCTCCAGTATTTTATTTAACTGATCCTCCAGTATTTTCCTTTAATTGATCCTTCAGTATTTTATTTTAACTGATCCTCCAGTATTTTCCTTTAACTGATCCTTTGTATTTTCCTTTAACTGATCCTCCAGTATTTTCCTTTAATTGATCCTTCAGTATTTTATTTTAACTGATCCTCCAGTATTTTCCTTTAACTGATCCTCCAGTATTTTCCTTTAACTGATCCTCCAGTATTTTCATTTAACTGATCCTCCAGTATTTTCCTTTAACTGATCCTCCAGTATTTTCCATTAACTGATCCTCCAGTATTTTCCATTAACTGATCCTTCAGTATTTACCTTTAACTGATCCTCCAGTATTTGATTTAACTGATCCTCCAGTATTTTCCTTTAATTGATCCCCCAGTATTTTATTTTAACTGATCCTCCAGTATTTTACTTAACTGATCCTCCAGTATTTTCTTTAACTGATCCTTAACAATTTCCCTTTAACTGATGCTCCAGTATTTTTCTTTGACTGATCCTCCAGTATTTTCCTTTAACTGATCCTCCAGTATTTTCCTTTAACTGATCCTCCAGTATTTTATTTTAACTGATCCTCCAGTATTTTCCTTTAACTGATCCTCCAATACTTACCATTAACTGATCCTCCAGTATTTTATTTTTACTGATCCTCAAGTATTTTACTTTAAATATTCCTCCAGTATTTTATTATAACTGATCCTCCAGTATTTTCCTTTAACTGATCCTCCAGTATTTTATTTTAACTAATCCTCCAGTATTTTCTTTTAACTGATCCTCCAGTATTTTCCTTTAACTGATCCTTCAGTATTTTCCTTTAACTGATCCTCCAGTATTTAATTTAACTGATCCTCCAGTATTTTCCTTTAACTGATCCTCCAGTATTTTCCTTTAACTGATCCTCCAGTATTTTCCTTTAACTGATCCTCCAGTATTTTACTTTAACTGATCCTCCAGTATTTTCTTTAACTGATCTTCCAGTACTTTCCATTAACTGATCCTCCAGTATTTTATTTTAACTGATCCTCCAGTATTTTCCTTTTACTGATCCTCCAGTGTTTTATTTTAACTGATCCTCCAGTATTTTACTTTAACTGATCCTCCAGTATTTTATTTTAACTGATCCTCAAGTATTTTCCTTTATTTGATCCTCCCGTATTTGCCTTTAACTGATCCTCCAGTATTTTATTTTAACTGATCCTCCAGTATTTTCCTTTAACTGATCCTTTGTATTTTCCATTAACTGATCCTCCAGTATTTTATTTAACTGATCCTCCAGTATTTTCCTTTAATTGATCCTTCAGTATTTTATTTTAACTGATGCTCCAGTATTTTCCATTAACTGATCCTCCAGTATTCTCCTTTAACTGATCCTCCAGTATTTTCATTTAACTGATCATCCAGTATTTTATTTTAACTAATCCTCCAGTATTTTCCTTTAACTGATCCTCCAGTATTTTATTTTTACTGATCATCCATTATTTTACTTAACTGCTCCTCCAGTATTTTCTTTAACTGATCCTCCAGTATTTTACTTTACTGATCCTCCAGTATTTTATTTTAACTGATCCTCCAGTTTTTTCCTTTAACTGATCCTCCAGTATTTTATTTTAACTGATCCTTCAGTATTTTCCTTTAACTGATACTCCAGTATTTTATTTCAACTGATCCTCCAGCATTTTCCTTTAACTGATCCTCCAGTATTTTCCTTTAACTGATCCTGAAGTATTTTCCTTTAACTGATCCTCCAGTATTTTATTTTTACTGATCCGCCAATATTTTCCTTTAATTGATCCTCCAGTATTTTATTTTAACTGATCCTCCAGAATTTTCCTTTATCTGATCCTCCAGTATTTTCCTTTAACTGATCCTCCAGTATTTTCCTTTAACTGATCCTCCAGTATTTTATTTTAACTGATCCTCCAGTATTTACCATTAACTGATCCTCCAGTATTTTATTTTTACTGATCCTCCAGTATTTTACTTGAAATATTCCTCCAATATTTTCTTTAACTGATCCTTAAGTATTTCCCTTTAACTGATCCTCCAGTATTTGATTTAACTGATCCTCCAATATTTTCTTTAACTGATCCTTCAGTATTTTCCTTTAACTGATTCTCCAGTATTTTCCTTTAACTAATCCTCCAGTATTTTCCTTTAACTGATCCTCCAGTATTTTCCTTTATTTGATCCTCCCGTATTTGCCTTTAACTAATCCTCCAGTATTTTATTTTAACTGATCCTCCAGTATTTTCCTTTAGGTGATCCTTTGTATTTTCCTTTATCTGATCCTCCAGTATTTTATTTAACTGATCCTCCAGTATTTTCCTTTAATTGATCCTTCAGTATTTTATTTTTACTGATCCTCCAGTATTTTCCTTTAACTGATCCTTTGTATTTTCCTTTAACTGATCCTCCAGTATTTTATTTAACTGATCCTCCAGTATTTTCCTTTAACTGATCCTCCAGTATTTTCCATTAACTGATCCTCCAGTATTTTCCATTAACTGATCCTCCAGTATTTACCTTTAACTGATCCTCCAGTATTTGATTTAACTGATCCTCCAGTATTTCCCTTTAATTGATCCCCCAGTATTTTATTTTAACTGATCCTCCAGTATTTTACTTAACTGATCCTCCAGTATTTTCTTTAACTGATCCTTAACAATTTCCCTTTAACTGATGCTCCAGTATTTTTCTTTGACTGATCCTCCAGTATTTTCCTTTAACTGATCCTCCAGTATTTTCCTTTAACTGGTCCTCCAGTATTTTATTTTAACTGATCCTCCAGTATTTTACTTTAACTGATCCTCCAGTATTTTCTTTAACTGATCTTCCAGTACTTTCCATTAACTGATCCTCCAGTATTTTATTTTAACTGATCCTCCAGCATTTTCCTTTAACTGATCCTCCAGTATTTTCCTTTAACTGATCCTGAAGTATTTTCCTTTAACTGATCCTCTAGTATTTTATTTTAACTGATCCTACAGTATTTTCCTTAACTGATACTCCAGTGTTTTGTTTTAACTGATGCTTCAGTATTTTATTTAACTGATCCTCCAGTATTTAATTTTAACTGATCCTCCAGTATTTTCCTTTAACTGATCCTCCAGTATTTTCCTTTAACTGATCCTCCAGTATTTTATTTTAACTGATCCTCCAGTATTTACCATTAACTGATCCTCCAGTATTTTATTTTTACTGATCCTCCAGTATTTTATTTTAACTAATCCTCCAGTATTTTCCTTTAACTGCTCCTTCAGTATTTTCCTTTAACTGATCCTCCAGTATTTGATTTAACTGATCCTCCAGTATTTTCCTTTAACTGATCCTCAAGTATTTTCCTTTTACTGATCCTCCAGTATTTTATTTTAACTGATCCTCCAGTATTTTACTTAACTGATCCTCCAATATTTTCTTTAACTGATCCTTAAGTATTTCCCTTTAACTGATCCTCCAGTATTTGATTTAACTGATCCTCCAATATTTTCTTTAACTGATCCTTCAGTATTTTCCTTTAACTGATTCTCCAGTATTTTCCTTTAACTAATCCTCCAGTATTTTCCTTTAACTGATCCTCCAGTATTTTCTTTATTTGATCCTCCCGTATTTGCCTTTAACTGATCCTCCAGTATTTTATTTTAACTGATCCTCCAGTATTTTCCTTTAGGTGATCCTTTGTATTTTCCTTTAACTGATCCTCCAGTATTTTATTTAACTGATCCTCCAGTATTTTCCTTTAATTGATCCTTCAGTATTTTATTTTAACTGATCCTCCAGTATTTTCCTTTAACTGATCCTTTGTATTTTCCTTTAACTGATCCTCCAGTATTTTCCTTTAATTGATCCTTCAGTATTTTATTTTAACTGATCCTCCAGTATTTTCCTTTAACTGATCCTCCAGTATTTTCCTTTAACTGATCCTCCAGTATTTTCATTTAACTGATCCTCCAGTATTTTCCTTTAACTGATCCTCCAGTATTTTCCATTAACTGATCCTCCAGTATTTTCCATTAACTGATCCTTCAGTATTTACCTTTAACTGATCCTCCAGTATTTGATTTAACTGATCCTCCAGTATTTTCCTTTAATTGATCCCCCAGTATTTTATTTTAACTGATCCTCCAGTATTTTACTTAACTGATCCTCCAGTATTTTCTTTAACTGATCCTTAACAATTTCCCTTTAACTGATGCTCCAGTATTTTTCTTTGACTGATCCTCCAGTATTTTCCTTTAACTGATCCTCCAGTATTTTCCTTTAACTGATCCTCCAGTATTTTATTTTAACTGATCCTCCAGTATTTTCCTTTAACTGATCCTCCAATACTTACCATTAACTGATCCTCCAGTATTTTATTTTTACTGATCCTCAAGTATTTTACTTTAAATATTCCTCCAGTATTTTATTATAACTGATCCTCCAGTATTTTCCTTTAACTGATCCTCCAGTATTTTATTTTAACTAATCCTCCAGTATTTTCTTTTAACTGATCCTCCAGTATTTTCCTTTAACTGATCCTTCAGTATTTTCCTTTAACTGATCCTCCAGTATTTAATTTAACTGATCCTCCAGTATTTTCCTTTAACTGATCCTCCAGTATTTTCCTTTAACTGATCCTCCAGTATTTTCCTTTAACTGATCCTCCAGTATTTTACTTTAACTGATCCTCCAGTATTTTCTTTAACTGATCTTCCAGTACTTTCCATTAACTGATCCTCCAGTATTTTATTTTAACTGATCCTCCAGTATTTTCCTTTTACTGATCCTCCAGTGTTTTATTTTAACTGATCCTCCAGTATTTTACTTTAACTGATCCTCCAGTATTTTATTTTAACTGATCCTCAAGTATTTTCCTTTATTTGATCCTCCCGTATTTGCCTTTAACTGATCCTCCAGTATTTTATTTTAACTGATCCTCCAGTATTTTCCTTTAACTGATCCTTTGTATTTTCCATTAACTGATCCTCCAGTATTTTATTTAACTGATCCTCCAGTATTTTCCTTTAATTGATCCTTCAGTATTTTATTTTAACTGATGCTCCAGTATTTTCCATTAACTGATCCTCCAGTATTCTCCTTTAACTGATCCTCCAGTATTTTCATTTAACTGATCATCCAGTATTTTATTTTAACTAATCCTCCAGTATTTTCCTTTAACTGATCCTCCAGTATTTTATTTTTACTGATCATCCATTATTTTACTTAACTGCTCCTCCAGTATTTTCTTTAACTGATCCTCCAGTATTTTACTTTACTGATCCTCCAGTATTTTATTTTAACTGATCCTCCAGTTTTTTCCTTTAACTGATCCTCCAGTATTTTATTTTAACTGATCCTTCAGTATTTTCCTTTAACTGATACTCCAGTATTTTATTTCAACTGATCCTCCAGCATTTTCCTTTAACTGATCCTCCAGTATTTTCCTTTAACTGATCCTGAAGTATTTTCCTTTAACTGATCCTCCAGTATTTTATTTTTACTGATCCGCCAATATTTTCCTTTAATTGATCCTCCAGTATTTTATTTTAACTGATCCTCCAGAATTTTCCTTTATCTGATCCTCCAGTATTTTCCTTTAACTGATCCTCCAGTATTTTCCTTTAACTGATCCTCCAGTATTTTATTTTAACTGATCCTCCAGTATTTACCATTAACTGATCCTCCAGTATTTTATTTTTACTGATCCTCCAGTATTTTACTTGAAATATTCCTCCAATATTTTCTTTAACTGATCCTTAAGTATTTCCCTTTAACTGATCCTCCAGTATTTGATTTAACTGATCCTCCAATATTTTCTTTAACTGATCCTTCAGTATTTTCCTTTAACTGATTCTCCAGTATTTTCCTTTAACTAATCCTCCAGTATTTTCCTTTAACTGATCCTCCAGTATTTTCCTTTATTTGATCCTCCCGTATTTGCCTTTAACTAATCCTCCAGTATTTTATTTTAACTGATCCTCCAGTATTTTCCTTTAGGTGATCCTTTGTATTTTCCTTTATCTGATCCTCCAGTATTTTATTTAACTGATCCTCCAGTATTTTCCTTTAATTGATCCTTCAGTATTTTATTTTTACTGATCCTCCAGTATTTTCCTTTAACTGATCCTTTGTATTTTCCTTTAACTGATCCTCCAGTATTTTATTTAACTGATCCTCCAGTATTTTCCTTTAACTGATCCTCCAGTATTTTCCATTAACTGATCCTCCAGTATTTTCCATTAACTGATCCTCCAGTATTTACCTTTAACTGATCCTCCAGTATTTGATTTAACTGATCCTCCAGTATTTCCCTTTAATTGATCCCCCAGTATTTTATTTTAACTGATCCTCCAGTATTTTACTTAACTGATCCTCCAGTATTTTCTTTAACTGATCCTTAACAATTTCCCTTTAACTGATGCTCCAGTATTTTTCTTTGACTGATCCTCCAGTATTTTCCTTTAACTGATCCTCCAGTATTTTCCTTTAACTGGTCCTCCAGTATTTTATTTTAACTGATCCTCCAGTATTTTACTTTAACTGATCCTCCAGTATTTTCTTTAACTGATCTTCCAGTACTTTCCATTAACTGATCCTCCAGTATTTTATTTTAACTGATCCTCCAGCATTTTCCTTTAACTGATCCTCCAGTATTTTCCTTTAACTGATCCTGAAGTATTTTCCTTTAACTGATCCTCTAGTATTTTATTTTAACTGATCCTACAGTATTTTCCTTAACTGATACTCCAGTGTTTTGTTTTAACTGATGCTTCAGTATTTTATTTAACTGATCCTCCAGTATTTAATTTTAACTGATCCTCCAGTATTTTCCTTTAACTGATCCTCCAGTATTTTATTTTTACTGATCCGCCAATATTTTCCTTTAATTGATCCTCCAGTATTTTATTTTAACTGATCCTCCAGAATTTTCCTTTATCTGATCCTCCAGTATTTTCCTTTAACTGATCCTCCAGTATTTTCCTTTAAATGGTCCTCCAGTATTTTATTTTAACTGATCCTCCAGTATTTACCATTAACTGATCCTCCAGTATTTTATTTTTACTGATCCTCCAGTATTTTATTTTAACTAATCCTCCAGTATTTTCCTTTAACTGCTCCTTCAGTATTTTCCTTTAACTGATCCTCCAGTATTTGATTTAACTGATCCTCCAGTATTTTCCTTTAACTGATCCTCAAGTATTTTCCTTTTACTGATCCTCCAGTATTTTATTTTAACTGATCCTCCAGTATTTTACTTAACTGATCCTCCAATATTTTCTTTAACTGATCCTTCAGTATTTTCCTTTAACTGATTCTCCAGTATTTTCCTTTAACTAATCCTCCAGTATTTTCCTTTAACTGATCCTCCAGTATTTTCTTTATTTGATCCTCCCGTATTTGCCTTTAACTGATCCTCCAGTATTTTATTTTAACTGATCCTCCAGTATTTTCCTTTAGGTGATCCTTTGTATTTTCCTTTAACTGATCCTCCAGTATTTTATTTAACTGATCCTCCAGTATTTTCCTTTAATTGATCCTTCAGTATTTTATTTTAACTGATCCTCCAGTATTTTCCTTTAACTGATCCTCCAGTATTTTCCTTTAACTGATCCTCCAGTATTTTCATTTAACTGATCCTCCAGTATTTTCCTTTAACTGATCCTCCAGTATTTTCCATTAACTGATCCTCCAGTATTTTCCATTAACTGATCCTTCAGTATTTACCTTTAACTGATCCTCCAGTATTTGATTTAACTGATCCTCCAGTATTTTCCTTTAATTGATCCCCCAGTATTTTATTTTAACTGATCCTCCAGTATTTTACTTAACTGATCCTCCAGTATTTTCTTTAACTGATCCTTAACAATTTCCCTTTAACTGATGCTCCAGTATTTTTCTTTGACTGATCCTCCAGTATTTTCCTTTAACTGATCCTCCAGTATTTTCCTTTAACTGATCCTCCAGTATTTTATTTTAACTGATCCTCCAGTATTTTCCTTTAACTGATCCTCCAATACTTACCATTAACTGATCCTCCAGTATTTTATTTTTACTGATCCTCAAGTATTTTACTTTAAATATTCCTCCAGTATTTTATTATAACTGATCCTCCAGTATTTTCCTTTAACTGATCCTCCAGTATTTTATTTTAACTAATCCTCCAGTATTTTCTTTTAACTGATCCTCCAGTATTTTCCTTTAACTGATCCTTCAGTATTTTCCTTTAACTGATCCTCCAGTATTTGATTTAACTGATCCTCCAGTATTTTCCTTTAACTGATCCTCCAGTATTTTCCTTTAACTGATCCTCCAGTATTTTCCTTTAACTGATCCTCCAGTATTTTACTTTAACTGATCCTCCAGTATTTTCTTTAACTGATCTTCCAGTACTTTCCATTAACTGATCCTCCAGTATTTTATTTTAACTGATCCTCCAGTATTTTCCTTTTACTGATCCTCCAGTGTTTTATTTTAACTGATCCTCCAGTATTTTACTTTAACTGATCCTCCAGTATTTTATTTTAACTGATCCTCAAGTATTTTCCTTTATTTGATCCTCCCGTATTTGCCTTTAACTGATCCTCCAGTATTTTATTTTAACTGATCCTCCAGTATTTTCCTTTAACTGATCCTTTGTATTTTCCATTAACTGATCCTCCAGTATTTTATTTAACTGATCCTCCAGTATTTTCCTTTAATTGATCCTTCAGTATTTTATTTTAACTGATGCTCCAGTATTTTCCATTAACTGATCCTCCAGTATTCTCCTTTAACTGATCCTCCAGTATTTTCATTTAACTGATCATCCAGTATTTTATTTTAACTAATCCTCCAGTATTTTCCTTTAACTGATCCTCCAGTATTTTATTTTTACTGATCATCCATTATTTTACTTAACTGCTCCTCCAGTATTTTCTTTAACTGATCCTCCAGTATTTTACTTTACTGATCCTCCAGTATTTTATTTTAACTGATCCTCCAGTTTTTTCCTTTAACTGATCCTCCAGTATTTTATTTTAACTGATCCTTCAGTATTTTCCTTTAACTGATACTCCAGTATTTTATTTCAACTGATCCTCCAGCATTTTCCTTTAACTGATCCTCCAGTATTTTCCTTTAACTGATCCTGAAGTATTTTCCTTTAACTGATCCTCTAGTATTTTATTTTAACTGATCCTCCAGTATTTTCCTTTAACTGATACTCCAGTGTTTTGTTTTAACTGATGCTTCAGTATTTTCCTTTAACTGATCCTCCAGTATTTTATTTTTACTGATCCGCCAATATTTTCCTTTAATTGATCCTCCAGTATTTTATTTTAGCTGATCCTCCAGAATTTTCCTTTATCTGATCCTCCAGTATTTTCCTTTAACTGATCCTCCAGTATTTTCCTGTAACTGATCCTCCAGTATTTTATTTTAACTGATCCTCCAGTATTTACCATTAACTGATCCTCCGGTATTTTATTTTTACTGATCCTCCAGTATTTTACTTGAAATATTCCTCCAGTATTTTATTATAAATGATCCTCCAGTATTTTCCTTTAACTGATCCTCCAGTATTTTATTTTAACTAATCCTCCAGTATTTTCTTTTAACTGATCCTCCAGTATTTTCCTTTAACTGCTCCTTCAGTATTTTCCTTTAACTGATCCTCCAGTATTTGATTTAACAGATCCTCCAGTATTTTCCTTTAACTGATCCTAAAGTATTTTCCTTTAACTGATCCTCCTGTATTTTATTTTAACTGATCCTCCAGTATTTTACTTAACTGATCCTCCAATATTTTCTTTAACTGATCCTTAAGTATTTCCCTTTAACTGATCCTCCAGTATTTGATTTAACTGATCCTCCAATATTTTTTCAACTGATCCTTCAGTATTTTCCTTTAACTGATTCTCCAGTATTTTCCTTTAACTGATCCTCCAGTATTTTCCTTTATTTGATCCTCCCGTATTTGCCTTTAACTGATCCTCCAGTATTTTCCTTTCGCTGATCCTTTGTATTTTCATTTAACTGATCCTCCAGTATTTTATTTAACTGATCCTCCAGTATTTTCCTTTAATTGATCCTTCAGTATTTTATTTTAACTGATCCTCCAGTATTTTCCTTTAACTGATCCTTTGTATTTTCCTTTAACTGATCCTCCAGTATTTTATTTAACTGATCCTCCAGTATTTTCCTTTAATTGATCCTTCAGTATTTTATTTTAACTGATCCTCCAGTATTTTCCTTTAACTGATCCTCCAGTATTTTCCTTTAACTGATCCTCCAGTATTTTCCATTAACTGATCCTTCAGTATTTACCTTTAACTGATCCTCCAGTATTTGATTTAACTGATCCTCCAGTATTTTCCTATAATTGACCCCCCAGTATTTTATTTTAACTGATTATCCAGTATTTTACTCAACTGATCCTCCAGTATTTTCTTTAACTAACCCTTAAATATTTCCCTTTAACTGATCCTCCAGTAATTTTCTTTAATTGATCCTCCAGTATTTTCCTTTAGCTGATCCTCCAGTATTTTCCTTTAACTGATCCTCCAGTATTTTATTTTAACTGATCCTCCAGTATTCTACTTTAACTGATCCTCCAGTATTTTCTTTAACTGATCTTCCAGTACTTTCCATTAACTGATCCTCCAGTATTTTATCTTAACTGATCCTCCAGTATTTTCCTTTTACTGATCCTCCAGTTTTTTATTTTAACTGATCCTCCACAAATTTTACTTTAACTGATCCTCCAGTATTTTATTTTAACTGATTCTCCAGTATTTTCCTTTAACTGATCCTCCAGTATGTTATTTTTTACTGATCCTCCAGTTTTTTCCTTTAACTGATCCTCCAGTATTTTATTTTAACTGATGCTTCAGTATTTTATTTAACTGATCCTCCAGTATTTAATTTTAACTGATCCTCCAGTATTTTCCTTTAACTGATCCTCCAGTATTTTATTTTTACTGATCCGCCAATATTTTCCTTTAATTGATCCTCCAGTATTTTATTTTAACTGATCCTCCAGAATTTTCCTTTATCTGATCCTCCAGTATTTTCCTTTAACTGATCCTCCAGTATTTTCCTTTAACTGATCCTCCAGTATTTTATTTTAACTGATCCTCCAGTATTTACCATTAACTGATCCTCCAGTATTTTATTTTTACTGATCCTCCAGTATTTTACTTGAAATATTCCTCCAGTATTTTATTATAACTGATCCTCCAGTATTTTCCTTTAACTGATCCTCCAGTATTTTATTTTAACTAATCCTCCAGTATTTTCTTTTAACTGATCCTCCAGTATTTTCCTTTAACTGCTCCTTCAGTATTTTCCTTTAACTGATCCTCCAGTATTTGATTTAACTGATCCTCCAGTATTTTCCTTTAACTGATCCTCAAGTATTTTCCTTTTACTGATCCTCCAGTATTTTATTTTAACTGATCCTCCAGTATTTTACTTAACTGATCCTCCAATATTTTCTTTAACTGATCCTTAAGTATTTCCCTTTAACTGATCCTCCAGTATTTGATTTAACTGATCCTCCAATATTTTCTTTAACTGATCCTTCAGTATTTTCCTTTAACTGATTCTCCAGTATTTTCCTTTAACTAATCCTCCAGTATTTTCCTTTAACTGATCCTCCAGTATTTTCCTTTATTTGATCCTCCCGTATTTGCCTTTAACTAATCCTCCAGTATTTTATTTTAACTGATCCTCCAGTATTTTCCTTTAGGTGATCCTTTGTATTTTCCTTTATCTGATCCTCCAGTATTTTATTTAACTGATCCTCCAGTATTTTCCTTTAATTGATCCTTCAGTATTTTATTTTTACTGATCCTCCAGTATTTTCCTTTAACTGATCCTTTGTATTTTCCTTTAACTGATCCTCCAGTATTTTATTTAACTGATCCTCCAGTATTTTCCTTTAACTGATCCTCCAGTATTTTCCATTAACTGATCCTCCAGTATTTTCCATTAACTGATCCTCCAGTATTTACCTTTAACTGATCCTCCAGTATTTGATTTAACTGATCCTCCAGTATTTTCCTTTAATTGATCCCCCAGTATTTTATTTTAACTGATCCTCCAGTATTTTACTTAACTGATCCTCCAGTATTTTCTTTAACTGATCCTTAACAATTTCCCTTTAACTGATGCTCCAGTATTTTTCTTTGACTGATCCTCCAGTATTTTCCTTTAACTGATCCTCCAGTATTTTCCTTTAACTGGTCCTCCAGTATTTTATTTTAACTGATCCTCCAGTATTTTACTTTAACTGATCCTCCAGTATTTTCTTTAACTGATCTTCCAGTACTTTCCATTAACTGATCCTCCAGTATTTTATTTTAACTGATCCTCCAGCATTTTCCTTTAACTGATCCTCCAGTATTTTCCTTTAACTGATCCTGAAGTATTTTCCTTTAACTGATCCTCTAGTATTTTATTTTAACTGATCCTACAGTATTTTCCTTAACTGATACTCCAGTGTTTTGTTTTAACTGATGCTTCAGTATTTTATTTAACTGATCCTCCAGTATTTAATTTTAACTGATCCTCCAGTATTTTCCTTTAACTGATCCTCCAGTATTTTATTTTTACTGATCCGCCAATATTTTCCTTTAATTGATCCTCCAGTATTTTATTTTAACTGATCCTCCAGAATTTTCCTTTATCTGATCCTCCAGTATTTTCCTTTAACTGATCCTCCAGTATTTTCCTTTAACTGATCCTCCAGTATTTTATTTTAACTGATCCTCCAGTATTTACCATTAACTGATCCTCCAGTATTTTATTTTTACTGATCCTCCAGTATTTTATTTTAACTAATCCTCCAGTATTTTCCTTTAACTGCTCCTTCAGTATTTTCCTTTAACTGATCCTCCAGTATTTGATTTAACTGATCCTCCAGTATTTTCCTTTAACTGCTCCTTCAGTATTTTCCTTTAACTGATCCTCCAGTATTTGATTTAACTGATCCTCCAGTATTTTCCTTTAACTGATCCTCAAGTATTTTCCTTTTACTGATCCTCCAGTATTTTATTTTAACTGATCCTCCAGTATTTTACTTAACTGATCCTCCAATATTTTCTTTAACTGATCCTTAAGTATTTCCTTTAACTGATCCTCCAGTATTTGATTTAACTGATCCTCCAATATTTTCTTTAACTGATCCTTCAGTATTTTCCTTTAACTGATTCTCCAGTATTTTCCTTTAACTAATCCTCCAGTATTTTCCTTTAACTGATCCTCCAGTATTTTCTTTATTTGATCCTCCCGTATTTGCCTTTAACTGACCCTCCAGTATTTTATTTTAACTGATCCTCCAGTATTTTCATTTAGGTGATCCTTTGTATTTTCCTTTAACTGATCCTCCAGTATTTTATTTTAACTGATCCTCCAGTATTTTCCTTTAACTGATCCTTTGTATTTTCCTTTAACTGATCCTCCAGTATTTTATTTAACTGATCCTCCAGTATTTTCCTTTATTTGATCCTTCAGTATTTTATGTTAACTGATCCTCCAGTATTTTCCTTTAACTGATCCTCCAGTATTTTCCTTTAACTGATCCTCCAGTATTTTCATTTAACTGATCCTCCAGTATTTTCCTTTAACTGATCCTCCAGTATTTTCCATTAACTGATCCTCCAGTATTTTCCATTAACTGATCCTTCAGTATTTACCTTTAACTGATCCTCCAGTATTTGATTTAACTGATCCTCCAGTATTTTCCTTTAATTGATCCCCCAGTATTTTATTTTAACTGATCCTCCAGTATTTTACTTAACTGATCCTCCAGTATTTTCTTTAACTGATCCTTAACAATTTCCCTTTAACTGATGCTCCAGTATTTTTCTTTGACTGATCCTCCAGTATTTTCCTTTAACTGATCCTCCAGTATTTTCCTTTAACTGATCCTCCAGTATTTTATTTTAACTGATCCTCCAGTATTTTCCTTTAACTGATCCTCCAGTATTTTCCTTTAACTGATCCTCCAGTATTTTATTTTAACTGATCCTCCAGTATTTTACTTTAACTGATCCTCCAGTATTTTCTTTAACTGATCTTCCAGTACTTTCCATTAACTGATCCTCCAGTATTTTATTTTAACTGATCCTCCAGTATTTTCCTTTAACTGATCCTCCAGTATTTTATTTTTACTGATCCGCCAATATTTTCCTTTAATTGATCTTCCAGTATTTTATTTTAACTGATCCTCCAGAATTTTCCTTTATCTGATCCTCCAGTATTTTCCTTTAACTGATCCTCCAGTATTTTCCTTTAATTGATCCTCCAGTATTTTATTTTAACTGATCCTCCAGTATTTACCATTAACTGATCCTCCAGTATTTTATTTTTACTGATCCTCCAGTATTTTACTTGAAATATTCCTCCAGTATTTTATTATAACTGATCCTCCAGTATTTTCCTTTAACTGATCCTCCAGTATTTTATTTTAACTAATCCTCCAGTATTTTCTTTTAACTGATCCTCCAGTATTTTCCTTTAACTGATCCTTCAGTATTTTCCTTTAACTGATCCTCCAGTATTTGATTTAACTGATCCTCCAGTATTTTCCTTTAACTGATCCTCCAGTATTTTCCTCTAACTGATCCTCCAGTATTTTATTTTAATTGATCCTCCAGTATTTTACTTAACTGATCCTCCAATATTTTCTTTAACTGATCCTTAAATATTTCCCTTTAACTGATCCTCCAGTATTTGATTTAACGGATCCTCCAGTATTTTCCTTTAACTGATCCTCCAGTATTTTCCTTTAATTGATCCTCCAGTATTTTCCTTTAACTGATCCTCCAGTATTTTACTTTAACTGATCCTCCAGTATTTTCTTTAACTGATCTTCCTGTACTTTCCATTAACTGATCCTCCAGTATTTTATTTTAACTGATCCTCCAGTATTTTCCTTTTACTGATCCTCCAGTGTTTTATTTTAACTGATCCTCCAGTATTTTACTTTAACTGATCCTCCAGTATTTTATTTTAACTGATCCTCAAGTATTTTCCTTTATTTGATCCTCCCGTATTTGCCTTTAACTGATCCTTCAGTATTTTATTTTAACTGATCCTCCAGTATTTTCCTTTAACTGATCCTTTGTATTTTCCTTTAACTGATCCTCCAGTATTTTATTTAACTGATCCTCCAGTATTTTCCTTTAATTGATCCTTCAGTATTTTATTTTAACTGATCCTCCAGTATTTTCCTTTAACTGATCCTCCAGTATTTTCCTTTAACTGATCCTCCAGTATTTTCATTTAACTGATCATCCAGTATTTTATTTTAACTAATCCTCCAGTATTTTTCTTTAACTGATACTCCAGTATTTGATTTAACTGATCCTCCAGTATTTTATTTTAACTGATCCTCCAGTATTTTCCTTTAGCTGATCCTTTGTATTTTCCTTTTACTGATCCTACAGTATTTTATTTAACTGATCCTCCAGTATTTTCCTTTAATTGATCCTTCAGTATTTTATTTTAACTGATCCTCCAGTATTTTCCTTTAACTGATCCTTTGTATTTTCCTTTAACTGATCCTCCAGTATTTTATTTAACTGATCCTCCAGTATTTTCCTTTAATTGATCCTTCAGTATTTTATTTTAACTGATCCTCCAGTATTTTCCTTTAACTGATCCTCCAGTATTTTCCTTTAACTGATCCTCCAGTATTTTCATTTAACTGATCATCCAGTATTTTATTTTAACTAATCCTCCAGTATTTTCCTTTAACTGATCCTCCAGTATTTTCCATTAACTGATCCTTCAGTATTTACCTTTAACTGATCCTCCAGTATTTGATTTAACTGATCCTCCAGTATTTTCCTTTAATTGATCCCCCAGTATTTTATTTCAACTGATCATCCAGTATTTTACTTAACTGATCCTCCAGTATTTTCTTTAACTAATCCTTAAATATTTCCCTTTAACTGATCCTCCAGTAATTTTCTTTAACTGATCCTCCAGTATTTTCCTTTAACTGATCCTCCATTATTTTCTTTTAACTGATCCTCCAGTATTTTATTTTAACTGATCCTCCAGTATTTTACTTTAACTGATCCTCCAGTATTTTCTTTAACTGATCTTCCAGTACTTTCCATTAACTGATCCTCCAGTATTTTATCTTAACTGATCATCCAGTATTTTCCTTTTACTGATCCTCCAGTTTTTTATTTTAACTGATCCTCCAGTATTTTACTTTAACTGATCCTCCAGTATTTTATTTTAACTGATCCTCCAGTATTTTCCTTTAACTGATCCTCCAGTATGTTATTTTTTACTGATCCTCCAGTTTTTTCCTTTAACTGATCCTCCAGTATTTTATTTTAACTGATCCTTCAGTATTTTCCTTTAACTGATACTCCAGTATTTTATTTTAACTGATCCTCCAGTATTTTCCTTTAACTGATACTCCAGTGTTTTGTTTTAACTGATGCTTCAGTATTTTCCTTTAACTGATCCTCCAGTATTTAATTTTAACTGATCCTCCAGTATTTTCCTTTAACTGATCCTCCAGTATTTTATTTTTACTGATCCGCCAATATTTTCCTTTAATTGATCCTCCAGTATTTTATTTTAACTGATCCTCCAGAATTTTCCTTTATCTGATCCTCCAGTATTTTCCTTTAACTGATCCTCCAGTATTTTCCTTTAACTGATCCTCCAGTATTTCATTTTAACTGAGCCTCCAGTATTTACCATTAACTGATCCTCCAGTATTTTATTTTTACTGATCCTCCAGTATTTTACTTGAAATATTCCTCCAGTATTTTATTATAACTGATCCTCCAGTATTTTCCTTTAACTGATCCACCAGTATTTTATTTTAACTAATCCTCCAGTATTTTCTTTTAACTGATCCTCCAGTATTTTCCTTTAACTGATCCTTCAGTATTTTCCTTTAACTGATCCTCCAGTATTTGATTTAACTGATCCTCCAGTATTTTCCTTTAACTGATCCTCCAGTATTTTCCGCTAAATGATCCTCCAGTATTTTATTTTAATTGACCCTCCAGTATTTTACTTAACTGATCCTCCAATATTTTCTTTAGCTGATCCTTAAATATTTCCCTTTAACTGATCCTCCAGTATTTGATTTAACTGATCCTCCAGTATTTTCCTTTAACTGATCCTCCAGTATTTTCCTTTAACTGATCCTCCAGTATTTTCCTTTAACTGATCCTCCAGTATTTTACTTTAACTGATCCTCCACTATTTTCTTTGACTGATCTTCCAGTACTTTCCATTAACTGATCCTCCAGTATTTTATTTTAACTGATCCTCCAGTATTTTCCTTTTACTGATCCTCCAGTGTTTTATTTTAACTGATCCTCCAGTATTTTACTTTAACTGATCCTCCAGTATTTTATTTTAACTGATCCTCAAGTATTTTCCTTTATTTGATCCTCCCGTATTTGCCTTTAACTGATCCTCCAGTATTTTATCTTAACTGATCCTCCAGTATTTTCCTTTAACTTATCCTTTGTATTTTCCTTTAACTGATCCTCCAGTATTGTATTTAACTGATCCTCCAGTATTTTCCTTTAATTGATCCTTCAGTATTTTATTTTAACTGATCCTCCAGTATTTTCCTTTAACTGATCCTCCAGTATTTTCCTTTAACTGATCCTCCAGTATTTTCATTTAACTGATCATCCAGTATTTTATTTTAACTGATCCTCCAGTATTTACCATTAACTGATCCTCCAGTATTTTATTTTTACTGATCCTCCAGTATTTTACTTGAAATATTCCTCCAGTATTTTATTATAACTGATCCTCCAGTATTTTCCTTTAACTGATCCTCCAGTATTTTATTTTAACTAATCCTCCAGTATTTTCTTTTAACTGATCCTCCAGTATTTTCCTTTAACTGATCCTTCAGTATTTTCCTTTAACTGATCCTCCAGTATTTGATTTAACTGATCCTCCAGTATTTTCCTTTAACTGATCCTCCAGTATTTTCCTCTAACTGATCCTCCAGTATTTTATTTTAATTGATCCTCCAGTATTTTACTTAACTGATCCTCCAATATTTTCTTTAACTGATCCTTAAATATTTCCCTTTAACTGATCCTCCAGTATTTGATTTAACGGATCCTCCAGTATTTTCCTTTAACTGATCCTCCAGTATTTTCCTTTAATTGATCCTCCAGTATTTTCCTTTAACTGATCCTCCAGTATTTTACTTTAACTGATCCTCCAGTATTTTCTTTAACTGATCTTCCTGTACTTTCCATTAACTGATCCTCCAGTATTTTATTTTAACTGATCCTCCAGTATTTTCCTTTTACTGATCCTCCAGTGTTTTATTTTAACTGATCATCCAGTATTTTACTTTAACTGATCCTCCAGTATTTTATTTTAACTGATCCTCAAGTATTTTCCTTTATTTGATCCTCCCGTATTTGCCTTTAACTGATCCTTCAGTATTTTATTTTAACTGATCCTCCAGTATTTTCCTTTAACTGATCCTTTGTATTTTCCTTTAACTGATCCTCCAGTATTTTATTTAACTGATCCTCCAGTATTTTCCTTTAATTGATCCTTCAGTATTTTATTTTAACTGATCCTCCAGTATTTTCCTTTAACTGATCCTCCAGTATTTTCCTTTAACTGATCCTCCTGTATTTTCATTTAACTGATCATCCAGTATTTTATTTTAACTAATCCTCCAGTATTTTCCTTTAACTGATACTCCAGTATTTGATTTAACTGATCCTCCAGTATTTTATTTTAACTGATCCTCCAGTATTTTCCTTTAGCTGATCCTTTGTATTTTCCTTTTACTGATCCTACAGTATTTTATTTAACTGATCCTCCAGTATTTTCCTTTAATTGATCCTTCAGTATTTTATTTTAACTGATCCTCCAGTATTTTCCTTTAACTGATCCTCCAGTATTTTCCTTTAACTGATCCTCCAGTATTTTCATTTAACTGATCATCCAGTATTTTATTTTAACTAATCCTCCAGTATTTTCCTTTAACTGATCCTCCAGTATTTTCCATTAACTGATCATTCAGTATTTACCTTTAACTGATCCTCCAGTATTTGATTTAACTGATCCTCCAGTATTTTCCTTTAATTGATCCCCCAGTATTTTATTTCAACTGATCATCCAGTATTTTACTTAACTGATCCTCCAGTATTTTCTTTAACTAATCCTTAAATATTTCCCTTTAACTGATCCTCCAGTAATTTTCTTTAACTGATCCTCCAGTATTTTCCTTTAACTGATCCTCCATTATTTTCTTTTAACTGAACCTCCAGTATTTTATTTTAACTGATCCTCCAGTATTTTCTTTAACTGATCTTCCAGTACTTTCCATTAACTGATCCTCCAGTATTTTATCTTAACTGATCCTCCAGTATTTTCCTTTTACTGATCCTCCAGTTTTTTATTTTAACTGATCCTCCAGTATTTTACTTTAACTGATCCTCCAGTATTTTATTTTAACTGATCCTCCAGTATTTTCCTTTAACTGATCCTCCAGTATGTTATTTTTTACTGATCCTCCAGTTTTTTCCTTTAACTGATCCTCCAGTATTTTATTTTAACTGATCCTTCAGTATTTTCCTTTAACTGATACTCCAGTATTTTATTTTAACTGATCCTCCAGTATTTTCCTTTAACTGATACTCCAGTGTTTTGTTTTAACTGATGCTTCAGTATTTTCCTTTAACTGATCCTCCAGTATTTAATTTTAACTGATCCTCCAGTATTTTCCTTTAACTGATCCTCCAGTATTTTATTTTTACTGATCCGCCAATATTTTCCTTTAATTGATCCTCCAGTATTTTATTTTAACTGATCCTCCAGAATTTTCCTTTATCTGATCCTCCAGTATTTTCCTTTAACTGATCCTCCAGTATTTTCCTTTAACTGATCCTCCAGTATTTTATTTTAACTGAGCCTCCAGTATTTACCATTAACTGATCCTCCAGTATTTTATATTTACTGATCCTCCAGTATTTTACTTGAAATATTCCTCCAGTATTTTATTATAACTGATCCTCCAGTATTTTCCTTTAACTGATCCTCCAGTATTTTATTTTAACTAATCCTCCAGTATTTTCTTTTAACTGATCCTCCAGTATTTTCCTTTAACTGATCCTTCAGTATTTTCCTTTAACTGATCCTCCAGTATTTGATTTAACTGATCCTCCAGTATTTTCCTTTAACTGATCCTCCAGTATTTTCCGCTAACTGATCCTCCAGTATTTTATTTTAATTGATCCTCCAGTATTTTACTTAACTGATCCTCCAATATTTTCTTTAACTGATCCTTAAATATTTCCCTTTAACTGATCCTCCAGTATTTGATTTAACTGATCCTCCAGTATTTTCCTTTAACTGATCCTCCAGTATTTTCCTTTAACTGATCCTCCAGTATTTTCCTTTAACTGATCCTCCAGTATTTTACTTTAACTGATCCTCCAGTATTTTCTTTAACTGATCTTCCAGTACTTTCCATTAACTGATCCTCCAGTATTTTATTTTAATTGATCCTCCAGTATTTTCCTTTTACTGATCCTCCAGTGTTTTATTTTAACTGATCCTCCAGTATTTTACTTTAACTGATCCTCCAGTATTTTATTTTAACTGATCCTCAAGTATTTTCCTTTATTTGATCCTCCCGTATTTGCCTTTAACTGATCCTCCAGTATTTTATCTTAACCGATCCTCCAGTATTTTCCTTTAACTTATCCTTTGTATTTTCCTTTAACTGATCCTCCAGTATTGTATTTAACTGATCCTCCAGTATTTTCCTTTAATTGATCCTTCAGTATTTTATTTTAACTGATCCTCCAGTATTTTCCTTTAACTGATCCTCCAGTATTTTCCTTTAACTGATCCTCCAGTATTTTCATTTAACTGATCATCCAGTATTTTATTTTAACTAATCCTCCAGTATTTTCCTTTAACTGATCCTCCAGTATTTTCCATTAACTGATCCTTCAGTATTTACCATTAACTGATCCTCCAGTATTTGATTTAACTGATCCTCCAGTATTTTCCTTTAATTGATCCCCCAGTATTTTATTTTAACTGATCATCCAGTATTTTACTTAACTGATCCTCTAGTATTTTCTTTAACTAATCCTTAAATATTTCCCTTTAACTGATCCTCCAGTATTTTTCTTTAACTTATCCTCCAGTATTTTCCTTTAACTGATCCTCCAGTATTTTCATTTAACTGATCCTCCAGTATTTTATTTTAACTGATCCTCCAGTATTTTTCTTTAACTGATCCTCCAGTATTTTCTTTAACTGATCTTCCAGTACTTTCCATTAACTGATCCTCCAGTATTTTATCTTAACTGATCCTCCAGTATTTTCCTTTTACTGATCCTCCAGTTTTTTTTATTTTAACTGATCCTCCAGTATTTTACTTTAACTGATCCTCCAGTATTTAATTTTAACTGATCCTCCAGTATTTTCCTTTAACTGATCCTCCAGTATGTTATTTTTTACTGATCCTCCAGTTTTTTCCTTTAACTGATCCTCCAGTATTTTATTTTAACTGATCCTTCAGTATTTTCCTTTAACTGATACTCCAGTATTTTATTTTAACTGATCCTCCAGTATTTTCCTTTAACTGATACTCCAGTGTTTTGTTTTAACTGATGCTTCAGTATTTTCCTTTAACTGATCCTCCAGTATTTAATTTTAACTGATCCTCCAGTATTTTCCTTTAACTGATCCTCCAGTATTTTATTTTTACTGATCCGCCAATATTTTCCTTTAATTGATCCTCCAATATTTTATTTTAACTGATCCTCCAGAATTTTCCTTTATCTGATCCTCCAGTATTTTCCTTTAACTGATCCTCCAGTATTTTCCTTTAACTGATCCTCCAGTATTTTATTTTAACTGATCCTCCAGTATTTATCATTAACTGATCCTCCAGTATTTTATTTTTACTGATCCTCCAGTATTTTACTTGAAATATTCCTCCAGTATTTTATTATAACTGATCCTCCAGTATTTTCCTTTAACTGATCCTCCAGTATTTTATTTTAACTAATCCTCCAGTATTTTCTTTTAACTGATCCTCCAGTATTTTCCTTTAACTGATCCTTCAGTATTTTCCTTTAACTGATCCTCCAGTATTTGATTTAACTGATCCTCCAGTATTTTCCTTTAACTGATCCTCCAGTATTTTCCTTTAACTGATCCTCCAGTATTTTACTTTAACTGATCCTCCAGTATTTTCTTTAACTGATCTTCCTGTACTTTCCATTAACTGATCCTCCAGTATTTTATTTTAACTGATCCTCCAGTATTTTACTTTAACTGATCCTCCAGTATTTTATTTTAACTGATCCTCAAGTATTTTCCTTTATTTGATCCTCCCGTATTTGCCTTTAACTAATCCTCCAGTATTTTATTTTAACTGATCCTCCAGTATTTTCCTTTAACTGATCCTTTGTATTTTCCTTTAACTGATCCTCCAGTATTTTATTTAACTGATCCTCCAGTATTTTCCTTTAATTGATCCTTCAGTATTTTATTTTAACTGATCCTCCAGTATTTTCCTTTAACTGATCCTCCAGTATTTTCCTTTAACTGATCCTCCAGTATTTTCATTTAACTGATCATCCAGTATTTTATTTTAACTAATCCTCCAGTATTTTCCTTTAACTGATACTCCAGTATTTGATTTAACTGATCCTCCAGTATTTTATTTTAACTGATCCTCCAGTATTTTCCTTTAGCTGATCCTTTGTATTTTCCTTTTACTGATCCTACAGTATTTTATTTAACTGATCCTCCAGTATTTTCCTTTAATTGATCCTTCAGTATTTTATTTTAACTGATCCTCCAGTATTTTCCTTTAACTGATCCTTTGTATTTTCCTTTAACTGATCCTCCAGTATTTTATTTAACTGATCCTCCAGTATTTTCCTTTAATTGATCCTTCAGTATTTTATTTTAACTGATCCTCCAGTATTTTCCTTTAACTGATCCTCAAGTATTTTCCTTTAACTGATCCTCCCGTATTTGCCTTTAACTGATCCTCCAGTATTTTATTTTAACTGATCCTCCAGTATTTTCCTTTAACTGATCCTTTGTCTTTTCCTTTAACTGATCCTCCAGTATTTTATTTAACTGATCCTCCAGTATTTTCCTTTAACTGATCTTCCTGTATTTTCCTTTAACTGATCCTCCAGTATTTTAATTTTAGCTGATCCTACAGTATTTTCCTTTAACTGATCCTCCAGTATTTTGTTTAATCTGATCCTCCAGTATTTTCCTTTAACTGATCCTCCAGTACGTTATTTTTACTGATCCTCCAGTATTTTCCTTTAACTGATCCTGATGTATTTTCCTTTAACTGATCCTCTAGTATTTTATTTTAACTGATCCTCCAGTATTTTCCTTTAACTGATCCTCCTGTATTTTATTTTAACTGTTCCTCCAGTATTTTCCTTTAACTGATCCTTTGTCTTTTCCTTTAACTGATCCTCCAGTATTTTATTTAACTGATCCTCCAGTATTTTACTTTAATTGATCCTTCAGTATTTTATTTTAACTGATCCTCCAGTATTTTCCTTTAACTGATCCTCCAGTATTTTCCTTTAATTGATCCACCAGTATTTTCATTTAACTGATCCTCTAGTATTTTATTTTAACTAATCCTCCAGTATTTTCCTTTAACTGATCCTCCAGTATTTTCTTTAACTGATCCTTAAATATTTCCCTTTAACTGATCCTCCAGTATTTGATTTAACTGATCCTCCAGTATTTTACTTTAACTGATCCTCAAGTATTTTATTTTAACTGATCGTCCAGTATTTTACTTTATCTGATCCTCCAGTATTTTCTTTAATTGATCTTCCAGTACTCTCCATTAACTGATCCGCCAGTATTTTATTTTAACTGATCCTCCATTATTTTCCTTTTACTGATCCTCCAGTGTTTTATTTTAACTGATCCTCCAGTATTTTACTTTAACTGTTCCTCCAGTATTTTATTTTAACTGATCCTCAACTATTTTCCTTTAACTGATCCTCCCGTATTTGCCTTTAACTGATCCTCCAGTATTTTCCTTTAACTGCTCCTTCAGTATTTTCCTTTAACTGATCCTCCAGTATTTGATTTAACTGATCCTCCAGTATTTTCCTTTAACTGCTCCTTCAGTACTTTCCTTTAACTGATCCTTCAGTATTTTCCTTTAACTGATTCTCCAGTATTTTCCTTTAACTAATCCTCCAGTATTTTCCTTTAACTGATCCTCCAGTATTTATTTTTACTGATCCTCCAGTATTTTACTTTAACTGTTCCTCCAGTATTTTCCTTTAAGTGATCCTTTGTCTTTTCCTTTAACTGATCCTCCAGTATTTTATTTAACTGATCCTCCAGTATTTTCCTTTAATTGAACCTTCAGTATTTTATTTTAACTGATCCTCCAGTATTTTCCTTTAACTGATCCTCCAGTATTTTCCTTTAACTGATCATCCAGTATTTTCTTTTAACTGATCCTCCAGTATTTTATTTTAACTAAATCTCCAGTATTTTCATTTAACTGATCCTCCAGTATTTACCTTTAACTGATCCTCCTGTATTTGATTTAACTGATCCTGCAGTATTTTCCTTTAACTGATCCTCCAGTATTTTATTTTAACTGATCCCCCAGAATTTTACTTTAACTGATCCTCTAATATTTTCTTTAACTGATCCTTCAGTATTTTCCTTTAACTGATCCTCCAGTATTTTCCTTTAACTAATCCTCCAGTATTTTCCTTTAACTGATCCTCCAGTATTTGATTTAACTGATCCTCCAGTATTTTCATTTAACTGATCCTCCAGTATTTTCCTTTAACTGATCCTCCAGTATTTTATTTTAACTGATCCTCCAGTATTTTTCTTTAACTGATCCTCCCGTATTTGCCTTTAACTGATCCTCCAGTATCTTATTTTAACTGATCCTCCAGTATTTTCCTTTAACTGATCCTTTGTCTTTTCTTTTAACTGATCCTCCAGTATTTTATTTAACTGATCCTCCAATATTTTCCTTTAACTGATCTTCCTGTATTTTCCTTTAACTGATCCTCCAGTATTTTCCTTTAACTGATACTCCAGTATTTGATTTAACTGATCCTCCAGTATTTTATTTTAACTGATCCTCCAGTATTTTCCTTTAGCTGATCCTTTGTATTTTCCTTTTACTGATCCTACAGTATTTTATTTAACTGATCCTCCAGTATTTTCCTTTAATTGATCCTTCAGTATTTTATTTTAACTGATCCTCCAGTATTTTCCTTTAACTGATCCTTTGTATTTTCCTTTAACTGATCCTCCAGTATTTTATTTAACTGATCCTCCAGTATTTTCCTTTAATTGATCCTTCAGTATTTTATTTTAACTGATCCTCCAGTATTTTCCTTTAACTGATCCTCAAGTATTTTCCTTTAACTGATCCTCCCGTATTTGCCTTTAACTGATCCTCCAGTATTTTATTTTAACTGATCCTCCAGTATTTTCCTTTAACTGATCCTTTGTCTTTTCCTTTAACTGATCCTCCAGTATTTTATTTAACTGATCCTCCAGTATTTTCCTTTAACTGATCTTCCTGTATTTTCCTTTAACTGATCCTCCAGTATTTTAATTTTAGCTGATCCTACAGTATTTTCCTTTAACTGATCCTCCAGTATTTTGTTTAATCTGATCCTCCAGTATTTTCCTTTAACTGATCCTCCAGTACGTTATTTTTACTGATCCTCCAGTATTTTCCTTTAACTGATCCTGATGTATTTTCCTTTAACTGATCCTCTAGTATTTTATTTTAACTGATCCTCCAGTATTTTCCTTTAACTGATCCTCCTGTATTTTATTTTAACTGATCCTCCAGTATTTTCCTTTAACTGATCCTCCAGTATTTTCCTTTAATTGATCCACCAGTATTTTCATTTAACTGATCCTCTAGTATTTTATTTTAACTAATCCTCCAGTATTTTCCTTTAACTGATCCTCCAGTATTTTCTTTAACTGATCCTTAAATATTTCCCTTTAACTGATCCTCCAGTATTTGATTTAACTGATCCTCCAGTATTTTTATTTAACTGATCCTCCAGTATTTTACTTTAACTGATCCTCAAGTATTTTATTTTAACTGATCGTCCAGTATTTTACTTTATCTGATCCTCCAGTATTTTCTTTAATTGATCTTCCAGTACTCTCCATTAACTGATCCGCCAGTATTTTATTTTAACTGATCCTCCATTATTTTCCTTTTACTGATCCTCCAGTGTTTTATTTTAACTGATCCTCCAGTATTTTACTTTAACTGTTCCTCCAGTATTTTATTTTAACTGATCCTCAACTATTTTCCTTTAACTGATCCTCCCGTATTTGCCTTTAACTGATCCTCCAGTATTTTCCTTTAACTGCTCCTTCAGTATTTTCCTTTAACTGATCCTCCAGTATTTGATTTAACTGATCCTCCAGTATTTTCCTTTAACTGCTCCTTCAGTACTTTCCTTTAACTGATCCTTCAGTATTTTCCTTTAACTGATTCTCCAGTATTTTCCTTTAACTAATCCTCCAGTATTTTCCTTTAACTGATCCTCCAGTATTTATTTTTACTGATCCTCCAGTATTTTACTTTAACTGTTCCTCCAGTATTTTCCTTTAAGTGATCCTTTGTCTTTTCCTTTAACTGATCCTCCAGTATTTTATTTAACTGATCCTCCAGTATTTTCCTTTAATTGAACCTTCAGTATTTTATTTTAACTGATCCTCCAGTATTTTCCTTTAACTGATCCTCCAGTATTTTCCTTTAACTGATCCTCCAGTATTTTCTTTTAACTGATCCTCCAGTATTTTATTTTAACTAAATCTCCAGTATTTTCATTTAACTGATCCTCCAGTATTTACCTTTAACTGATCCTCCTGTATTTGATTTAACTGATCCTGCAGTATTTTCCTTTAACTGATCCTCCAGTATTTTATTTTAACTGATCCCCCAGAATTTTACTTTAACTGATCCTCTAATATTTTCTTTAACTGATCCTTCAGTATTTTCCTTTAACTGATCCTCCAGTATTTTCCTTTAACTAATCCTCCAGTATTTTCCTTTAACTGATCCTCCAGTATTTGATTTAACTGATCCTCCAGTATTTTCATTTAACTGATCCTCCAGTATTTTCCTTTAACTGATCCTCCAGTATTTTATTTTAACTGATCCTCCAGTATTTTTCTTTAACTGATCCTCCCGTATTTGCCTTTAACTGATCCTCCAGTATCTTATTTTAACTGATCCTCCAGTATTTTCCTTTAACTGATCCTTTGTCTTTTCTTTTAACTGATCCTCCAGTATTTTATTTAACTGATCCTCCAATATTTTCCTTTAACTGATCTTCCTGTATTTTCCTTTAACTGATCCTCCAGTATTTTCCTTTAACTGATACTCCAGTATTTGATTTAACTGATCCTCCAGTATTTTATTTTAACTGATCCTCCAGTATTTTCCTTTAGCTGATCCTTTGTATTTTCCTTTTACTGATCCTACAGTATTTTATTTAACTGATCCTCCAGTATTTTCCTTTAATTGATCCTTCAGTATTTTATTTTAACTGATCCTCCAGTATTTTCCTTTAACTGATCCTTTGTATTTTCCTTTAACTGATCCTCCAGTATTTTATTTAACTGATCCTCCAGTATTTTCCTTTAATTGATCCTTCAGTATTTTATTTTAACTGATCCTCCAGTATTTTCCTTTAACTGATCCTCAAGTATTTTCCTTTAACTGATCCTCCCGTATTTGCCTTTAACTGATCCTCCAGTATTTTATTTTAACTGATCCTCCAGTATTTTCCTTTAACTGATCCTTTGTCTTTTCCTTTAACTGATCCTCCAGTATTTTATTTAACTGATCCTCCAGTATTTTCCTTTAACTGATCTTCCTGTATTTTCCTTTAACTGATCCTCCAGTATTTTAATTTTAGCTGATCCTACAGTATTTTCCTTTAACTGATCCTCCAGTATTTTGTTTAATCTGATCCTCCAGTATTTTCCTTTAACTGATCCTCCAGTACGTTATTTTTACTGATCCTCCAGTATTTTCCTTTAACTGATCCTGATGTATTTTCCTTTAACTGATCCTCTAGTATTTTATTTTAACTGATCCTCCAGTATTTTCCTTTAACTGATCCTCCTGTATTTTATTTTAACTGTTCCTCCAGTATTTTCCTTTAACTGATCCTTTGTCTTTTCCTTTAACTGATCCTCCAGTATTTTATTTAACTGATCCTCCAGTATTTTACTTTAATTGATCCTTCAGAATTTTATTTTAACTGATCCTCCAGTATTTTCCTTTAACTGATCCTCCAGTATTTTCCTTTAATTGATCCACCAGTATTTTCATTTAACTGATCCTCTAGTATTTTATTTTAACTAATCCTCCAGTATTTTCCTTTAACTGATCCTCCAGTATTTTCTTTAACTGATCCTTAAATATTTCCCTTTAACTGATCCTCCAGTATTTGATTTAACTGATCCTCCAGTATTTTTATTTAACTGATCCTCCAGTATTTTACTTTAACTGATCCTCAAGTATTTTATTTTAACTGATCGTCCAGTATTTTACTTTATCTGATCCTCCAGTATTTTCTTTAATTGATCTTCCAGTACTCTCCATTAACTGATCCGCCAGTATTTTATTTTAACTGATCCTCCATTATTTTCCTTTTACTGATCCTCCAGTGTTTTATTTTAACTGATCCTCCAGTATTTTACTTTAACTGTTCCTCCAGTATTTTATTTTAACTGATCCTCAACTATTTTCCTTTAACTGATCCTCCCGTATTTGCCTTTAACTGATCCTCCAGTATTTTCCTTTAACTGCTCCTTCAGTATTTTCCTTTAACTGATCCTCCAGTATTTGATTTAACTGATCCCCCAGTATTTTCCTTTAACTGCTCCTTCAGTACTTTCCTTTAACTGATCCTTCAGTATTTTCCTTTAACTGATTCTCCAGTATTTTCCTTTAACTAATCCTCCAGTATTTTCCTTTAACTGATCCTCCAGTATTTATTTTTACTGATCCTCCAGTATTTTACTTTAACTGTTCCTCCAGTATTTTCCTTTAAGTGATCCTTTGTCTTTTCCTTTAACTGATCCTCCAGTATTTTATTTAACTGATCCTCCAGTATTTTCCTTTAATTGAACCTTCAGTATTTTATTTTAACTGATCCTCCAGTATTTTCCTTTAACTGATCCTCCAGTATTTTCCTTTAACTGATCCTCCAGTATTTTCTTTTAACTGATCCTCCAGTATTTTATTTTAACTAAATCTCCAGTATTTTCATTTAACTGATCCTCCAGTATTTACCTTTAACTGATCCTCCTGTATTTGATTTAACTGATCCTGCAGTATTTTCCTTTAACTGATCCTCCAGTATTTTATTTTAACTGATCCCCCAGAATTTTACTTTAACTGATCCTCTAATATTTTCTTTAACTGATCCTTCAGTATTTTCCTTTAACTGATCCTCCAGTATTTTCCTTTAACTAATCCTCCAGTATTTTCCTTTAACTGATCCTCCAGTATTTGATTTAACTGATCCTCCAGTATTTTCATTTAACTGATCCTCCAGTATTTTCCTTTAACTGATCCTCCAGTATTTTATTTTAACTGATCCTCCAGTATTTTTCTTTAACTGATCCTCCCGTATTTGCCTTTAACTGATCCTCCAGTATCTTATTTTAACTGATCCTCCAGTATTTTCCTTTAACTGATCCTTTGTCTTTTCTTTTAACTGATCCTCCAGTATTTTATTTAACTGATCCTCCAATATTTTCCTTTAACTGATCTTCCTGTATTTTCCTTTAACTGATCCTCCAGTATTTTAATTTTAGCTGATCCTCCAGTATTTTCCTTTAACTGATCCTCCAGTATTTTGTTTAATCTGATCCTCCAGTACTTTCCTTTAACTGATCCTCCAGTATGTTATTTTTACTGATCCTCCAGTATTTTCCTTTAACTGATCCTCCAGTATTTTATTTTAACTGATCCTTCAGTATTTTCCTTTAACTGATACTCCAGTATTTTATTTTAACTGATCCTCCAGCATTTTCCTTTAACTGATCCTCCAGTATTTTCCTTTAACTGATCCTGATGTATTTTCCTTTAACTGATCCTCTAGTATTTTATTTTAACTGATCCTCCAGTATTTTCCTTTAACTGATCCTCAGTATTTTATTTTAACTGATCCTCCACTATTTTCCTTTAAGTGATCCTCCAGTATTTTATTTAACTGATCCTCCAGTACTTTCCTTTAATTGATCCTTCAGTATTTTATTTTAACTGATCCTCCAGTATTTTCCTTTAACTGATCCTCCAGTATTTCCCTTTAATTGATCCACCAGTATTTTCCTTTAACTGATCCTCCAGTATTTAATTATAACTGATCCTCCAGTATTTTCCTTTAACTGATCCTCCAGTATGTTATTTTTACTGATCCGCCAATATTTTCCTTTAATTGATCCTCCAGTATTTTATTTTAACTGATCCTCCAGAATTTTCCTTTAACTGATCCTCCAGTATTTTCCTTTAACTGATCCTCCAGTATTTTCCTGTAACTGATCCTCCAGTATTTTCTTTTAACTGATCCTCCAGTATTTACCATTAACTGATCCTCCAGTATTTTACTTTAAATATTCCTCCAGCATTTTATTATAACTGATCCTCCAGTATTTTCCTTTAACTGATCCTCCAGTATTTTATTTTAACTAATCCTCCAGTATTTTCTTTTAACTGATCCTCCAGTATTTTCCTTTAACTGCTCCTTCAGTATTTTCCTTTAACTGATCCTCCAGTATTTGATTTAACTGATCCTCCAGTATTTTCCTTTAACTGCTCCTTCAGTACTTTCCTTTAACTGATCCTTCAGTATTTTCCTTTAACTGATTCTCCAGTATTTTCCTTTAACTAATCCTCCAGTATTTTCCTTTAACTGATCCTCCAGTATTTATTTTTACTGATCCACCAGTATTTTACTTTAACTGTTCCTCCAGTATTTTCCTTTAAGTGATCCTCCAGTATTTTATTTAACTGATCCTCCAGTACTTTCCTTTAATTGATCCTTCAGTATTTTATTTTAACTGATCCTCCAGTATTTTCCTTTAACTGATCCTCCAGTATTTCCCTTTAATTGATCCACCAGTATTTTCATTTAACTGATCCTCCAGTATTTTATTTTAACTAATCCTCCAGTATTTTCCTTTAACTGATCTTCCAGTATTTTCTTTAACTGATCCTTAAATATTTCCCTTTAACTGATCCTCCAGTATTTGATTTAACTGATCCTCCAGTATTTTCCTTTAACTGATCCTCCAGTATTTTCCTTTAACTGATCCTCCTGTATTTTATTTTAACTGATCCTCCAGTATTTTACTTTAACTGATCCTCCAGTATTTTCTTTAATTGATCTTCCAGTACTCTCCATTAACTGATCCTCCAGTATTTTATTTTAACTGATCCTCCAGTATTTTACATAACTGATCCTCCAATATTTTCTTTAACTTATCCTTAAGTATTTCCCTTTAACTGATCCTCCAGTATTTGATTTAACTGATCCTCCAATATTTTCTTTACCTGATCCTTCAGTATTTTCCTTTAAATGATTCTCCAGTATTTTCATTTAAATAATCCTCCAGTATTTTCCTTTAACTGATCCTCCAGTATTTTGTTTTTACTGATCCTCCAGTATTTTACTTTAACTGTTCCTCCAGTATTTTCCTTTAACTGATCCTTTGTCTTTTCCTTTAACTGATCCGCCAGTATTTTATTTTAACTGATCCTCCAGTATTTTCCTTTTACTGATCCTCCAGTGTTTTATTTTAACTGATCCTCCAGTATTTTACTTTAACTGTTCCTCCAGTATTTAATTTTAACTGATCCTCAAGTATTTTCCTTTAACTGATCCTCCCGTATTTGCCTTTAACTGATCCTCCAGTATTTTATTTTAACTGATCCTCCAGTATTTTCCTATAACTGATCCTTTGTCTTTTCCTTTAACTGATCCTCCAGTATTCTATTTAACTGATCCTCCAGTATTTTCCTTTAATTGAACCTTCAGTATTTTATTTTAACTGATCCTCCAGTATTTTCCTTTAACTGATCCTCCAGTATTTTCCTTTAACTGAACCTCCAGTATTTTCTTTTAACTGATCCTCCAGTATTTTATTTTAACTAATTCTCCAGTATTTTCCTTTAACTGATCCTCCAGTATTTTCCATTAACTGATCCTTCAGTATTTACCTTTAACTGATCCTCCTGTATTTGATTTAATTGATCCTCCAGTATTTTCCTTTAACTGATCCTCCAGTATTTTATTTTAACTGATCCCCCAGTATTTTACTTTAACTGATCCTCCAATATTTTCTTTAACTGATCCTTTAGTATTTTCCTTTAACTGATCCTCCAGTATTTTCCTTTAACTAATACTCCAGTATTTTCCTTTAACTGATCCTCCAGTATTTGATTTAACTGATCCTCCAATATTTTCATTTAACTGATCCTCCAGTATTTTATATTAACTGATCCTCCAGTATTTTTCTTTAACTGATCCTCCAGTATTTTTTTTTAACTGATCCTCAAGTATTTTCCTTTAACTGATCCTCCCGTATTTGCCTTTAACTGATCCTCCAGTATTTTATTTTAACTGATCCTCCAGTATTTTCCTTTAACTGATCCTTTGTCTTTTCCTTTAACTGATCCTCCAGTATTTTATTTAACTGATCCTCCAGTATTTTCCTTTAACTGATCTTCCTGTATTTTCCTTTAACTGATCCTCCAGTATTTTAATTTTAGCTGATCCTACAGTATTTTCCTTTAACTGATCCTCCAGTATTTTGTTTAATCTGATCCTCCAGTATTTTCCTTTAACTGATCCTCCAGTACGTTATTTTTACTGATCCTCCAGTATTTTCCTTTAACTGATCCTGATGTATTTTCCTTTAACTGATCCTCTAGTATTTTATTTTAACTGATCCTCCAGTATTTTCCTTTAACTGATCCTCAGTATTTTATTTTAACTGATCCTCCACTGTTTTCCTTTAACTGATCCTCCAGTATTTGGTTTTAACTGATGATTCAGTATTTTCCTTTAACTGATCCTCCAGTATTTAATTTTAACTGATCCTCCAGTATTTTCCTTTAACTGATCCTCCAGTATTTTATTTTTACTGATCCGCCAATATGTTCCTTTAATTGATCCTCCAGTATTTTATTTTAACTGATCCTCCAGAATTTTCCTTTAACTGATCCTCCAGTATTTTCCTTTAACTGATCCTCCAGTATTTTCCTGTAACTGATCCTCCAGTATTTTCTTTTAACTGATCCTCCAGTATTTACCATTAACTGATCCTCCAGTATTTTATTTTTACTGATCCTCCAGTATATTACTTTAAATATTCCTCCAGTATTTTATTATAACTGATCCTCCAGTATTTTCCTTTAACTGATCCTCCAGTATTTTATTTTAACTAATCCTCCAGTATTTTCTTTTAACTGATCCTCCAGTATTTTCCTTTAACTGCTCCTTCAGTATTTTCCTTTAACTGATCCTCCAGTATTTTCCTTTAACTGATCCTCCTGTATTTTATTTTAACTGATCCTCCAGTATTTTACTTTAACTGATCCTCCAGTATTTTCTTTAATTGATCTTCCAGTACTCTCCATTAACTGATCCTCCAGTATTTTATTTTAACTGATCCTCCAGTATTTTACATAACTGATCCTCCAATATTTTCTTTAACTTATCCTTAAGTATTTCCCTTTAACTGATCCTCCAGTATTTGATTTAACTGATCCTCCAATATTTTCTTTAACTGATCCTTTAGTATTTTCCTTTAACTGATTCTCCAGTATTTTCCTTTAAATAATCCTCCAGTATTTTCCTTTAACTGATACTCCAGTATTTTATTTTTACTGATCCTCCAGTATTTTACTTTAACTGTTCCTCCAGTATTTTCCTTTAACTGATCCTTTGTCTTTTCCTTTAACTGATCCTCCAGTATTTTATTTAACTGATCCTCCAGTATTTTCCTTTAATTGATCCTTCAGTATTTTATTTTAACTGATCCTCCAGTATTTTCCTTTAACTGATCCTCCAGTATTTTCCTTTAAATGATCCACCAGTATTTTCATTTAACTGATCCTCTAGTATTTTATTTTAACTAATCCTCCAGTATTTTCCTTTAACTGATCCTCCAATATTTTCTTTAACTGATCCTTAAATATTTCCCTTTAACTGATCCGCCAGTATTTGATTTAACTGATCCTCCAGTATTTTTCTTTAACTGATCCTCCAGTATTTTACTTTAGCTGATCCTCAAGTATTTTATTTTAACTGATCGTCCAGTATTTTACTTTAACTGATCCTCCAGTATTTTCTTTAATTGATCTTCCAGTACTCTCCATTAACTGATCCGCCAGTATTTTATTTTAACTGATCCTCCAGTATTTTCCTTTTACTGATCCTCCAGTGTTTTATTTTAACTGATCCTCCAGTATTTTACTTTAACTGTTCCTCCAGTATTTAATTTTAACTGATCCTCAAGTATTTTCCTTTAACTGATCCTCCCGTATTTGCCTTTAACTGATCCTCCAGTATTTTATTTTAACTGATCCTCCAGTATTTTCCTATAACTGATCCTTTGTCTTTTCCTTTAACTGATCCTCCAGTATTCTATTTAACTGATCCTCCAGTATTTTTCTTTAACTGATCCTCCAGTATTTTTTTTTAACTGATCCTCAAGTATTTTCCTTTAACTGATCCTCCCGTATTTGCCTTTAACTGATCCTCCAGTATTTTATTTTAACTGATCCTCCAGTATTTTCCTTTAACTGATCCTTTGTCTTTTCCTTTAACTGATCCTCCAGTATTTTATTTAACTGATCCTCCAGTATTTTCCTTTAACTGATCTTCCTGTATTTTCCTTTAACTGATCCTCCAGTATTTTAATTTTAGCTGATCCTACAGTATTTTCCTTTAACTGATCCTCCAGTATTTTGTTTAATCTGATCCTCCAGTATTTTCCTTTAACTGATCCTCCAGTACGTTATTTTTACTGATCCTCCAGTATTTTCCTTTAACTGATCCTGATGTATTTTCCTTTAACTGATCCTCTAGTATTTTATTTTAACTGATCCTCCAGTATTTTCCTTTAACTGATCCTCAGTATTTTATTTTAACTGATCCTCCACTGTTTTCCTTTAACTGATCCTCCAGTATTTGGTTTTAACTGATGCTTCAGTATTTTCCTTTAACTGATCCTCCAGTATTTAATTTTAACTGATCCTCCAGTATTTTCCTTTAACTGATCCTCCAGTATTTTATTTTTACTGATCCGCCAATATGTTCCTTTAATTGATCCTCCAGTATTTTATTTTAACTGATCCTCCAGAATTTTCCTTTAACTGATCCTCCAGTATTTTCCTTTAACTGATCCTCCAGTATTTTCCTGTAACTGATCCTCCAGTATTTTCTTTTAACTGATCCTCCAGTATTTACCATTAACTGATCCTCCAGTATTTTATTTTTACTGATCCTCCAGTATATTACTTTAAATATTCCTCCAGTATTTTATTATAACTGATCCGCCAGTATTTTCCTTTAACTGATCCTCCAGTATTTTATTTTAACTAATCCTCCAGTATTTTTTTTTAACTGATCCTCCAGTATTTTCCTTTAACTGCTCCTTCAGTATTTTCCTTTAACTGATCCTCCAGTATTTTCCTTTAACTGATCCTCCTGTATTTTATTTTAACTGATCCTCCAGTATTTTACTTTAACTGATCCTCCAGTATTTTCTTTAATTGATCTTCCAGTACTCTCCATTAACTGATCCTCCAGTATTTTATTTTAACTGATCCTCCAGTATTTTACATAACTGATCCTCCAATATTTTCTTTAACTTATCCTTAAGTATTTCCCTTTAACTGATCCTCCAGTATTTGATTTAACTGATCCTCCAATATTTTCTTTAACTGATCCTTCAGTATTTTCCTTTAACTGATTCTCCAGTATTTTCCTTTAGATAATCCTCCAGTATTTTCCTTTAACTGATCCTCCAGTATTTTATTTTTACTGATCCTCCAGTATTTTACTTTAACTGTTCCTCCAGTATTTTCCTTTAACTGATCCTTTGTCTTTTCCTTTAACTGATCCTCCAGTATTTTATTTAACTGATCCTCCAGTATTTTCCTTTAATTGATCCTTCAGTATTTTATTTTAACTGATCCTCCAGTATTTTCCTTTAACTGATCCTCCAGTATTTTCCTTTAAATGATCCACCAGTATTTTCATTTAACTGATCCTCTAGTATTTTATTTTAACTAATCCTCCAGTATTTTCCTTTAACTGATCCTCCAATATTTTCTTTAACTGATCCTTAAATATTTCCCTTTAACTGATCCGCCAGTATTTGATTTAACTGATCCTCCAGTATTTTTCTTTAACTGATCCTCCAGTATTTTACTTTAACTGATCCTCAAGTATTTTATTTTAACTGATCGTCCAGTATTTTACTTTAACTGATCCTCCAGTATTTTCTTTAATTGATCTTCCAGTACTCTCCATTAACTGATCCGCCAGTATTTTATTTTAACTGATCCTCCAGTATTTTCCTTTTACTGATCCTCCAGTGTTTTATTTTAACTGATTCTCCAGTATTTTACTTTAACTGTTCCTCCAGTATTTAATTTTAACTGATCCTCAATATTTTCCTTTAACTGATCCTCCCGTATTTGCCTTTAACTGATCCTCCAGTATTTTATTTTAACTGATCCTCCAGTATTTTCCTATAACTGATCCTTTGTCTTTTCCTTTAACTGATCCTCCAGTATTCTATTTAACTGATCCTCCAGTATTTTCCTTTAATTGAACCTTCAGTATTTTATTTTAACTGATCCTCCAGTATTTTCCTTTAACTAATCCTCCAGTATTTTCCTTTAACTGATCCTCCAGTATTTTCTTTTAACTGATCCTCCAGTATTTTATTTTAACTAATTCTCCAGTATTTTCCTTTAACTGATCCTCCAGTATTTTCCATTAACTTATCCTTCAGTATTTACCTTTAACTGATCCTCCTGTATTTGATTTAACTGATCCTCCAGTATTTTCCTTTAACTGATCCTCCAGTATTTTATTTTAACTGATCCCCCAGTATTTTACTTTAACTGATCCTCCAATATTTTCTTTAACTGATCCTCCAGTATTTTCCTTTAACTGATCCTCCAGTATTTTCCTTTAACTAATCCTCCAGTATTTTCCTTTAACTGATCCTCCAGTATTTGATTTAACTGATCCTCCAATATTTTCATTTAACTGACCCTCCAGTATTTTCCTTTAACTGATCCTCCAGTATTTTATTTTAACTGATCCTCCAGTATTTTTCTTTAACTGATCCTCCAGTATTTTTTTTTAACTGATCCTCAAGTATTTTCCTTTAACTGATCCTCCCGTATTTGCCTTTAACTGATCCTCCAGTATTTTATTTTAACTGATCCTCCAGTATTTTCCTTTAACTGATCCTTTGTCTTTTCCTTTAACTGATCCTCCAGTATTTTATTTAACTGATCCTCCAGTATTTTCCTTTAACTGATCTTACTGTATTTTCCTTTAACTGATCCTCCAGTATTTTAATTTTAGCTGATCCTACAGTATTTTCCTTTAACTGATCCTCCAGTATTTTGTTTAATCTGATCCTCCAGTATTTTCCTTTAACTGATCCTCCAGTATGTTATTTTTACTGATCCTCCAGCATTTCCTTTAACTGATCCTCCAGTATTTTCCTTTAACTGATCCTGATGTATTTTCCTTTAACTGATCCTCTAGTATTTTATTTTAACTGATCCTCCAGTATTTTCCTTTAACTGATCCTCAGTATTTTATTTTAACTGATCTTCCACTGTTTTCCTTTAACTGATCCTCCAGTATTTGGTTTTAACTGATGCTTCAGTATTTTCCTTTAACTGATCCTCCAGAATTTAATTTTAACTGATCCTCCAGTATTTTCCTTTAACTGATCCTCCAGTATTTTATTTTTACTGATCCGCCAATATGTTCCTTTAATTGATCCTCCAGTATTTTATTTTAACTGATCCTCCAGAATTTTCCTTTAACTGATCCTCCAGTATTTTCCTTTAACTGATCCTCCAGTATTTTCCTGTAACTGATCCTCCAGTATTTTCTTTTAACTGATCCTCCAGTATTTACCATTAACTGATCCTCCAGTATTTTATTTTTACTGATCCTCCAGTATATTACTTTAAATATTCCTCCAGTATTTTATTATAACTGATCCTCCAGTATTTTCCTTTAACTGATCCTCCAGTATTTTATTTTAACTAATCCTCCAGTATTTTCTTTTAACTGATCCTCCAGTATTTTCCTTTAACTGCTCCTTCAGTATTTTCCTTTACTGATCCTCCAGTATTTGATTTAACTGATCCTCCAGTATTTTCCTTTAACTGCTCCTTCAGTACTTTCCTTTAACTGATCCTGCAGTATTTTCCTTTAACTGATTCTCCAGTATTTTCCTTTAACTAATCCTCCAGTATTTTCCTTTAACTGATCCTCCAGTATTTATTTTTACTGATCCTCCAGTATTTTACTTTAACTGTTCCTCCAGTATTTTACTTTAACTGATCCTCCAGTATTTTATTTAACTGATCCTCCAGTACTTTCCTTTAATTGATCCTTCAGTATTTTATTTTAACTGATCCTCCAGTATTTTCCTTTAACTGATCCTCCAGTATTTCCCTTTAATTGATCCACCAGTATTTTCATTTAACTGATCCTCTAGTATTTTATTTTAACTAATCCTCCAGTATTTTCCTTTAACTGATCCTCCAGTATTTTCTTTAACTGATCCTTAAATATTTCCCTTTAACTGATCCTCCAGTATTTGATTTAACTGATCCTCCAGTATTTTCCTTTAACTGATCCTCCAGTATTTTCCTTTAACTGATCCTCCTGTATTTTATTTTAACTGATCCTCCAGTATTTTACTTTAACTGATCCTCCAGTATTTTATTTTAACTGATCCTCCAGTATTTTCCTTTTACTGATCCTCCAGTGTTTTATTTTAACTGATCCTCCAGTATTTTACTTTAACTGATCCTCAAGTATTTTATTTTAACTGATCCTCAAGTATTTTACTTTAAATATTCCTCCAGTATTTTATTATAACTGATCCTCCAGTATTTTCCTTTAACTGATCCTTCAGTATTTTCCTTTAACTGATCCTCCAGTATTTGATTTAACTGATCCTCCAGTATTTTCCTTTAACTGATCCTCCAGTATTTTCCTTTAACTGATCCTCCAGTATTTTATTTTAACTGATCCTCCAGTATTTTACATAACTGATCCTCCAATATTTTCTTTAACTTATCCTTAAGTATTTCCCTTTAACTGATCCTCCAGTATTTGATTTAACTGATCCTCCAATATTTTCTTTAACTGATCCTTCAGTATTTTCCTTTAACTGATTCTCCAGTATTTTCCTTTAAATAATCCTCCAGTATTTTCCTTTAACTGATCCTCCAGTATTTTATTTTTACTGATCCTCCAGTATTTTACTTTAACTGTTCCTCCAGTATTTTCCTTTAACTGATCCTTTGTCTTTTCCTTTAACTGATCCTCCAGTATTTTATTTAACTGATCCTCCAGTATTTTCCTTTAATTGATCCTTCAGTATTTTATTTTAACTGATCCTCCAGTATTTTCCTTTAACTGATCCTCCAGTATTTTCCTTTAATTGATCCACCAGTATTTTCATTTAACTGATCCTCTAGTATTTTATTTTAACTAATCCTCCAGTATTTTCTTTAACTGATCCTTAAATATTTCCCTTTAACTGATCCTCCAGTATTTGATTTAACTGATCCTCCAGTATTTTTCTTTAACTGATCCTCCAGTATTTTACTTTAACTGATCCTCAAGTATTTTATTTTAACTGATCGTCCAGTATTTTACTTTAACTGATCCTCCAGTATTTTCTTTAATTGATCTTCCAGTACTCTCCATTAACTGATCCGCCAGTATTTTATTTTAACTGATCCTCCAGTATTTTCCTTTTACTGATCCTCCAGTGTTTTATTTTAACTGATCCTCCAGTATTTTACTTTAACTGTTCCTCCAGTATTTTATTTTAACTGATCCTCAAGTATTTTCCTTTAGCTGATCCTCCCGTATTTGCCTTTAACTGATCCTCCAGTATTTTATTTTAACTGATCCTCCAGTATTTTCCTATAACTGATCCTTTGTTTTTTCCTTTAACTGATCCTCCAGTATTCTATTTAACTGATCCTCCAGTATTTTCCTTTAATTGATCCTCCAGTATTTTATTTTAACTGATCCTCCAGTATTTTCCTTTAACTGATCCTCAAGTATTTTCCTTTAACTGATCCTCCAGTATTTTCCTTTAACTGATCCTCCAGTATTTTATTTTAACTAATCCTCCAGTATTTTCCTTTAACTGATCCTCCAGTATTTTCCATTAACTGATCCTTCAGTATTTACCTTTAACTGATCCTCCAGTATTTTCCTTTAACTAATCCTCCAGTATTTTCCTTTAACTGATCCTCCAGTATTTTATTGTAACTGATCCTCCAGTATTTTATTTTAACTGATCCCCCAGTATTTTCCTTTAACTGATCCTCCATATTTTCCTTTAACTGATCCTCCAGTATTTCCCTTTAACTCATCCTCCAGTATTTTATTTTAACTGATCCACCTATATTTTCTTTTACCCAAAGGCAGGAACATTTCTACACCCCCTCGTATATATGAAAACAGTGTAAAGGGAGGAAATAAACAAAAAGGAAAGACGTTA
>OZ024742.1:13287310-13313819 GCA_964016885.1 Eledone cirrhosa | reverse complement strand
GTGGTGGTGGTGGTATTGTTGGTGGTGGTGGTGGTATTGTTGGTGGTGGTGGTATTGTTGTTGGTGGTGGTGGTATTGTTGGTGGTGGTGGTGGTATTGTTGTTGGTGGTGGTGGTGGTATTGTTGGTGGTGGTGGTGGTATTGTTGTTGGTGGTAGTGGTATTGTTGGTGGTGGTGGTGGTATTGTTGTTGTTGGTGGTGGTATTGTTGTTGGTGGTGATGGTATTGTTGTTGGTGGTGGTGGTGGTATTGTTGGTGGTGGTGGTGGTGGTATTGTTGTTGGTGGTGGTGGTATTGTTGTTGGTGGTGGTAGGGGTATTGTTGTTGGTGGTGGTGGTATTGTTGTTGGTGGTGGTAGGGGTATTGTTGGTGGTGGTGGTGGTATTGTTGTTGGTGGTGGTGGTGGTATTGTTGTTGGTGGTGGTGGTATTGTTGTTGGTGGTGGTAGGGGTATTGTTGGTGGTGGTGGTGGTATTGTTGTTGGTGGTGGTGGTGGTATTGTTGTTGTTGGTGGTGGTATTGTTGTTGGTGGTGGTGGTATTGTTGTTGGTGGTGGTGGTGGTATTGTTGTTGGTGGTGGTGGTATTGTTGTTGGTGGTGGTGGTGGTATTGTTGTTGGTGGTGGTGTTGGTATTGTTGTTGGTGGTGGTGTTGGTATTGTTGTTGGTGGTGGTGGTATTGTTGTTGGTGTTGGTGTTGGTATTGTTGTTGGTGGTGGTGGTATTGTTGTTGGTGGTGGTAGGGGTATTTTTGGTGGTGGTGGTGGTGGTATTGTTGTTGGTGGTGGTGGTATTGTTGTTGGTGGTGGTGGTATTGTTGGTGGTGGTGGTGGTATTGTTGTTGGTGGTGGTGGTATTGTTGTTGGTGGTGGTGGTATTGTTGTTGGTGTTGGTGGTATTGTTGGTGGTGGTGGTGGTATTGTTGTTGGTGTTGGTGGTATTGTTGTTGGTGTTGGTGGTATTGTTGTTGGTGGTGGTGGTATTGTTGGTGGTGGTGGTGGTATTGTTGTTGTTGGTGGTGGTATTGTTGTTGGTGTTGGTGGTGGTATTGTTGTTGGTGTTGGTGTTGGTATTGTTGTTGGTGGTGGTGGTATTGTTGTTCGTGGTGGTGGTATTGTTGGTGGTGGTGGTGGTATTGTTGTTGTTGGTGGTGGTATTGTTGTTGGTGTTGGTGGTGGTATTGTTGTTGGTGTTGGTGTTGGTATTGTTGGTGGTGGTGGTGGTATTGTTGTTCGTGGTGGTGGTATTGTTGTTGGTGGTGGTAGGGGTATTGTTGGTGGTGGTGGTGTTGGTATTGTTGTTGGTGGTGGTGGTATTGTTGGTGGTGGTGGTGTTGGTATTGTTGTTGGTGGTGGTGTTGGTATTGTTGTTGGTGGTGGTGTTGGTATTGTTGTTGGTGGTGGTGTTGGTATTGTTGTTGGTGGTGGTGTTGGTATTGTTGTTGGTGGTGGTGGTGGTATTGTTGTTGGTAGTAGTGGTATTGTTGGTGGTGGTGGTGGTATTGTTGTTGTTGGTGGTGGTATTGTTGTTGGTGGTGGTGGTGGTATTGTTGTTGGTGGTGGTGGTGGTATTGTTGTTGGTGGTGGTGTTGGTATTGTTGTTGGTGGTGGTGTTGGTATTGTTGTTGGTGGTGGTGGTATTGTTGTTGGTGGTGGTGGTGGTATTGTTGTTGGTGGTGGTGGTATTGTTGGTGGTGGTAGTGGTATTGTTGTTGGTGGTGGTGGTATTGTTGTTGGTGGTGGTGGTGGTATTGTTGGTGGTGGTGGTTGTGGTATTGTTGGTGGTGGTGGTGGTATTGTTGTTGGTGGTGGTAGTATTGTTGTTGGTGGTGGTGGTGGTATTGTTGGTGGTGGTGGTGGTGGTATTGTTGTTGGTGGTGGTGGTATTGTTGTTGGTGGTGGTGGTGGTATTGTTGGTGGTGGTGGTGGTGGTATTGTTGTTGGTGGTGGTGGTATTGTTGTTGGTGGTCGTGGTATTGTTGGTGGTGGTGGTAGGGGTATTGTTGGTGGTGGTGGTGGTATTGTTGTTGGTGGTGGTAGGGGTATTGTTGGTGGTGGTGGTGGTATTGTTGTTGGTGGTGGTGGTATTGTTGTTGGTGGTGGTAGGGGTATTGTTGGTGGTGGTGGTGGTATTGTTGTTGGTGTTGGTGGTGGTATTGTTGTTGGTGGTAGTGGTATTGTTGTTGGTGGTGGTAGGGGTATTGTTGGTGGTGGTGGTGGTATTGTTGTTGGTGGTGGTAGGGGTATTGTTGGTGGTGGTGGTGGTATTGTTGTTGGTGGTGGTAGGGGTATTGTTGTTGGTGGTGGTAGGGGTATTGTTGGTGGTGGTGGTGGTATTGTTGTTGGTGGTGGTAGGGGTATTGTTGGTGGTGGTGGTGGTATTGTTGGTGGTGGTGGTGGTATTGTTGTTGGTGGTGGTGGTGGTATTGTTGTTGGTGGTGGTAGGGGTATTGTTGGTGGTGGTGGTGGTATTGTTGTTGGTGGTGGTAGGGGTATTGTTGGTGGTGGTGGTGGTATTGTTGGTGGTGGTGGTGGTATTGTTGTTGGTGGTGGTGGTATTGTTGTTGGTGGTGGTAGGGGTATTGTTGGTGGTGGTGGTGGTATTGTTGGTGGTGGTGGTAGGGATATTGTTGGTGGTGGTAGTGGTATTGTTGGTGGTGGTGGTGGTATTGTTGGTGGTGGTGGTGGTATTGTTGGTGGTGGTAATGGTATTGTTGGTGGTGGTGGTGGTATTGTTGGTGGTGGTGGTATTGTTGGTGGTCGTATTGTTGGTGGTGGTAATGGTATTGTTGGTGGTGGTGGTGGTGGTATTGTTGGTGGTGGGTAGTGGTATTGTTGGTGGTGGTAATGGTATTGTTGGTGGTGGTGGTTGGTATTGTTGGTGGTGGTGGTATTGTTGGTGGTGGTATTGTTGGTGGTGGTAATGGTATTGTTGGTGGTGGTGGTGGTGGTATTGTTGGTGGTGGTGGTGGTATTGTTGGTGGTGGTGGTGGTATTGTTGTTGGTGGTGGTAGGGGTATTGTTGGTGGTGGTAGTGGTATTGTTGGTGGTGGTGGTGGTATTGTCGGTGGTGGTGGTGGTATTGTTGTTGGTGGTGGTAGGGGTATTGTTGGTGGTGGTAGTGGTATTGTTGGTGGTGGTGGTGGTATTGTCGGTGGTGGTGGTGGTATTGTTGGTGGTGGTGGTGGTATTGTTGTTGTTGTTGTTAGCAGTGGTGTTGGTGGTGGTGTTAGTGGTGGTGGTAGTGGTGTTGGCAGCGGTAGTGGTGGTGGTGGTAGTGGTGATGGTAGTGGTGGTGGTGGTCGTCGTCGTAGTGGTGTGGTGGTGGTAGTGGTAGTGGTGGTGGTAGTTGTGGTGTAGTGGTAATGATGATGGTGGTGGTAGTGGTGGTGGTAGTGGTGGTGTGGTGGTAGTGGTGGTGGTGGTACAAAGAATATAAGTTGATGAAGATAAATAGACTGTAAGTAGTTTTGTAACATTGAACAGGTAAGCATGTAAAGATATATTTTGAGACATTTATCATGAAAATCTCCTGTGATTTGATTTCCTAAAATAAATCATGGCATTATGTTATTTCTTTAGCTTTTCCTAATTATTTTTACTTCTATATATCTCTTCTTTTTCTAGTTGTTGTTGTTTTAATGTTATTGTTGTAGTTGTTTTAATGTTATTGTTGTAGTTGTTTTAATGTTATTGTTGTAGTTGTTTTAATGTTATTGTTGTAGTTGTTTTAACATGTTATTGTTGTAGTTGTTTTAATGTTATTGTTGTAGTTGTTTTAACATGTTATTGTTGTAGTTGTTTTAATGTTATTGTTGTAGTTGTTTTAACATGTTATTGTTGTAGTTGTTTTAATGTTATTGTTGTAGTTGTTTTAACATGTTATTGTTGTAGTTGTTTTAATGTTATTGTTGTAGTTGTTTTAATGTTATTGTCGTAGTTGTTTTAATGTTATTGTTGTAGTTGTTGTAATGTTATTGTTGTAGTTGTTTTAACATGTTATTGTTGTTTCATCATCACCACACCACCGTACCAACACCTAGACACCAACACCACACCACCGTACCAACACCTAGACACCATCACCACACCACCGTACCAACACCTAGAGACCATCACCACACCACCGTACCAACACCTAGAGACCATCACCACACCACCATACCAAAACCTAGCGACCAGCACCACACCACCGTACCAACACCTAGAGACCATCACCACACCACCGTACCAACACCTAGAGACCATCACCACACCACCGTACCAACACCTAGACACCATCACCACACCACCGTACCAACACCTAGACACCAACACCACACCACCGTACCAACACCTAGACACCATCACCACACCACCGTACCAACACCTAGAGACCATCACCACACCATCACCACACCACCGTACCAACACCTAGACACCAACACCACACCACCGTACCAACAACTAGAGACCAGCACCACACCACCGTACCAACACCTAGAGACCATCACCACACCACCGTACCAACACCTAGACACCATCACCACACCACCGTACCAACACCTAGAGACCATCACCACACCACCGTACCAACACCTAGACACCATCACCACACCACCGTACCAACACCTAGACACCAACACCACACCACCGTACCAACACCTAGACACCATCACCACACCACCGTACCAACACCTAGAGACCAGCACCACACCACCGTACCAACACCTAGAGACCATCACCACACCACCGTACCAACACCTAGACACCATCACCACACCACCGTACCAACACCTAGAGACCAGCACCACACCACCGTACCAACACCTAGAGACCATCACCACACCACCGTACCAACACCTAGATACCATCACCACACCACCGTACCAACACCTAGACACCAGCACCACACCACCGTACTATCACCTAGACACCAGCACCACACCACCGTACCAACACCTAGACACCAGCACCACACCACCGTACCAACACCTAGACACCAGCACCACACCACCGTACCAACACCTAGACACCAGCACCACACCATCACCACACCACCGTACCATCACCTAGACACCAGCACCACACCACCGTACCAACACCTACAGACCATCACCACACCACCGTACCAACACCTAGACATCAGCACCACACCACCGTACCAACACCTAGACACCAGCACCACACCACCGTACCAACACCTAGACACCATCACCACACACTCACCACACCACCGTACCAACACCTAGACACCAGCACCACACCACCGTACCATCACCTAGACACCAGCACCACACCACCGTACCAACACTTAGACACCAGCACCACACCACCGTACCAACACCTAGACACCAGCACCACACCACCGTACCATCACCTAGACACCAGCACCACACCACCGTACCAACACCTAGACACCAACACCACACCACTGTACCATCACCACACACTCACCACACCACCGTACCAACACCTAGACACCAGCACCACACCACAGTACCAACACCTAGACACCAGCACCACACCACCGTACCAACACCTAGACATCAGCACCACACCACCGTACCAACACCTAGACATCAGCACCACACCACCGTACCAACACCTAGATACCATCACCACACCACCGTACCAACACCTAGACACCATCACCACACACTCACCACACCACCGTACCAACACCTAGACACCAGCACCACACCACCGTACCAACACCTAGACACCAGCACCACACCACCGTACCATCACCTAGACACCAGCACCACACCACCGTACCAACACCTAGACACCAGCACCACACCACCGTACCAACACCTAGACACCAGCACCACACCACCGTACCATCACCTAGACACCAGCACCACACCACCGTACCAACACCTAGACACCATCACCACACACTCACCACACCACCGTACCAACACCTAGACACCAGCACCACACCACCGTACCAACACCTAGACACCAGCACCACACCACCGTACCATCACCTAGACACCAGCACCACACCACCGTACCAACACCTAGACACCAACACCACACCACCGTACCAACACCTAGACACCATCACCACACCACCGTACCAACACCTAGACACCATCACCACACCACCGTACCAACACCTAGACACCATCACCACACCACCGTACCAACACCTAGACACCATCACCACACCACCGTACCAACACCTAGACACCAACACCACACCACCGTACCAACACCTAGACACCAGCACCACACCACCGTACCATCACCTAGACACCAGCACCACACCACCGTACCAACACCTAGACACCATCACCACACACTCACCACACCACCGTACCAACACCTAGACACCAGCACCACACCACCGTACCAACACCTAGACACCAGCACCACACCACCGTACCATCACCTAGACACCAGCACCACACCACCGTACCAACACCTAGACACCAACACCACACCACCGTACCAACACCTAGACACCATCACCACACCACCGTACCAACACCTAGACACCATCACCACACCACCGTACCAACACCTAGACACCAACACCACACCACCGTACCAACACCTAGACACCAACACCACACCACCGTACCAACACCTAGAGACCATCACTACACCACCGTACCAACACCTAGACACCAACACCACACCACCGTACCAACACCTAGACACCAACACCACACCACCGTACCAACACCTAGAGACCATCACCACACCACCGTACCAACACCTAGACACCAACACCACAGCACCGTACCAACACCTAGAAACCATCACCACACCACCGTACCAACACCTAGACACCAGCACCACACCACCGTACCAACACCTAGACACCATCACCACACCACCGTACCAACACTCAGACACCACCGTACCAACACCTAGACACCAGCACCACACCACCGTACCAACACCTAGACACCATCACCACACCACCGTACCAACACCTAGACACCAGCACCACACCACCGTACCAACACCTACAGACCATCACCACACCACCGTACCAACACCTAGACACCAGCACCACACCACCGTACCAACACCTAGACACCATCACCACACCACCGTACCAACACCTAGACATCAGCACCACACCACCGTACCAACACCTAGACATCAGCACCACACCACCGTACCAACACCTACACACCATCACCACACCACCGTACCAACACCTAGACACCAGCACCACACCACCGTACCAACACCTAGACACCATCACCACACCACCGTACCAACACTCAGACACCAACACCACACCACCGTACCAACACCTAGACACCAACACCACACCACCGTACCAACACCTAGATACCATCACCACACCACCGTACCAACACCTAGACACCATCACCACACCACCGTACCAACACCTAGACACCAGCACCACACCACCGTACCAACACCTAGACACCAGCACCACACCACCGTACCAACACCTAGACACCAGCACCACACCACCGTACCAACACCTAGACACCATCACCACACCACCGTACCAACACCTAGACACCATCACCACACCACCGTACCAACACCTAGACACCAGCACCACACCACCGTACCAACACTTAGACACCAACACCACACCACCGTACCAATACCTAGACACCATCACCACACCACCGTACCAACACCTAGACACCAGCACCACACCACCGTACCAACACCTAGACACCATCACCACACCACCGTACCAACACCTAGACACCATCACCACGCCACCGTACCAACACCTAGACACCATCACCACACCACCACCGTACCAACACCTAGACACCATCACCACACCACTGTACCAACACCTAGAGACCAGCACCACACCACCGTACCAACACCTAGACACCATCACCACACCACCGTACCAACACCTAGACACCATCACCACACCACCGTACCAACACCTAGACACCAGCACCACACCACCGTACCAACACCTAGACACCAGCACCACACCACCGTACCAACACCTAGACACCATCACCACACCACCGTACCAACACCTAGACATCAGCACCACACCACCGTACCAACACCTAGACACCATCACCACACCACCGTACCAACACCTAGACACCAGCACCACACCACCGTACCAACACCTAGACACCAACACCACACCACCGTACCAACATCTAGACACCAGCACCACACCACCGTACCAACACCTAGACACCATCACCACACCACCGTACCAACACCTAGACACCATCACCACACCACCGTACCAACACCTAGACACCATCACCACACCACCGTACCAACACCTAGAAACCAGCACCACACCACCGTACCAACACCTAGACACCAACACCACACCACCGTACCAACACCTAGACACCAGCACCACACCACCGTACCAACACCTAGACACCATCACCACACCACCGTACCAACACCTAGACACCAGCACCACACCACCGTACCAACACCTAGACACCAACACCACACCACCGTACCAACACCTAGACACCAGCACCACACCACCGTACCAACACCTAGACACCATCACCACACCACCGTACCAACACCTAGACACCAGCACCACACCACCGTACCAACGCCTAGACACCAACACCACACCACCGTACCAACACCTAGACACCAGCACCACACCACCGTACCAACACCTAGACACCAGCACCACACCACCGTACCAACACCTAGACACCATCACCACACCACCGTACCAACACCTAGACACCAGCACCACACCACCGTACCAACACCTAGACACCAACACCACACCACCGTACCAACACCTAGACACCAGCACCACACCACCGTACCAACACCTAGACACCATCACCACACCACCGTACCAACACCTAGACACCAGCACCACACCACCGTACCAACACCTAGACACCAACACCACACCACCGTACCAACACCTAGACACCAGCACCACACCACCGTACCAACACCTAGACACCATCACCACACCACCGTACCAACACCTAGACACCAGCACCACACCACCGTACCAACACCTAGACACCAACACCACACCACCGTACCAACACCTAGACACCAGCACCACACCACCGTACCAACACCTAGACACCATCACCACACCACTGTACCAACACCTAGACACCATCACCACACCACCGTACCAACACCTACACACCATCACCACACCACCGTACCAACACCTAGACACCAGCACCACACCACCGTACCAACACCTAGACACCATCACCACACCACCGTACCAACACTCAGACACCAACACCACACCACCGTACCAACACCTAGACACCAACACTACACCACCGTACCAACACCTAGATACCATCACCACACCACCGTACCAACACCTAGACACCATCACCACACCACCGTACCAACACATAGAGACCATCACCACACCACCGTACCAACACCTAGATACCATCACCACACCACCGTACCAACACTCAGACACCAACACCACACCACCGTACCAACACCTAGACACCATCACCACACCACCGTACCAACACCTAGACACCATCACCACTCCACCACCGTACCAACACCTAGACACCATCACCACACCACTGTACCAACACCTAGAGACCAGCACCACACCACCGTACCAACACCTAGACACCATCACCACACCACCGTACCAACACCTAGACACCATCACCACACCACCGTACCAACACCTAGACACCAGCACCACACCACCGTACCAACACCTAGACACCAGCACCACACCACCGTACCAACACCTAGACACCATCACCACACCACCGTACCAACACCTAGACATCAGCACCACACCACCGTACCAACACCTAGACACCAGCACCACACCACCGTACCAACACCTAGACACCAACACCACACCACCGTACCAACACCTAGACACCATCACCACACCACCGTACCAACACCTAGACACCAGCACCACACCACCGTACCAACACCTAGACACCATCACCACACCACCGTACCAACACCTAGACACCAGCACCACACCACCGTACCAACACCTAGAGACCATCACCACACCACCGTACCAACACCTAGACACCATCACCACACCACCGTACCAACACCTAGACACCAGCACCACACCACCGTACCAACACCTAGACACCAACACCACACCACCGTACCAACACCTAGACACCAGCACCACACCACCGTACCAACACCTAGACACCAGCACCACACCACCGTACCAACACCTAGACACCATCACCACACCACCGTACCAACACCTAGACACCATCACCACACCACCGTACCAACACCTAGAAACCAGCACCACACCACCGTACCAACACCTAGACACCAACACCACACCACCGTACCAACACCTAGACACCAGCACCACACCACCGTACCAACACCTAGACACCATCACCACACCACCGTACCAACACCTAGACACCAGCACCACACCACCGTACCAACACCTAGACACCAACACCACACCACCGTACCAACACCTAGACACCAGCACCACACCACCGTACCAACACCTAGACACCATCACCACACCACCGTACCAACACCTAGACACCAGCACCACACCACCGTACCAACACCTAGACACCAACACCACACCACCGTACCAACACCTAGACACCAGCACCACACCACCGTACCAACACCTAGACACCATCACCACACCACCGTACCAACACCTAGACACCAGCACCACACCACCGTACCAACACCTAGACACCAACACCACACCACCGTACCAACACCTAGACACCAGCACCACACCACCGTACCAACACCTAGACACCATCACCACACCACTGTACCAACACCTAGACACCATCACCACACCACCGTACCAACACCTAGACACCATCACCACACCACCCTACCAACACCTAGACACCATCACCACACCACCGTACCAACACCTAGACACCATCACCACACCACCGTACCAACACCTAGACACCATCACCACACCACCGTACCAACACCTAGACACCATCACCACACCACTGTACCAACACCTAGACACCAACACCACACCACCGTACCAACACCTAGACACCATCACCACACCGCTGTACCAACACCTAGACACCATCACCACACCACCGTACCAACACCTAGACACCATCACCACACCACCGTACCAACACCTAGACACCATCACCACACCACCCTACCAACACCTAGACACCATCACCACACCACCGTACCAACACCTAGACACCATCACCACACCACCGTACCAACACCTAGACACCATCACCACACCACCGTACCAACACCTAGACACCATCACCACACCACCGTACCAACACCTAGACACCATCACCACACCACTGTACCAACACCTAGACACCAACACCACACCACCGTACCAACACCTAGACACCATCACCACACCACCGTACCAACACCTAGACACCATTACCACACCACTGTACCAACACCTAGACACCAACACCACACCACCGTACCAACACCTAGACACCAGCACCACACCACCGTACCAACACCTAGACACCAGCACCACACCACCGTACCAACACCTAGACACCATCACCACACCACCGTACCAACACCTAGACACCATCACCACACCACCGTACCGACACCTAGACACCAGCACCACACCACCGTACCAACACCTAGACACCATCACCACACCACCGTACCAACACCTAGACACCAACACCACACCACCGTACCAACACCTAGACACCATCACCACACCACCGTACCGACACCTAGACACCATCACCACACCACCGTACCAACACCTAGACACCAGCACCACACCACCGTACCAACACCTAGACACCAACACCACACCACCGTACCAACACCTAGACACCAGCACCACACCACCGTACCAACACCTAGACACCATCACCACACCACCGTACCGACACCTAGACACCATCACCACACCACCGTACCAACACCTAGACACCATCACCACACCACCGTACCAACACCTAGACACCATCACCACACCACCGTACCAACACCTAGACACCAGCACCACACCACCGTACCAACACCTAGACACCATCACCACACCACCGTACCAACACCTAGACACCATCACCACACCACCGTACCAACACCTAGACACCATCACCACACCACCGTACCAACACCTAGACACCATCACCACACCACCGTACCAACACCTAGACACCAACACCACACCACCATACCAACACCTAGACACCAGCACCACACCACCGTACCAACACCTAGAGACCAGCATAAATCTCCATATTGGATTGGTAATATTTCTACACACAGCCGTCATTCAATATTTTCCTCTTTTGTTAATTTAGATAACTTCTCAATTCTCAAATAAATTTTGACCCTATCATAGGTCTGAGTTGAGTGTCAAATGTGAACCATCTAGCCCTCATCTTCCAGACGTCAAAGCCACCTGTTGCGCTTTGATAACCCTTTCGCCCTTTAGTTTGATAATCCGAACGAGTCAACTTTAATTAAACCTTACTATGTTGATACACAAACTTTTACTATCCTGAAAAATAGCAATGAATCTTAGATTCCATGTCCTGTCACCCTCTCTACAGTTATGACAGCATCAATACAGAATAACACATTACTATGAACCCTATGAATGAAGCGCTGGGAGTTGTTTGAAATTTGAAAATGTGAGATTCCCAAATGCTGAAACTAATTGTAATAAGAGTCGGTCGCTAAAGATAATAATGGAGAACATTTGATAAAATTGTTTTAGAGACAGAAAAAATGGAATTTTCTTCTCTAATGTAATTTTACCCAATTTTCTCAACTATTATCTTTAGCAACCGACTGTTATTACAGTTAGTTTAGTTTATGTGTTTGGGACTTGTATACTTTCAAACACTCCGAGCGCTTTGATAATTCATAAGGGTTTACAGTGATGTGTTATGTATTGGTGACGAATTTAGGACGAACCGATGAGAGCGCCTTCTACATGGTATTTCCAATTGCTAAACATACAAGCCAAGTATCACTCAAATCATAGTCTACCATCTTGAAGAGAACATGTACAAAGGAGAAAGAATGGCGGAGTGGTTGCCTAGTGGTAAGGATGTTGGGCTTGATTAATAAGTCTGATGAGCAGATCGGGCTGGAGTCGGGTCTATAGCGTTTATATAGATCCTGAGCCATCCATCTGTGAAACTATCTAGAAAGACCTTAATGTGCTTTGTTTCAATATATACAACCTACTTTAGCATATAGTGTTGATTTTGGTACCTTCCTCAGTAAACCACGTATCTACTGAACAACCTAATGTGTATACAAAAATATATACATACATATATACACACATATATATATACTATCATTAAAGCCCGGCGTTGCTCGGAGTCAGTAAGTTACCAAAGTTAGGTTGCACCACCCATTTTATGGCAGCACTTTTTTGTCTGCCAGGCACTGGGTGAATGAATTGCCGACCTGGACTGCCGAAGTAGGAGCTGCGCCAGCAGTGACAATTGTAGTTTCGCCTATGGATATTATCTCTGTGCAAAGAAGTGTTGAAATTTATTGTTTCACAGCACTTGCGCAACACGCGCGTAGACGATGCCAGCCGAACAACAGAACTGCGATGGAGTTGTTCTGCATGGTTGTCTAATGTGTGTTTTCTAAATTTAAGACAGTAGGGAGGGGTGTGATATGGGGGAGAGTTAGCTGTTGCTTCTAGCAGGTTTAGTGACCTCATAGAGGATATGTGTTTTCTAAATTTAAGACAGTAGGGAGTGGTGTGATATGGGGGAGAGTTAGCTGCTGTTTCTAGCAGGTTTAGTGACCTCATAGAGGATATTATTGTGTATAGTAAATAAACTGATACTTCTTTCTTCCACGTTCGTTGAGAGGTTTTAAAACATACATACACACACATAAAAATATATATGGTGGCTGCCAACTCGTTTTCGAGTACGGCCACTACTTTATATCCATGTAGGAGAACCCCTACCGATGCGCTGAACGAGTGTGACTTTTTAGTGCAGCTAGCGACTTGAAAACTCTGGTACAAACACTACACTTGTGACAATTATTGACACATAGTGCTGGGCCCATGGTACCATGTGACGACAAGTACAGAGAGATCTCCAGATATAAACCAATGCCTGTGCCGTGAAGCTTTTATAGTGAGCAAAGGCACTGCACAAAGCCAGTCCCACTCTCTTAACCAAGATGATATTTACCAAAAAGAAGAACAAGTCAACATCATTGGATACCATCAGGGTTGCAGGTGTTATATCAGAGTTTTCCTTCTCCTAGAATTCTGCCTTGACAAAGGCTAAGGGGTCATCTCTCCCGATGATTTTGGATGGCCATTGACTCTTAAGAGCCCCTTTGCCCTTTGACAGGTTTTGTTTTTAGTCCTGCAGGATGTCCAAAATCACCCTCCTCACCAAGAAACCTTGGTGGGGTTGCCAGTTTAGTCGCCAACGACCCGACCACGAGACAGGTTGTACTGGGATACATGTTACCAGTAGCACCAAGTGGTGACCAGACATATATATATATATATATATACATACATACTCACACACACGCACACACACACATATATATATATATATATATATATATATATATATACATACATACACACACACACACACACATATATATATATATATATACATACACACACACACACACACATATATATATATATATACATACACACACATATATATATACATTAACACACACATATATATACATACACACACACAAACACACATACACACATATATATATATATATACATTCAACACACATACGTACACACACATTATATATATATATATATATATATATATATATATATATACACATACACACACACACACATATATATATACACATACATACTCACACATATATATATACACATACATACTCACACATTATATATATATATATATATACACACATACATACTCACACATTATGTGTATATATATATATATATATATATATATATATACACAGACATTATATATATGTGTGTGTGCATACACAAACTCTTCATTTTCACGTACTATGCTTAAAGCTGAGCTCTTTAGTAAACATATATCTAAGTCCTATCTTTATAATTCATAATACTTCTTTTTTATTTCTGTTTCGTTCGTCTTTTTTTCTTCCTGCCTGCCCCACCCCACAACCCCCTGCACGTATATTCCATCTTTATGAAGCCTGGGGGTGATGGATTATCTTGCTTTTATCTGATAACATAATTGATGTTTTGCACTTTGCCATGTCATGCTTGATGTACTGCTTTAGAATTGGCCATATCTTTTCAATATGGCCTCCAACATTGAAAAGCTTCGTTTTCTGCCACAGGCCTTTCGGTAATCAATCTGTGCATTTCTTTATCCATTTTTCTCTTCCCATTCTTGCTGTAATACCAATAACTCTACAGTTTACCAATAGTTGTTCTTTACATCCATAAATACACTTTCAGCATCTTTTCTGCGGCCTTAGAAAGGAAAAAAACCAGATTCTTCTTCAGATGACCAGCGAGCCTGGTTGAGAGTACAATATGGACGTCAACACTTGACATCCTGATATTTTATTGGTACAATCATTATTGACCAACAGTTTGTCATGTCTTGGAGGCTTCTGTTGTTATGGAACTGAAGCGGTTTTCTATTCTGTTACAACAACAGTAACAACGACAACAATAGCAACAACAATAACAACAGCAACATTAGTAACAATGGCAACAATAAGAACATCAGCAACAGTAGCAGCAACAACAACAATAGTAATAATGATTTCTGATTTAGGCTCAAGGGTTGGTAAAATAAAGTACCAGTAATGCACTGGGATTGATTTAACCGACTTTTCCCTCTCCCCAAATTGCTGTCTTGTGTCTAAATCAGAACGTCCCTTTACGGTCTGAGTTCAAATCCCGCCGAGGTTAACTTTGCCTTTCATCTTTACGAGGTCGATAAAATATAGTACCAGTAATACACTGAGATAATTGCTGGCCTTGAGCCAGAAGTAGAAACAATTATTAGTAGAATAACGATGGTAGGTTGGTAGAGGGTCGGACAACACGCTTTGCAGCATAGAGTTACGGCTCTTTACGGTCTGAGTTCAAATCACGCCGAGGTTAGCTTTGCCTTTCATCCTTACGAGGTCGATAAAATAAAGTACCAGTAATACACTGGGATAATAGCTGGCCTTGTGCCAAAAGTAGAAACAATTATTAATATTATTAGTAGTCGTAACAGCCGCAGCCATTCTGATTGTCTTATTATTGTGTTGTCTTAAGGATGTAATTTTACTGAAAAACGAAAACAAAAATTTCTTGGTTTTGTTTTTATAATAAACGGTTTATTTACGTTTCGACTTTTTTTGTTTCTTTTTTTTTTGCTTCAAATCTCATTATTTAATTTTCCATTGTCTATTGGAAGGAATTTATTTCATTAACACTAACAAAAAAACTTTACAATCGGGTGTGGCAAACAATTCACAGTTTAAGGAAATATATAGAAAATAATGTAGACTGCGGTGTTGGGTAGAGGGAGGGATTTCTAATTGTATGTCACACCCTTTGAAGACGTGAAATGGAAATGAAGGGGACTTTCTTAGTTTGCTTGTTGTTGCTGGTGTTTATTTATACTGTTGTTGTTGCTGGTGTTGTTGCTGCTGCTATTGTTGTTTTTGTTTGCTGTTATTGTTGTTGTGGTTGTTGTTGCTGTTATTTATTTATGCTGTTGTTGCTGGTGTTGTTGCTGCTGCTGCTGTTGTTCTTGTTGCTGCTGCTGTTATTGTTGTTGTTGCAGCTGGTGTCGTCATTGCTTCTGTTTCTGTTGTTGTTATTGTTGCTACTGCTGTTATTGCTGTTATTATCATTGCTGCTATTGGTGTTGTTGTTACTACTGTTGTTAGTCCTGGTGAGAATATTCATGATAAATATATTATGTAATAAAGCCTCCATTGTAAACTCTATATTTCTTTACAAAGATAAAAACACAAGTTTTTCTATTAACACTCTACAACCAGCAGCTCCCAACAAACTGCTCTTCTGTCTTTTGAAAAAAGTTAATAGAATTTATCTACACTTCCCAAAAAATAGCCATCTACTGACTACTTCACCCCAACAACACCAACACGACATAGCAGCTAAAACATCCCTCAAATCTGGATACCCCCCAAGAAATAGCCATCTACTGACTACTTCACCCCAACAATACCAACACGACATAGCAGCTAAAACGTCCCTCAAATCTGACGTGTAGCTAAATGACAACCACCACACATACAAGAGAAACTATTTGCAGTAACCCGAGAGGCTAGAAATAGTAGCCAAATCTGCATCAAATTACATCATATCGAGGAAAACAATTGTTTCTACATTTGGTACAAGGTCAACGATTTGAAGGGAAAGTCGATTACATCGACCCAAGTTCGTACTTTATTTATCGACCCCGTAAGGATGAATGGTAAAGTTAACGCCGGTGGGATTTGAACTCAGAACGTAAAGGGACGTAACTAAATGTCACTTAGCATTTTGTTCGGTGCTCGCGATTCTCACTATTCTTCCGCCCATAAAAACATGGTTTGGTCTCTTCCTAAATGTCTCTGGTAATAGTTCTGCCTGACGCTGGCTGTCTTGTCGTTTAATGATGATTTCTATTATAGGCACACGACCAGTAATTTGGGGGGAGGAGAAAGTCGATTAAATCGACCCCAGTACGTTACTGGTGCTTTATTTTATCGAACCCGTAAGGATGAATGGCAAAGTTAACCTCGGCGGGATTTGAACACAGACCGTAAGGAGCCGTAACTCTATGCTGCAAAGCATGGTGTCCGACGCTCTACCGATACTGCCAATCCACCGCCCTCTTGTCGTTTAATGATACAAACATAAGACATCCAATGAAGCACTGACTGCTTCATTCAGCACCCATCCCGTGTCTCATGTCCCTAGTTCCGAACTAATCTCTTCACTTCTTTATTTCTTTTCAATCATGCAACTCTATTCAAATCACTGCACACCTGCTCTAATTGCACACGTGGAAAATATTCGATATCTCTAAGTCAGGAATGTTATCATCTTTCCAAAATTACAGGTCTTACTTTCTCTTTTGTTTGATGAACCTGTAACTGCTGATAGGGTCGTAGGGGCGCCGTTGTGACATACAACATATCTTGGGGATTATAAACCTGGTGGAATCCATTTTCTCTCCAGGTCTGAACACAGCCAATTTCTTCTAGAGAAGGAAAGAGTGAGAGAGGAAGTGAGAAAGAGATATAGAAGAAGAAGCGACCGCAGTACCGACTAGATAGACACTTTTTATCAAGGATGAAAAACAAAGTTGACCTAAGCAGGAGCTGAATTCAGAACACAGAGAGCCAGAACCAAATACCACGAAGCCTTCTATCCAATTCACCACATACTTTCTTATTAACCAATATGAAGGTTATAAATGACAATATTATTAACTGAAATTAAATCTACTGAGTTATCTTGTTCTGTTTTAGAATGTACAGACATTGACATTGTAAAAAAGAATCATGTAAGTTATTGTTAAAATATATTAAAACAACATATATTTTATTACATTATGTAGTAAAGTCGTATAGATTTTATGTTAAAATCGACTGTACGTTCAGGTGAAAAACAACAGCAACAACAAAACATGCGCCAACGTATCGTGAGTAAGAATAGCAAATTTAATATCTTGCCGTCACAAAGTGTTTTTAAATCTGAGAACTGAAGATATATATATATATATATATATATATATATATAAACTATTAACTATTAACTAGTTAATATGATCAACCAACCAAAATATTATATATATATATATATACATACATACACACACACAGACACATATATATAAATGAAATAAACTTAAATAAAAAAAATTAATAAAATAAAATAGGAAAATAAATAAAAAAATAAAATCCTAGAAATATGGATATAGCCAAAACATATTGAATATTACCACAGAATGATTTAATTTGAAGTGAAGACCCCCCCCCTCCAAAAAAAAGAGAGAATGAAAAACAGGAAACTTGTCAAAATAGATCAGAATATTTCTAGCTTCATAGCAATGTATGTTGTAGTAATGGATACTTGTTTTATAAGAAGATTATTGAGGACAAGCTAGAGTTTATTTCACACACTATAATATTTTATTTAAACACAAACTTATGGTGTATATATCTTTCAATATTTACCATTTCTACCATGTATTCCAACAGAAAGAAGCATCAGATGGAGACAAGTACCAATAATAGTTGTAGAAAGAATTGGTTTTGAATAAATGTTTGGCTACATGATGTGTTAATGTTACATGTTTACATGGATATATATATATATAGCAAAAGGATGATATATATATATACACATATATTCATATACATTCTCACATAAATACATATCTTCAGGCACACAGCCAACCACGTACTTTCGTTCACACACACACACACATGCTCATTGACACACACACACACACACACACATACACATCCTCATTGACACGCAGATAAACGCACACACACACACATGCTCATTGACACGCAGATAAACACACACATACACATATGCTCATTGGCATGCATATAAACGCACGCACACACACACACACACGCTCATTGACACACACGCACACACATGCTCGTTGACACACACACACACATGCTCATTGACATAAACACATATACACACAGACACAAATACACTCACACACGCTCATTGACACAGATAAACAGACATACAGATACACACACACTGTCTTTTCTAAGAAACTCGGTAAAAACGTCCCAAAATTGTTTCACCAACCATAAACAGCCATATCAATGACTTCTGTATGTTCCTTGTTCCAAGCTATGAATTCTATAAATACATTGGTATTGGAGAAAATAAATCATAGAATAGTTGTGTGAATAAATAGAGATGACCAAAGTTTTGTACATCAGACATAATAAAATACAGTAGTCATAGCTTTCCTCTTATAAGAACATAATATTCTAACAATTCATTTCAGCATTGGTATAGATAGTAAGATTTAAGATACTAGACTGTCAACGAAGGAAGTATGTTATAAGAACAGCTTTGCTTGGAAGATTGGCATTTATGAGACTCGTATGGTATCTACCAGACGATTTCCATTAAAATAGTTGAAAAAACAAACCCAAAAAACTAAATCAAATATTTCAATTCTAAGAAAAAAAAATCTTAGATTTTATGAGCAAAATTTTGAAGACCCAATAATGGTAATAATTAAAAGATTTTCCAGGAATCTTCTAGAACATAACTCAATCGAATCTGAAATAGAAATACATTACATAACGACTCTTTCCTCAAGTAGAAAACCAATTTTTTTCGAGGGGTGGGGAGCCGATTACATCACTGGTATTTTATTTTATCGACCTCAGAAAGATGAAAGACAAAATTAATTTCGGCGGGATTTGAACTCAAAATGTAAATGTCTTTGGAAATAATGATGGTTTCTTTATTGGCCTTTAGATCTTTAGTGAAGGCGCATGGCTTAGTGGTTAGAGCATTGGGCTTGCAATCGAAAGGTTATGAGTTCAATTCTCGGACCGGGTGATGTGTTGTTTCCTTGAGCAAGACACTTTATTTCACGTTGCTCCAGTTTACTCAGCTGTAGAAATGAGATGAGGGGTCCCTATAATTAAATCACACAAGACACCTCCAACGAGATATACCTTGGAGGAGGCCAGCTAAACATGCATAGGTGTGAGCTGTCTCCTCTTCTTCTTTAGATCTGACAGGGTTTCTAATTTAGGAACAAAACCATTAATATGAACTTTGACCTTAAAGAACCGTAACCAAATACTACGCAACATTTTGTCCGGTGCTCTACCGATTCAGCCAATTCACCGCTCTAGAAGGGTTTATCTTTCTCCCTACCCTGCTGTTGGTGTCACTGTAGAGGACAAGGGGAGGTGTCCAGGAGGCCTCTCTTTCTCCTCCCTCACTGCTGTTGAGGTGACCCAATATGGTTACATTTTCTTCGTACTTAGCAGAGACTGTCTGAGAGTTGTTTGAAGAAGTCAACTCTGTCTTCACCGACATAGCAACAATTGTCCTGGTGCGAAATAATTCTTGGTCTTTTTCACCGATCTTCATCTTAATGATCATCTCTCAGATATGTACTGTCGCTGACAAATTCTTGGCCGTGTATCCACTCTGACAAAAACAGAAGTAACTGTGAACATCTTCAGTTGTAATATATACATTATAATCTATTCAGAACCTACTAAGCATTGAGTTCTTTATTTAAGTTGATATTATTGTTCTGACAAACGTTCTACAGACACAGAGAGTCAAATACAGTGAGACAAACACAAATATAAGCATGCACATAATCACACTCACATAGACACACACACATGTATATATATATATATATACATTTGTAAATTTATGAATATATCTATATCTATCTATATCTATCTATCTATCTATCTATCTATATATATATATATATATAAAATAAGTCCATAGAATCATTAGATAAAATATATATACAGTATTTCTTCTCCCAATCAGCTTAATCAACCATACAAAAAATCATTTAAACGAGGCTATAAGTTTAAATATACTTATGAAGAAATAATAGATAAATAAATGATAGCTTTTTATCCACGATTCACAGCCACAGAAAATTTACCCAGTATTTCTGATAGCCTGTAGAAATTGACTAGACATAAAGCTAACCATACATAAACATGCCAAAATCATCAAAATCTATCTCTACCCCCGGGGATTTCATTCTCTTTTTGGATATATCCGATCTTGGATAAATCAACGAGTTTGGAAATCATCAGGAGATAAACTCAATTGGACAAAGATTTTTCTTAAATGATCCCCGCCAGAAACGAATTCAAAATGGCTAAGAATTGTCACGTGGTCAGTGGTCAAGTCAGAAAGCTTGTGATTGGTGCCTGTCGGCGAGTGGGCTGGTTGCTAGAAAGCGCAGCCGAATACTGCCTAAAGTTTTACTCAACCTTACGGGAGTATATAAAATTTAAAAGTTTACATACATATAAACTAGACAGAGCCATATATATATATATATATATATATATATATATATATATATATATATATATATATATATATATATATATATATGTTTTTGGCAACCATTCACGGTGTGGCTCAATGACGAATTAATTAAATAATTAACAATCAGAGCAATATATAAGAAAGTAAGCTCATAGAATCATTAGGTAAAATATATACAGTATTATATATATATATATATACAAGTATCTATCTATCTATGTATTTAATGAATATATATGTTCATATATATCTATATACATTTATATAAATTTATATATCAACTAGAAATGTGTGTGATTATGTGCATGTCTCTCTGACATGACACCCTTAATTTAATTTTGGATATGTGAATTTATATAAATAATGTACACACACACACACACACACACACACACACACACATATGTATATATATATATATATATATATATATATATATATATATATATATATATATATATATATATATATATATATATATATATATATGTATATATATATATATATATATAATGATATTAAATAAATGGAAACTATATTTATAAAACCATATTTATTTTATTATATATATTTCAAGGGCAACCAAGACAACATTGGTACGCTTTCATCAGATAAAATACAAAGTTTGTTTTATAAATAGAGACATACCCATGAAAATCATACCTTATCGCTTGGAAATTCACTTTGGTTGCCCTTGAAATATATATAATAAAATAAATATGGTTTTATAAATATAGTTTCCATTTATTTAATATCATTGAATATTTATTCCAGTTAAATGTTGAGTACTCTAAATCAGTTATAAACATTTATGTTTGTCGGACTTCCAACAAATTAAATACCACTTCTACTTATATATATATATATATTGTTAAACTTTGGGAGGGTCATGTTGCCAATAAGAAACACACGCACCAGTTGCTTTCACTTCAATTTATTATAATAAATTTATAATAAATTTATAAATTTATAAATTTCTGGTTGGCTGGTTGGTTCAAATTTAATGGAAAAACATATGCCCAAGAGGAAGGAGCAGCCATTGGTGTTAGCATTGCAGGCGACATAGCTAACTTATTCATGGTATGGTGGGACAGTAGACTTAAACTTAAACTTAAAGAACAATTAGAAGACCCCTTAAACCTGATAATGTACTCCCGCTACGTTGATGATATAAACATCGTAGTTAAGACACCCCCACTAGAGAACAGTCAGGAACTAGAGAAAAACACAATGGAAAGCATCCAGCAAATAGCTAACTCCATCCACCAGAGTATTAGAGTTACTATAGACTACCCAAGTAAACACCCCAACCATCGATTACCTGTACTAGACGCAGAGCTCTGGTTAGATACCATTAATAACAAAAAAACAAATCCTCCATTCCCATTATGCCAAACCCATGACTTCCAAACATCTGATCCACCGAAACTCGGCCGTTTCGGACCATACCAAAATCAACATACTGATTGCGGATTTGGTACGGGTGATGAGAAACGTGTCCCGCATGTGCAACCCCGAAGAACTAGAGAGACACATACAACACTTCATCCACCGTATGCAGTTCTCTGGCTACAACCAGAGAGATAAAATCAGAGTGTATAGAGGAGCCAGAACCAAATGGGAAAAAATGGTAAATAATGACATAAATGGGACCTGCCCCTTGTATAGGAGCAAATTTTGGAATAGAATAGAAAGAACTAGGAACAAGACTAATAGAATAAACTCATGGTATGATAGCAATAAATACCAGAGTGTAATGTTCATCGATACAACCCCTAGAGGAGAATTAGCTTACAAATTTAGAAGGGCCCTAAATAAACATAAACTCAATATTAAGATAGTAGAAAGACCAGGTACCTCCGTAAAAACACTCATTAGCAAAACATATCCTTTTCAAAGACCCTCATGTATAGATAAGAAATGTATAACCTGTAAAATAAGCCCCCATATTAACTGTAAAACTAGAAATGTAGTGTATAGCATAAGATGTACCGAAGGACAATGTAGAGACAAAAATATAGTGTACATAGGTGAGACAGCTCGTAGTGTAGGGGAACGGATAAATGAACACTGGCGAGACCTTCAAGATAGTAAAGAATCATCTGTACTCTACCAACATGCTAAGATAGAACACAAGGGTAAATTAGAGAACATAGAAATAAAAATAGAATCTACACACAGAAAAGACGCAATGTTTAGACAAATTACAGAGGCAATACACATAAAAGAATTACAACCAAAATTAAATAGAAAATATGAGTGGAACAGCAACATCACAACTTACAATTAAGGACAAAATGAAAACACACACACACATAGAACAAACAACCAACCAGTAACATGTAAATAAACAAATAAATAAATGAACATAAACACACACAGACACCCGGATGTGGCGCATGCGCAGACTGAGCACACAACACACACACAGAAACAAAATGGCGTAGGACAGAATAAAGGAGAGGCACAGAAACAAAGAAAGGAATCCCCAGTCACTGAAGAGGTCACAGAGTGTGTGACGAAAGAACTATGACAATATATAAACAACTATCTGGTTGTGGAACCAACCAACCAACCAGAAATTTATAAATTTATAAATTTATTATAAATTTATTATAATAAATTGAAGTGAAAGCAACTGGTGCATGTGTTTCTTATTGGCAACATGACCCTCCCAAAGTATAACAATATCGGTTTCAACACACGATTTCAGATAAAGAATCTTGCTAAACAAATTCAGAAACGAAATATATATATATATATATATATATATATATATATATATATAGAAAACCTGCTGTAAATAAACGTGTGGCTGGGTGTGTTTCTATTTGTGAGTACATTTCTGGCAGGCATCAAGTCAAACAAACAATAACAGCCCATTAAGAAGAATGTCAATTACAATTAAACCGTAATTAAAAGCCGAAACATTGTCTACTTGTAGTAATTAACTAATGGTAAAAGTAAACACACACATATATATAGAGACTTGACACAAAGACAAACATGTTGACACAAACACGCACATGTTGACACTTACACTCACACAAACACACATTGACATTGACACATACACTCACACAAACACACACACGTTGATACATACACTCACACGAACACACACACGTTGACACATACACGCACACAAACACACATTGACGTTGACACATACACTCACACAAACGCACATATAACCTGATAGGGTATGTAGCACTATATAGACATATATGTTAGTGGGTGTTTGTGAAAGTATATATGTGTGTGTGTATATATATATATATATATATATATATATATATATATATATATATATATGTACATGTATATATATATGAATATATATAATCTATATATATAAAACTGAGGATATCTGTCTGTGTGTGTGTGAGTTTGAATCCCTAAAACCCGAGAAACACCTAACCGACTGTTTTCAAACTTTATACATGTAATACTTATGTTTCAGGGAGTGTTCTGAGCAAAAAGAATTTCAAATTATCAATGCCCTAGGGACCGCATTAGCCGATTTAGCGATCTCTCTCTATAATTCTTAGTCTTTCTCCTTTTAGATACATCCATACATATAACGTCGTGCCCTTATAATATCTGTCTGTATGTCTGACTGTCTGCATTACGTCACTTCCCTGAGGATGTCTGTCTGTGTGTGTGTGTGTCTGTGTGTCTGTGAGTTTGAATACCTAAAACTCGAGAAGTACCGAACCGACTTTTTAAAACTTTACGTGTGTATTACTTATGTTTCAGGGAATGTTATGCACATAAAAAAATTCAACTTGTTGATCCCCCTAGGGCCCGCATTAGGTGAAAAACTTCATTTTTTCAGCTTCTTAGGGCTTTTTGGAGGCGTTATGTCTAGCCGATTTTCCCGAAATTTCAAGGCATATTATGCACATAAAAAAAATTCATTTTCTTGATCCCCTAGGATTAGGTGAAAACCTGCATCTTTCCTACTTCATCGAGTAAAATCTTAAAGATTATCCAGCCATCAGAGTATTCGGTTTATTTTCTTTACATATTGTCCAGGCACGCAGTTTTTCCACGATTTGGTCTGTTGGCGGCCCGCGTTCCAAAATACCTTATCCCGTGCAACGCCGGGTACCACTGCTAGTAGTATATATAATAGTTTATATATATATATATATATATATATATATATATATATATATGAATATATATAATAGTATATATATAATAGTATATATATAATATATAATATATAATAGTACATTTACAGACAAATAATATATAATAGTATATATACATAAAATAATATATAATAGTATGTATACATATATAATATATAATAGTATATATACATATATAATGGTACATATATAATAGTATATATGATAGTATATATATATATATAATATATATAATAGTATATATATATATATATAATATATATATATAATAGTATATATATAAACGGAAAAAATGAAACGAAATTTCATTTCTCACTCTTAGTACGGCTGTTACTT
>OZ024742.1:13272310-13279810 GCA_964016885.1 Eledone cirrhosa | reverse complement strand
TCTACCAGTGTCTGCTTGACTTACATTTCAAAACTAAAGCAAAAGATTTCACGGACCAAATACACAGAAAACTTCGTTCGGTTGCTTAGCAAAGTCATGCGAGAACGGCAACAACAACAACTCCAGCATCATCAGCAACAACATCATCATCAGCAACAGCAGCCACAACAGTAACAACAAATACAACAAGAATAGCAATAGCAATAACAGCAACAACAGCGAAATCAGCAACAACAGCAGTAACAACAGCAACAAAATCAACAGCAGCAACAACAACAGTTATGATATAAGAGACAAAGGTATTACCTATGTCACAGTTATGATGTGACAGATATATCTCCTATGTCACAGCTATGATATAAGTGACAGATATATCTTCTATGTCACAGCTATGGTATAAGTGACAGATCTCTCTCCTATGTCACAGCTGAGATATAAGTGACAGATATATTACCTATATCACAGCTATGATATAAGTGACAGATATATCCCCTATGTCACAGCTGTGATATAAGTGACAGATATATCCCCTATGTCACAGCTGTGGTATAAGTGACAGATATATCACCTATGTCACAGCTATGATATAAGTGACAGATCTCTCTCCTATGTCACAGCTATGATATAAGTGACAGATATATTACCTGTGTCACAGCTATGGTATAAGTGACAGATATATTACCTATGTCACAGCTATGATATAAGTGACAGATATATCCCCTATGTCACAGCTATGATATAAGTGACAGATATATTACCTATGTCACAGCTATGATATAAGTGACAGATATATTACATATGTCACATATATGATATAAGTGACAGATATATTACCTATGTCACAGCTATGATATAAGTGACAGATATATTGCCTATGTCACAACTATGATATAAGTGACAGATATATTACCTATGTCACAGCTATGATATAAGTGACAGATCTATCTTTTATGTCACAGCTATGAAATAAGTGACAGATATATTACCTATTTCACATCTATGATATAAGTGACAGATATATCGCCTATGTCACAGCTATGATATCAGTGACAGATATATTACCTATGTCACAGCTATTATATAAGTGACAGTTATATCGCCTATGTCACAGCTATGATATAAGTGACAGATATATTACCTATGTCACAGCTATGATATAAATGACAGATATATTACCTGTGTCACAGCTATGATATAAGAGACAGATATATCACCTATGTCACAGCTATGATATAAGTGACAGATATATTACCTATGTCACAGCTATGATATAATTGACAGATATATTACCTATGTCAAAGCAATGATATAAGTGACAGATATATTGCCAATGTCACAACTATGATATAAGTGACAGATATATTACCTATGTCACAGCTATGATATAAGTGACAGATCTATCTTTTATGTCACAGCTATGATATAAGTGACAGATATATTACCTATGTCACATCTATGATATAAGTGACAGATATATTACCTATGTCACAGCTATGATATAAGTGACAGATATATTACATATGTCACATATATGATATCAGTGACAGATATATTACCTATGTCACAGCTATTATATAAGTGACAGTTATATCGCCTATGTCACAGCTATGATATAAGTGACAGATTTATTACCTATGTCACAGCTATGATATAAGTGACAGATATATTACATATATCACATATATGATATAAGTGACAGATATATTACCTATGTCACAGCTATGATATAAATGACAGATATATTACCTGTGTCACAACTATGATATAAGTGACAGATATATTACCTGTGTCACAACTATGATATAAGTGACAGATTTAATACCTATGTCACAGCTATGATATAAGTGACAGATATATTACATATGTCACATATATGATATAAGTGACAGATATATTACCTATGTCACAGCTATGATATAAGTGACAGATATATTACATATGTCACATATATGATATAAGTGACAGATATATTACCTATGTCACAGCTATGATATAAGTGACAGATATATTGCCTATGTCACAACTATGATATAAGTGACAGATATATTACCTATGTCACAGCTATGATATAAGTGACAGATCTATCTTTTATGTCACAGCTATGAAATAAGTGACAGATCTCTCTCCTATGTCACAGCTATGATATAAGTGACAGATATATTACCTGTGTCACAGCTATGGTATAAGTGACAGATATATTACCTATGTCACAGCTATGATATAAGTGACAGATATATCCCCTATGTCACAGCTATGATATAAGTGACAGATATATTACCTATGTCACAGCTATGATATAAGTGACAGATATATTACATATGTCACATATATGATATAAGTGACAGATATATTACCTATGTCACAGCTATGATATAAGTGACAGATATATTGCCTATGTCACAACTATGATATAAGTGACAGATATATTACCTATGTCACAGCTATGATATAAGTGACAGATCTATCTTTTATGTCACAGCTATGAAATAAGTGACAGATATATTACCTATTTCACATCTATGATATAAGTGACAGATATATCGCCTATGTCACAGCTATGATATCAGTGACAGATATATTACCTATGTCACAGCTATTATATAAGTGACAGTTATATCGCCTATGTCACAGCTATGATATAAGTGACAGATATATTACCTATGTCACAGCTATGATATAAATGACAGATATATTACCTGTGTCACAGCTATGATATAAGAGACAGATATATCACCTATGTCACAGCTATGATATAAGTGACAGATATATTACCTATGTCACAGCTATGATATAATTGACAGATATATTACCTATGTCAAAGCAATGATATAAGTGACAGATATATTGCCAATGTCACAACTATGATATAAGTGACAGATATATTACCTATGTCACAGCTATGATATAAGTGACAGATCTATCTTTTATGTCACAGCTATGATATAAGTGACAGATATATTACCTATGTCACATCTATGATATAAGTGACAGATATATTACCTATGTCACAGCTATGATATAAGTGACAGATATATTACATATGTCACATATATGATATCAGTGACAGATATATTACCTATGTCACAGCTATTATATAAGTGACAGTTATATCGCCTATGTCACAGCTATGATATAAGTGACAGATTTATTACCTATGTCACAGCTATGATATAAGTGACAGATATATTACATATATCACATATATGATATAAGTGACAGATATATTACCTATGTCACAGCTATGATATAAATGACAGATATATTACCTGTGTCACAACTATGATATAAGTGACAGATTTAATACCTATGTCACAGCTATGATATAAGTGACAGATATATTACCTATCTCACAGCTATGATATAAGTGACAGATCTCTCTGCTATCTCACAGCTATGATATAAGTGACAGATATATTACCTATGTCACAGCTATGATATAAGTGACAGATATATCCCCTATATCACAGCTATGATATAAGTGACTGAGATATTACCTATGTCACAGCGATGATATAAGTGACAGATCTATCTTTTATGTCACAGCTATGATATAAGTGACAGATATATTACCAATTTCACAGCTATGGTATAAGTGACAGATATATCCCCTATGTCACAGCTGTGATATAAGTGACAGATATATCTCCTATGTCACAGCTAAGATATAAGTGACAGATATATTACCTATGTCAGAGCTATGGTATAAGTGATAGATATATTACCTATGTCACAGCTATGATATAAGTGACAGATCTCTCTCCTATCTCACAGCTATGATATAAGTGACAGATATATTACCTATGTCACAACTATGATATAAGTGACAGATCTATTACCTATGTCACAGCTATGATATAAGTGACAGATCTCTCTCCTATCTCACAGCTATGATATAAGTGACAGATATATTACCTATGTCACAGCTATGATATAAGTGACAGATATATTGCCAATGTCTCAACTATGATATAAGTGACAGATATATTACCTATGTCACAGCTATGATATAAGTGACAGATATATTACCTATGTAACAGCTATGATATAAGTGACAGATATATTACCTATGTCACATCTATGATATAAGTGACAGATATATTACCTATGTCACAGCTATGATATAAGTGACAGATATATTACATATGTCACATATATGATATCAGTGACAGATATATTACCTATGTCACAGCTATTATATAAGTGACAGTTATATCGCCTATGTCACAGCTATGATATAAGTGACAGATATATTACCTATGTCACAGCTATGATATAAATGACAGATATATTACCTGTGTCACAGCTATGATATAAGTGACAGATATATCACCTATGTCACAGCTATGATATAAGTGACAGATATATTACCTATGTCACTGCTATGATATAATTGACAGATATATTACCTATGTCAAAGCAATGATATAAGTGACAGATATATTACCTATGTAACAGCTATGATATAAGTGACAGATATATTACCTATGTCACATCTATGATATAAGTGACAGATATATTACCTATCTCACAGCTATGATATAAGTGACAGATATATTACCTATGTCAGAGCTATGGTATAAGTGATAGATATATTACCTATGTCACAGCTATGATATAAGTGACAGATCTCTCTCCTATCTCACAGCTATGATATAAGTGACAGATATATTACCTATGTCACAGCTATGATATAAGTGACAGATCTCTCTCCTATGTCACAGCTATGATATAAGTGACAGATATATTACCTATGTCACAGCTATGATATAAGTGACAGATATATCCCCTATGTCACAGCTATGATATAAGTGACTGAGATATTACCTATGTCACAGCTATGATATAAGTGACAGATCAATCTTTTATGTCACAGCTATGATATAAGTGACAGATATATTACCTATTTCACATCTATGATATAAGTGACAGATATATCTCCTATGTCACAGCTATGATATCAGTGACAGATATATTACCTATGTCACAGCTATTATATAAGTGACAGTTATATCGCCTATGTCACAGCTATGATATAAGTGACAGATATATTACCTATCTCACAGCTATGATATAAATGACAGATATATTACCGGTGTCACAGCTATGATATAAGTGACAGATATATCACCTATGTCACAGCTATGGTATAAGTGACAGATATATTACCTATGTCACAGCTATGATATCATTGACAGTTATATTACCTATGTCAAAGCAATGATATAAGTGACAGATATATTACCTATGTAACAGCTATGATATAAGTGACAGATATATTACCTATGTCACAGCTATGATATAAGTGACAGATATATTACCTATGTCACAGCTATGATATAAGTGACAGATATATCTCCTATGTCACAGCTATGATATAAGTGACAGATATATTACCTATGTCACAGCTATGATATACGTGACATATATATTACCTATGTCACAGCTATGATATAAGTGACAGATATATCTCCTATGTCACAGCTATGATATAAATGACAGATATATCACCTGTGTCACAGCTATGATATAAGTGACAGATATATCTCATATGTCACAGCTATGGTATAAGTGACAGATATATTACCTGTCACAGCTATGATATAATTGACAGATATATTACCTATGTCACAGCTATGATATAAGTGACAGACCTCTCTCCTATCTCAACACTAATGATATAAGTGACAGATATATTATCTATGTCACAGCTATGATATAAGTGTCAGATCTCTCTCCTATGTCACAGCTATGATATAAGTGACAGATATATTACCTATGTCACAGCTATGATATCAGTGACAGATATATCCCCTATGTCACAGCTATGATATAAGTGACAGATATATCTCCTATGTTACAGCTATGATATAAGTGACAGATATATTACCTATGTCACAGCTATTATATAAGTGACAGTTATATCGCCTATGTCACAGCTATGATATAAGTGACAGATATATTACCTATGTCACAGCTATGATATAAATGACAGATATATTACCTGTGTCACAGCTATGATATAAGTGACAGATATATCTCCTATGTCACAGTTTTGATATAAGTGACAGATATATTACCTATGTCACAGCTATGATATAATTGACAGATATACTACCTATGTCAAAGCAATGATATAAGTGACAGATATATTACCTATGTAACAGCTATGATATAAGTGACAGATATATTACCTATGTCACAGCTATGATATAAGTGACAGATATATTACCTATGTCACAGCTATGATATAAGTGACAGATCTCTCTCCTATGTCACAGCTATGATATAAGTGACAGATCTCTCTCCTATGTCACAGCTATGATATAAGTGACAGATATATTACCTATGTCACAGCTATGGTATAAGTGACAGATATATTACCTATGTCACAGCTATGATATAAGTGACAGATCTCTCTCCTATGTCACAGCTATGATATAAGTGACAGATCTCTCTCCTATGTCACAGCTATAATATAAGTGACAGATATATTACCTAAGTCACAGCTATGGTATAAGTGACAGATATATTACCTATGTCACAGCTATGATATAAGTGACAGATATATCCCCTATGTCACAGCTATGATATAAGTGACAGATATATTACCTATGTCACAGCTATGATATAAGTGACAGATATATTACCTATGTCACATCTATGATATAAGTGACAGATATATTACCTATGTCACAGCTATGATATAAGTGACAGATATATTACTTATGTCACAACTATGATATAAGTGACAGATATATTACCTATGTCACAGCTATGATATAACTGACAGATATATCTCCTATGTCACAGCTATGATATAAGTGACAGATATATTACCTATGTCACAGCTATGATATACGTGACAGATATATCTCCTATGTCACAGCTATGATATAAGTGACAGATCTATCCCCTATGTCACAGCTATGATATAAGTGACTGAGATATTACCTACGTCACAGCTATGATATAAGTGACAGATCTATCTTTTATGTCACAGCTATGATATAAGTGACAGATATATTACATATGTCACAGCTATGATATAAGTGACAGGCATATCACCTATGTCACAGCTATGATATAAGTGACAGATATATTACCTATGTCACAGCTATGATATAAATGACTGAGATATTACCTATGTCACAGCTATGATATAAGTGACAGATCTATCTCCATAACTAGGACAATTGTGACAACTTTTGTTAGTTGATTCACATCAGAAATACTATGATAGACGGACATCGTTAACCTTAGGGTTTTATAGAATTCCCTGTAAATAACAATATTTATTTTGGTCAGATGGAACCAATGGAACCAACGATGACTGCCATAACGTGAGCATCCTTGGGGGGGGGGGATTTAACAACCATTTGTTCAACAGAACAATAATGTCATTATTATAGCCTTTAAAAAGACGTTTGTTTTTCTCGAGGAATGGTTGAAAGACTATAAGGTATAAGGAAAGAAAGGAGAGGGTGAAGAGAGAGAGAGAGA
>OZ024742.1:13254810-13267310 GCA_964016885.1 Eledone cirrhosa | reverse complement strand
TAGTTTTTGTGATTGTTCTTGTTATTGTGGTTGTAATTGTTGTTATTGATGTGGCTGTTATTGTAGTTAGTATTGTTGTTGTTGTTTTCATTTAGCCCAGGGTCATACCTAAAGGAGTAGATTTATGATTGAAGATATTCCAGTCTTTTCTTTTCCCTAGAAGTAGTTTATCTAATTTCATTCCTTTGTTTAAGGTGACGGGGACGAGGATTGAGGAAGATTTGGGTGCTACTTCTAGCATGTCTAACGACCATGTAGAAGCCCATTACTCGATTACAGTTCAGATTAATGAAGCGAGGATCTCTAAGTATTCATTCGTTCAATAAAGAACCCAAGCTAAATCTTCTCGGCCGGGACCCCGGGGTAGATATATTAGGGTATGACTAAGGGGTCAGTCTTCAGACGAAAGGGTTAATAATACTGGCACACACAGCTAAATAGGTTAAACTTTACACCTAGAAATATTAGTATTGTTCTGCAATGTAGTCCCCATATAGAGAGGGGGAGATAATTTGGTCGCTAAGTGAGAGAGGGGAATTGTGAGAGAGTGAGGTATGTAGTAGTATATAGAGAGGGGGAGATACTTTGGTGGCTAAGTGAGTGAGGAGGAATTGTGAGAGAGTGAGGTATATAGAGAGGGGGAGGTTGATTGGTGGTCTAGTGAGAGAGGGGGATTTGTGAGCGAGTGAGGTATGTAGTTGTATAGAGTGAGGATGAGAGAGTTTGTTGGTTTAGTGAGAGAGGGGGAATTGTGAGAGAGTGAGGTATATATATTTCTATTTATTTGCCACCAGGGCATCAAAGATTGGGACAAATACAAAGGGGGGCGTTTACATACATTTAAAAAGACGTGTAAAAAACATATAACAAATTAAATTTAACAATCGATGTCCTCAATAGGGAGGGGCGTTGACATGGGTCGCACATACCCCCGAAAAAATGTGCAACCCTCCTCTTCAGGAGCACAAAGAGCGGGTGCTTCCTTCCTCTTCTCATTCTTCTCCTCTCTCACCTACAGGCTGATATAGAGAGAAGGCCCATTCACTCGGGCCATTCTCGCTACTTTCACCCATCTTTCATAAAACTTGCTGGGGTAGAGCACCTCTCTCTCCATTCTGATCCTTCTTCTAAAGTGGTACTTGAAAAAAAAGACCAGTTGTTGGCCGGAGAGATAGGTGTCTGACCTCAACCCTTTCAACCTTGTCCACCATACAACTTCTTTCGCCATGGCTATCACACAGAGGAAAACCGCCTCTCCTTCGTTTTTGAAAGGGGAGGCGGTTTGATTGTCACAATGTTCTCAGTGGTCAACCGGATTGGTCCCACCCGCGACAGTAGTCGTTCTACATAGCCCCACAGGTCAGCAACGCCCGGGCAGTGTACGAATGCGTGTGCGACGGTTTCCTCGTCACGCACGCATCTTGGACAGATCTTCTTCGAGGGGTCCCTACCCGGGTGCCCGTGTCTGTAGAGCTTGTCCCGAACGGGTAGAGCTCCTCGGTAACATTGCCAAGCCAGGGACTTTTGGAAGTTGTCCATCGGTCCCGGGCCAAACGTCCTACCGAACAGACTGGCCAGCTCGTCTTCCTCCATGCCCAGAGCCTCTCCGAGAGCGTCGTCGCACTTACTGCGCACCAACCCTCTATAGAATGTTGAGGTTGAGTCTCCACTGATTGCCGGATCCGCTTGCCAGAGGGCCGTGAGCGCCTGGGCACATTCAATGTGCCAGTCGCCCACTTTTCTCCATCTTTGCTTGACCCAGGATTGCAGCTCGGTGAGTGAGACGAGTCTCGGAAAGGCTCGCCTCACAAACAGGGCCCACACCGGCTGACCGGTGAGGAATATCTGGAGGTGCCGTAGCCTTAATGCGTGTCTACGCATCGTCAGCTACGGCATCCCCAGCCCTCCGTTCGAAGGGTGTTGACAGCAGATGGATCTTCTCACCAAAGGAGCCCGCTTCTTCCAAAGAAATCGGAAGAGCGCGCGCTCCATTTTGGCGAGTGTTTTCTCTGGGCAAGGCACGACGGTCAAGCGGTAGTAGATGACGGACGCTATATAAGCGTTCGCCACCTCCGCTCGACCTTTCAGGGATAGTTTGCACTCGGAAAATCCAGTCGATATCTATCGGCCAGATCAAATCGGCCGATTAATCGTTTGAGGCTGTTACACCCCCCTCTATCGGGACATGCCCCTACATAGTCCCAACGTGCATCCAGGATACCATTCCAGTCCCCCACTAAAAGCAAGGAGCGAGACGTTCTCAGGAAATTCTCCAGGCGTCGGAAGAAGTCCGGTCGCGGTGTCCCAGATGGGGCATACGCTGCCACCAGCCTGAAAGCTCCACCTTCACCACTGCCGACGTCTAAAACCACCAGTCGACCCTCCGGGTCCAGGTGTACCTTCTGTGTGGCAAGACCCAGGTATTTTCGCAGCAGAACGACAACCCCACCCCCACCCCTCGGCTGACAGAGAGATGCGTAGATCTCAAAGTCGTCGAAGATGGGGGCCAGTTGGCGCTCGCTGCTGATCCTGGACTCGCAAATAACCATTACATCCACTCTGTGCGACCTGAGGTTATTTAAGAGTTTGCCCTGTTTCCAGGACATCCCCAAGCCGCGTGCATTCACACATACAACTCTTATATTGGCCATGTTGGTGCTGAAGAGTTAAAAAGGGAGAGGAAAGGAAATTATTTACCTCTTCGTCTCCTGGGGACCAGGCTGCACAATTTCCATGGGGGTGTTGGAAGGGTTGTTTGGTGGGGTGGTGGTTTGTGGTGGGGTGAGGACATCAGTGTGTGGTGGGATTAGGGTGTTTGGTGGGGTGTGGGTGTCTAGTGTGGGGGGTGGGGAAACATCTCAATAGGACGCTGTTATGTGGTTTGGTGCAGTTGGTCCCCACATGCATTGGATGGTTCTTTTTCAAAGTTACATAGGTTTCCGTTGGGACCCTAATCATCATTAGGTGCGGTTTGTTCGCTGCGTAGGTGAAAGTGATCCCTTCGGTTTCCACCGAAGGGTTATTTTCTATCGCTTTCATCAACGTTTTATTGTTCTTGTTAATGTATGTATAGAGTTTTTGTTGTGTTGTGTTTGTTTTTGTTTGTTGTTCTTGTGCGTGTTTACGTTTTGTAGTACGTGTTATGTTTTGGGGAGGGTTTTTTTTTTATTTGTGCTGTTTGTTCTGTTTGTGCTGGTGGTTGTGTGTTTGTGGCATTTTTGTTAATGTGGTGCCTTTTTTTTTTCCTTTTCACCTGTTGAAAGGGTTCTCCCTCGTCGTCACTGGGTGACGTTGATACGGAGTCCTCTTCCGTGTTGTTGGGGAGGGGTATATTTTGGGGTTTTGTTGTGGTTGCTTTTGTATTTGTTTTAGGTGGGGAGGGGTTGGGTGGAACAGTGTTTTGTGTTGTTATTTTTCCGTGTTGTTGTTGTTGTTGTTGTGGTGGTGGTGGTGGTGGTTGTGTTGTTGTGTTCGGGGTTGGCAGAAGAGCCTTTTTTTTGACTCGTTAATTGAGGACAGGCAGCCCTCAGGTGACTCCTGCTTAAGCAGTGGTAACATGACGGCCGCCTTCCCTCCACTGAAATGTTTATATAAGTTAGCCCGTCCAGAGGCACGCGTTGTGGGATATTCGCTATTCGTTCTGGGCACATTTGCACCAGAACTTCTACGGTGGTCCCACCAAATACACCTACGGAGGACTTTCCTATTGAAATTATCTTGTCTTCGTCAAAGTCAATGATTCCACATAGTATCCACCAAATATTTACATTTGGTGTGATACTCATTATTTTTATTCTTTGTGTCCTTTTTCCCCTGTATGTGGGGAAAAAGGTGAAGCGGGGGGACACAATGGTTCATACCGAGTATTTTTGAGCTGTTGACTGGTTGTTCATTAGCACCGAAATGCTACCAAACAGTTTACCTTTTTGTATGAAGGTTAAGTCCTTCATTGCATCTTTTAGAACCAGTCAATTTCATTTTGTGATAATTGAGCTGGTTTTCTTGTTTCGTTCGATATTGTCCTGAAAACTCTACGTAATTCCTGTGGAGAATTGATGCTAAAAGCACCGTTTTCGCCAAAAGTCACGAATTGTTTTGCGTCTTGTAGTAGTTATTTAGCATTTGTTATGTCTATTGGCGTGTATAGTTCGTTTTTTTTTACAGTCTGTGCGAATGTTGTTTTGGTGTTGTTGTCTTTTTTGTTGCTGCTGTTGTTGTCACTGTTGGTGATAATATTCATGTTTTCCTTGGTGTTGCTATTGTTGCAGTTGTTGGTTATGGTACTATTGTCATTGTTCTTGTTGTTGGTGCTGGTATTATTTACCGGGTTTGGTTTCGTGGTTTCAATATTTTCAACGTTTTTCGATAATGCGAGGGGGGAAGGCTGCAAGCTTTGTACTCCTACCTTCCCTCCACCACTTTTCTTAGTGGGCGTAGCACTCACGACAGTGTGCGAGGTGGAAATGGCATCCATTGCTGATACCAAGTCTACACAGTTTTGAGATGAAAATGAAAATTTCGCCCCAGAAAGGGGCGAAAATTAGTTGACTCAACGTCTGACGGCCCAGGCAAGGGGTTAACTAAACAATGCTATTAAATTGATCAATGAACTCACAGTTTTTTTGACAATAATCCGTAAAAATCCGGAGCAAAGTAATTGACATCTATATCAAGTGGTAATTGATATAGAGAGGGGGAGAATTGTTTGTGGTTTAATGAGAGAGGGAATTGTGAGTGTGAGAGAAAGTGAGATATGTAGAGGGATATAGAGAGAGGGGTAATATTTTGAGAGAGAGTGACAAAATATTTGGAGGTGGGAAGAAAAATGTTTTATTATTGGGTTTCACAGTAAAGTGGCTGTGTATATGAGTGTGTGTTTATATGTATATGAGAGTGTCTGTTTATGTGTGTGTGTGTATACATGTGTGTGTGTTTGTATGTGTGTGTATTTATAAATTTTTTGTTTTGTATGTGTATATATTTGTTTGTATGTATATATGTGTGTGTGTGTGTATATATATATATATATGTATTTTTATGTGTGTGTGTGTGTTTATTTATACATGTGGGTATATATATATATGTGTATTTTTATGTGTGTATGTGTGCCTGTGTAATTGTATATGCATGTGCGTGTGTATATATATGTGTGTGTGTGTGTGTGTATATGTGTGTGAGTGTGTTTGTGTTTGTGCATATTTATATATATATTATGTATGTGTGTTTATATATGCATTTATGTGTGTGAAAGTGTGTGGTTAGGATATTCGACTCACAATCGTAAGGTCGTGAGTTCAATTCCCAGTGGTGCGTTGTATCCTTGAGCAAGACACTTTATTTCACGTTGCTCCAGTACACTCAGCTGGCAAAATTAAGTACATGTAATTCGAAGGACCAGCCTTGTTACACACTGTGTCACACTGAATCTCCCTGAGAACTACATAAAGGGTACGCGTGTCTGTGGAATGCTCAGTCACTTGCACGTTAGTTTCACGAGTGGGCTGTTATGTGGGTGTCTGTGACCTATACACACCGGTTACACACACACACATATATATATACATACATACACACGCACTTAGAAACCTTTCCTATTTAGCAAGAAATATTCGCTCACAACCACTATCTCTTTCTCTCTGTCTTTCTTTCTCTCTCTATTTATGAAGGTACCCGGAAAAATTCCTTTCAAAGTATTTTCCCATCATGCGACGTTTTGGCTGTATTAAATTACAGATAAGCACATAATCACATAGTTTTAGTAGTATATAGATAGATGTACCAGGATACTTATAACTGTATATATATATGCACCCCAAAAATATTTTTGTAATGTTCGCCTTGCTTGGCAGGTTCCGGTCATCATAATTAAGTTCCTTACTAAAGTCAAAAGACCGATAATTTTTTAAAAAGCCAATAGAGTGTGGTAGAAAAATACGCAGGTCAAATGAGGTAAAATGAAACAAAAACAAAACAAAGTAATGTCTTACCCAGAGCATTTTAGCCCCCGATATTTCAGGGATATAATCCTCTTTTCAGACGTGAAGCTGAAATAGTCCAAGACAAAAGAAAACGTAACGTGTGATCGGAGTTTTCTTGCTTAACTGGTCTATGCGTTTGCAATGCGCGTCCGTGTTTTATCTGTCTTTTACTATATATCTCTCAACGTTTCGTATTAACTACATTATATCGAAGTTAACTTTGTCTTTCATCCTTACGGGGTCGATAAGATAAAGTACCAGTAATGCACTGGGTAATTGATGGCCTTGTGCCAAAAGTAGAAATAATTATATGTATGTATTTAAGTACATACATATCTTTTATAGTTATTTTTTTATATGAATTTAATTTTCTTCGTTCTTATATTGTGTGTGTATATTTAAAAAGACAATAATAGAAAACTTTCATGTAGATATAAATACACTCGTTAAACATGTTAACGGTCCTCCGTCATTTTACGACGACGAGTACTCCAGTTGATTAAATCAACGGAATTTCTAGTTCGTGAAATTAACGTGTAAATGTCTGAGCATTCCACAGACACGTACAGCCTTAATGTAATTCTCAGGGAGATTCAGAGTGACACAATGTGTGGCAATGTGTGACTCCTTGAATTACAGGTACAACTCATTTTTACCTGTTGAGTAGACTGGAGCAAAATGAAATAAAGTGTCTTGCTCAAGGACACAACACACAGCCCGGAGAATCGAACTCACGATCTCACGATCTTGAGCCGGAGATTCTAACCATTCAGTATTCGGGTATACAGAAACATCTCACCAACCACTACAGTGTACACACACACACACACACACACACACACACACACACACACATATATATATATATATACAGTCATATACATACACACAAAGAGAGACAGACATACACACACACACACATACACACACATGTACACACAGCCAGACACACACATACACACAACCAGACAAACATACACACAGCCAGAGAGACACACACAGACACACACATATACACACAGTCAGACACACACATACACAGCCAGCGACACACATACACACAGCCAGAGAGACACACACACACACACACATATACACACAGTCAGACACACACATACATAGCCAGAGAGACACACATACACACAGCCAGAGAGACACACAGACAGAGACACACATGTACATACAGCCAGAGACACACATATACACACACATCCAGACACACACACACACAGTCAGGGACACACACATCCAGACACACATACACATCCAGCCACACACACATCTACACTCTTTCCACACATCCTGCCACACACACATCTACACTCTTTACACACATCCAGCCACACACACATCTACACTCTATACACACATCCAGCCACACACACATCTACACTCTTTACACACATCCAGCCACACACACACATCTACACTCTTTCCACACATCCTGCCACACACACATCTACACTCTTTCCACACATCCTGCCACACACACATCTACACTCTTTACACACATCCAGCCACACACACATGTACACTCTTTCCACACATCCAGCCACACACACATCTACACTCTTTACACACATCCAGCCACACACACATCTACACTCTTTACACACATCCAGCCACACACACACATCTACACTCTATACACACATCCAGCCACACACACATCTACACTCTATACACACATCCAGCCACACACACATCTACACTCTTTCCACACATCCAGCCACACACACATCTACACTCTTTACACACATCCAGCCACACACACATCTACACTCTTTCCACACATCCAGCCACACACACATCTACACTCTATACACACATCCTGCCACACACACATCTACACTCTTTACACACATCTACACTCTTTCCACACATCCAGCCACACACACATCTACACTCTTTCCACACATCCAGCCACACACACATCTACACTCTTTCCACACATCCAGCCACACACACATCTACACTCTTTACACACATCCAGCCACACACACATCTACACTCTTTACACACATCCAGCCACACACACACATCTACACTCTATACACACATCCAGCCACACACACATCTACACTCTATACACACATCCAGCCACACACACATCTACACTCTTTCCACACATCCAGCCACACACACATCTACACTCTTTACACACATCCAGCCACACACACATCTACACTCTTTCCACACATCCAGCCACACACACATCTACACTCTTTACACACATCCAGCCACACACACATCTACACTCTTTCCACACATCCAGCCACACACACATCTACACTCTTTACACACATCCAGCCACACACACATCTACACTCTTTCCACACATCCAGCCACACACACATCTACACTCTATACACACATCCTGCCACACACACATCTACACTCTTTACACACATCTACACTCTTTCCACACATCCTGCCACACACACATCTACACTCTTTACACACATCCAGCCACACACACATCTACACTCTTTACACACATCCAGCCACACACACATCTACACTCTTTCCACACATCCAGCCACACACACATCTACACTCTTTCCACACATCCAGCCACACACACATCTACACTCTATACACACATCCTGCCACACACACATCTACACTCTTTACACACATCTACACTCTTTCCACACATCCTGCCACACACACATCTACACTCTTTACACACATCCAGCCACACACATATCTACACTCTTTACACACATCCAGCCACACACATACATCTACACTCTTTACACACATCCAGCCACACACACACATCTACACTCTATACACACATCCAGCCACACACACATCTACACTCTATACACACATCCTGCCACACACACATCTACACTCTTTACACACATCCAGCCACACACACACATCTACACTCTTTCCACACATCCAGCCACACACACATCTACACTCTATACACACATCCTGCCACACACACATCTACACTCTTTACACACATCTACACTCTTTCCACACATCCTGCCACACACACATCTACACTCTTTACACACATCCAGCCACACACACATCTACACTCTTTCCACACATCCAGCCACACACACATCTACACTCTATACACACATCCTGCCACACACACATCTACACTCTTTACACACATCTACACTCTTTCCACACATCCTGCCACACACACATCTACACTCTTTACACACATCCAGCCACACACACATCTACACTCTTTCCACACATCCTGCCACACACACATCTACACTCTTTCCACACATCCTGCCACACACACATCTACACTCTATACACACATCCTGCCACACACACATCTACACTCTTTACACACATCCAGCCACACACACATCTACACTCTTTACACACATCCAGCCACACACATACATCTACACTCTTTACACACATCCAGCCACACACACACATCTACACTCTATACACACATCCAGCCACACACACATCTACACTCTATACACACATCCTGCCACACACACATCTACACTCTTTACACACATCCAGCCACACACACACATCTACACTCTTTCCACACATCCAGCCACACACACATCTACACTCTATACACACATCCTGCCACACACACATCTACACTCTTTACACACATCTACACTCTTTCCACACATCCTGCCACACACACATCTACACTCTTTACACACATCCAGCCACACACACATCTACACTCTTTCCACACATCCAGCCACACACACATCTACACTCTATACACACATCCTGCCACACACACATCTACACTCTTTACACACATCTACACTCTTTCCACACATCCTGCCACACACACATCTACACTCTTTACACACATCCAGCCACACACACATCTACACTCTTTCCACACATCCTGCCACACACACATCTACACTCTTTCCACACATCCAGCCACACACACATCTACACTCTTTCCACACATCCAGCCATACACACATCTACACTCTATACACACATCCTGCCACACACACATCTACACTCTTTACACACATCTACACTCTTTCCACACATCCTGCCACACACACATCTACACTCTTTACACACATCCAGCCACACACACATCTACACTCTTTCCACACATCCTGCCACACACACATCTACACTCTTTCCACACATCCTGCCACACACACATCTACACTCTATACACACATCCTGCCACACACACATCTACACTCTTTACACACATCCAGCCACACACACATCTACACTCTTTCCACACATCCAGCCACACACACATCTACACTCTATACACACATCCAGCCACACACACATCTACACTCTTTACACACATCCAGCCACACACACACATCTACACTCTTTACACACATCCAGCCACACACACATCTACACTCTTTATACACATCCAGCCACACACACATCTACACTCTTTACACACATCCAGCCACACACACATCTACACTCTTTACACACATCCAGCCACACACACACATCTACACTCTATACACACATCCTGCCACACACACATCTACACTCTTTACACACATCCAGCCACACACACACATCTACACTCTTTCCACACATCCAGCCACACACACATCTACACTCTATACACACATCCTGCCACACACACATCTACACTCTTTACACACATCCAGCCACACACACATCTACACTCTATACACACATCCAGCCACACACACATCTACACTCTTTACACACATCCAGCCACACACACACATCTACACTCTTTACACACATCCAGCCACACACACATCTACACTCTTTACACACATCCAGCCACACACACATCTACACTCTTTACACACATCCAGCCACACACACAACTACACTCTATACACACATCCAGCCACACACACACATCTACACTCTATACACACATCCAGCCACAGACACATCTACACTCTTTACACACATCCAGCCACACACACACATCTACACTCTATACACACATCCAGCCACACACACATCTACACTCTTTACACACATCCAGCCACACACACACATCTACACTCTTTACACACATCCAGCCACACACACATCTACACTCTTTACACACATCCAGCCACACACACATCTACACTCTATACACACATCCAGCCACACACACATCTACACTCTTTACACACACATCTACACTCTTTACACACATCCAGCCACACACACATCTACACTCTTTACACACATCCAGCCACACACACATCTACACTCTTTACACACATCCAGCCACACACACATCTACACTCTATACACACATCCAGCCACACACACATCTACACTCTATACACACATCCAGCCACACACACATCTACACTCTATACACACATCCAGCCACACACACACATCTACACTCTTTACACACATCCAGCCACACACACATCTACACTCTATACACACATCCAGCCACACACACATCTACACTCTTTACACACATCCAGCCACACACACATCTACACTCTTTCCACACATCCAGCCACACACACATCTACACTCTATACACACATCCAGCCACACACACATCTACACTCTATACACACATCCAGCCACACACACATCTACACTCTATACACACATCCAGCCACACACACATCTACACTCTTTACACACATCCAGCCACACACACATCTACACTCTATACACACACATCTACACTCTATACACACATCCAGCCACACACACATCTACACTCTATACACACATCCAGCCACACACACATCTACACTCTTTACACACATCCAGCCACACACACATCTACACTCTTTACACACATCCAGCCACACACACATCTACACTCTATACACACATCCAGCCACACACACATCTACACTCTTTACACACATCCAGCCACACACACATCTACACTCTTTCCACACATCCAGCCACACACACACATCTACACTCTTTACACACATCCAGCCACACACACATCTACACTCTTTCCACACATCCAGCCACACACACACATCTACACTCTTTACACACATCCAGCCACACACACATCTACACTCTTTCCACACATCCAGCCACACACACACATCTACACTCTTTACACACATCCAGCCACACACACATCTACACTCTTTCCACACATCCAGCCACACACACATCTACACTCTTTACACACATCCAGCCACACACACATCTACACTCTTTACACACATCCAGCCACACACACACATCTACACTCTTTACACACATCCAGCCACACACACATCTACACTCTTTCCACACATCCAGCCACACACACATCTACACTCTTTACACACATCCAGCCACACACACATCTACACTCTATACACACACATCTACACTCTATACACACATCCAGCCACGCACACATCTACACTCTATACACACATCCAGCCACACACACATCTACACTCTTTACACACATCCAGCCACACACACATCTACACTCTTTACACACATCCAGCCACACACACATCTACACTCTATACACACATCCAGCCACACACACATCTACACTCTTTACACACATCCAGCCACACACACATCTACACTCTTTAC
>OZ024742.1:13239810-13252310 GCA_964016885.1 Eledone cirrhosa | reverse complement strand
CTTCTTCTTCTTCTTCTTCTTCTTCTTCTTCTTCTTCCATCTGAGGGTGTCATGCGGTGTGGGATGGCTGGTATCTGTTGTTGTTGTTGGGGCAGTGTCCCACGCCTCAGACAGAATCAGAGTAGAAGCAACGGTCTCTAAAGGACCTACCTGGATCCCCAAGCAGGACCAACAGAACATACGGATGTTATCCAACCATCTTGCTCGTGGTCTACTTCTTCATTTCCTGCCGTTTGGCTTTTTCTATAAAACCTGTCCAGACTAATGATTATATTTTTTTAAATACAGTTATTTATATATATATAGAATTATTAGAACATCTGACTGATGAAATGACAAGTCAGTCAATCATATTGGTGGCCTCCCCACTCCCGGCGGACAGAATGGAGAAGGTGTTTCTCCGGAGGACGGCAAGGGAGACGCGCTGGAAAAGCCATTCCAGCTCGCGAGGTTCACACCTGCGGCTAGCCAGCTCAGCACCTATGTTGGTGAGTAGGGAGGTAGCCCTAGGGCCGAGGACACCTGTAGTCTCCACTGCTAGGGGTAGCCATCTCAGTGCTTATGTTGGTGAGTAGGGAGGTAGCCCTAGGGCCGAGGACACCAGAAGTCTCCACTGCTAGGGGTAGCCATCTCAGTGCTTATGTTGGTGAGTAGGGAGGTAGTACTAGGGCCGAGGACACCTGTAGTCTTCACTGCCAAGGGTACAACCGCAAACCTGTCGAAGAGCGACCGGTATTTGAAGAGTTTGGCCTCCTCAGCCCGACGTGCAGCAGAACCTGGGTTGGTCGCAGACTAAATATATTATTCAAGAGACGAACATTTTAAGGCTCTGAGAAACTTTATCATAAAAGTGTTTGTTTGTTAAAACAGTATTCCGTTTCTACATATTTCTAAACGGTTTGGTAGAAATATGAAAGAGAGATGCTAAAGCTGTGAAATCTTGCATGCATTAATTTCAACTCTTCTTATTAATAACTGAAATGTTTCTTTCCAGGAATTATGTTGAAAAATAAAACTCATTTGGTCATTCCATGAGAGTATCTTAGTCAGACAATGGACATTTCAGCTGAATCGCGTAGAATAAAGTTGCCCACGCACACGCATTCACACTCACACACATGCACACACACACACACATGTACACATACACACACACACACACACACACACACACACATATATGCACAGACACACGCACAGACACATACACACACAGACACACACACACACATACACACACATGCACATACACAATCATGACCCCTCCCCACAGGAATTTCACGAGAATATCTAAATTTATCGTATTCAAAATTCGACAATCTAAACCAACGTTTCTCAACCCTTTTACCTTTGTTGAACCATTGAAATAGTTTTCATATCTCAGGGAACCCCTTCATAAAGACTGTTATATACCTTTATTAATATCTATCTCTTTTGTATCTCTAAATATATGAGGTCGAAGTCTTTGTTACAACAACCAAGGACTTTCCAACATTATATCGTATGACGCATAGAGTTACGGCCCTTGCCATTCTGAGTTCAAAGCCCGCCGAGGTTAACTTTGCCTTTCATCCTTTCGGGGTCGATAAAATAACGTACCAGTAATACACTGGGTAATTGCTGGCCTTGTGCCAAATGTAGAAACAATTATATCGTATGTTTATAGTAAAATTACGAATATAAAATTAAACAAAAATTACTCAAAATGCATTAGCTTATTTATCACTGTTTCTCACAGAACACCTAGCGACCCCTTGCGGAACCCTAGGGCTTCAGAGAACATCGGTTGAGAAACACTGATCTAAACAGGTTATGAATTGAACCATATGCTCTATACATTTCAATATATAAACATTATGACATCAAATCTGTTATAGTTATGATATCTTATACATGTCTTCAACATATGAAACTATCTTCTTCATGTAATCTAACGTAGCAGTACAAAGCTTGATTTATAATTTGAGGTACTAAACCAACACATATTTTTACTATGATTTGGCACAACTTTAACGCAACTCCAAACATTATACGACATATTTTGTCCAATACATTAACTCTACAACAGCAATCGTCCAGAGTCTCTTCTTTTGCTATGATTTCCGTGTTGCTATCAGCATTCATAAACTTAATCAACCTCACTAACCTTTTCCAGATTAGCCATCTCCCGTCTAACAGTAGCCTAGAGGGGCTCATATGCATTCCTTATTATCAAGTACAGAAATATGTATAGAATCTCCCTTGAAAAATATAAATATGTGTTAGCAAAAGTATTGATAGCAAGTAAAGTTATCATTATAATACATCAACTACGCAGGAACTTTATATTTGAGATAAAAGCGAGACTGTAAGATTGTGTTAACATATACAATTAAAATATCTTCTAACCTTCTCGGCCAAAGGTTGTTTGTCTGAACATTTCGATTATCGATGATTTTTTCTCGTAATGGTTTTATTTTATCTTAGTTGTGTATTTCTAAAGATATTGTTTCACCTTATTCCTTATCATCAATAATGTTTCTCTCTTCTCATCACCGCCTCACTGAACCTTCCTTGCCTACCAACATTCTACAACTTCTTCATGCTAGATTTTAAACACTTCCACTAGCAATATCAAAACGGACGTCACATAAATCATATATTTTCCATACTTAAATGTTTTCCATTTGACCGATGGGCATTTGACCGATGGGGAATATTTATGAATCTAAGTTCATACATTAAAGTCAGCACTTAATCAGTACTTATTAAGTATTACGTTATTGCTGTAACTCTTTTAGATATTAACGCAAATCACCAGCAATAACCAGCCACAACCAGCTACAACCAGCCTATCATATCACGCCAAGCTAAATTGAGATAAAATATAGCATTAAAAATCAGATCACAGTACATTATAAAACACTAAACACATACAATCAATCCAGTATCGGATTGTACCCTATGTATCTCTTGGAGCAAATGCCAGATATGACTCATCCAAATATATTTCAGGATTCTTGTGTGTTGCTTGGTAAGCAATTCTATCTCATAACTCGATAAGTTTTATTGCTTCATAGAAAATTATTAAAGAAAATCTGTCGACATCAGCGTGACAGTTAAATATCTTTTTTTTCTAATATTGCTCTTTGCTGTGCAAGACAAAATACCTTGCGTTCAAATCGAGCTGAGATCAACTTTGCCTTTCTTTTTTCTGGTAACTATAAAATAAAGTACCAGCTGTCTTCTTCTTCTTCTTCTTCTTCTTCTTCTTTTCCCCCTTCTTCACTAACTAACCTCTTCTCAAAATCACGCAAATTACTATTTCTTCTTTCTTCTCAAACTCCAAACTTCAAAGACTTAGCTATGTCTGGCAGCATAACTGAAATTAAAACCGCTGTCTTTTCTCAGATCCACAAATATATGAGCGTGTCGACGTTGTTGCTATTACTTATTAAGCTTACTACCTGAATATTTTCGTCTTGCGATATGAAAGTTTGTCTATATTTCCCAATCTATTGGTTTGTTTCGTTATCAATTTTGTTTTTCGATATTTCGGTTTGACTTTTTTGAAATCTTGTTTATCTTATTTTAAATATATTTTCGTCTCTTCGAAAGCTTGCTTCTAGGTTTTATTGTGAAAGATCAACTACATTGCTGCACCATTTTTGTTGCTAGCAGTTCTCCCCACTCACGTAGATGAAGATACACGGATTATATTGTAAACAAGATAATTGTTTCTACTTTTGGCACAAGGCCAGCAATTATCCCAGTGTATTACTGGTACTTTATTTTATCGACACCGTAAGGATGAAAGGCAAAGTTAACCTCGGCGGGATTTGAACTCAGACCATAAAGGGATGTAACTCTTTGCTATAAAGCATGGCGTCAGACCTCTACCGATATTGCCAATTCCCCGCCTATATTGTAAACAAGATAATATAATAACATGTCTAATAGACAAACTCTCCGTCTGTCTAATGTGTGGAATAAACATTTCGGTATTTCGAACTCACCTGGTAGTAAAATATCTCCGAAAGAAAAAAAAAAGAGAGAAATTAACCCAGGAATAATAATTGTTTCTAAATTTGGCACAAGGCCAGCAATTAGACGTCGATTAAATTGACCCCAGTGTGTTACTGGTACTTATTTTATCGACCCCGTAAAGATGAAAGGTAAAACTAATCTCAGCAGGAAGCGAACACAACAATTATAACACCGCCATTCTATCTATCTATCTACAGCTCTATCTAACCTTTTGTCTGTCTATTTATCTATCAGTCTGTTCGTCTGTCTGACTCACGCCTCTATCCCCAGATGCCGTCCAACAGCGTCGTAGGACGATGGACGGAAGGACCGGTGAAATCGCTCGGGTCTGGTTCGGTCCAGACCTCCAGGTGGAGAAAAACTGGAACGAGGTCACGGCCAAGGTATTTGCGCTCACCCAGAAGTGGGCAGAGTGCAAACTATGTTTGAAAGGTCGAGCGGAGGTGGCGAGCACTTTCATAGCGTCCGTCATCTACTACCGCTTGACCGTCGTGCCTTGTTCCCGTGAATACCACACCAAGATGGGACGCGCACTCTTCCAGTTCCTTTGGAAGAAGCAGGCTCCAGTGGTGAGGAGATCCATCTGCTGTCAGCACCCTTCCAACGGAGGGCTGGGATTGCCGTGGCTGATGATGCGCAAACGCGCGCTGAGGCTACGGCATCTCCAGGTATTCCTCACCGAACAACCGGTGTGGGCCCCGTTTGTGGGACAGGCCTTCCCGCAACTTATCTCGCTGGCGGAGCTGCAGTCCTGAGTCAAGCGGAGACCGAAGAAAATGGGCGCCTGGCACATTGAATGCGCTCAGGCGCTCACAGTCCTCTTTCAAGCGGGCGCAGCAATCAGTGGAGGCTCCACTTCGACATTCTATAGAGGGTTCGTACGTCACAAGAGCGACGACTTTCTCGGAGAGACTCTGGGCTGTTTGGTAGGACTTTCCGCCCGCGACCCATGGACAACTTCCAGAGATCCCTGGCCTGGCAGTGCTACCGAGGAGCTCTACCAGTTCGAGACAAGATCTACAGGCACGGACGCCCCGGCAGGGATCCTTCCAAGAAGACGTGTCGAAGATGCGAGCAGGACATTGAAACCGTCTTGCACGCAATTGTACACTGCCCGAGTTAACCGACCTGTGGAGCTACGCAGAACAACTGCTGTCACGTATGGGACAAATCCAGTTGACTGCCGAGTCCATAATAAGTATCAAACCGCCAACTTCTTTCAAAAACGAAAGAGAGGCGGTTTTCCTCTGTATAGTGGCTATGGTAAAAGAGAGTATATGGTGGACGAGATTGAGAGGACTGAGGACAGTGCCTTTCTCTCCGGACAACAACTCATTCCCTTCTTTAGATACCACTTTAGAAGGAGAATCAGAGTGCAGAGAGAGAGGCATGGCAACCCAGTAAATTTACTGAAAGGTGGGTGAATGAAGTGAAAATGGCCCGAGTGATTGGGCCTTCTCTGTATATAAGCCTGTAGATTAAAGAAGAGAGCAAAAGGAAAAAAGGAGCACTTGCACAACACGCTCCTGGAGTTGAGGGTTGTTCTATCTACGGGGTATTAAACAACCCATTTGTGGTGCCTCCCCACTATTGGGGATTTGGATTGTTATAATTGCTTGTTTCAATATTTTTACACGACTGTATGTAAAATCCCTGGCATGTGTCTTTGTATTGTTCCCTTTTCTTGTGCGCCCTTGTGGCAAATAAAGGAATCTATCTATCTATCTATCTGTCTGACGCGTGAAACATCGCCGGTAAGATTTTTTGTTAATTTATATACGAAAAACAGAACAAATTATTTGAAAAAATATATTATTTTGTAGATTAACCCCCAAGCTGAATTGTCAGCTGGGTGGTAATCCCATTTTTCGGCGAAAATTTTATTTAAAAAATTGTTTTAAAATACCAAATTTTACAAACTAAATAAATAACAACACAAGAACGCTGGAGAACGTCAATAGAGAAAAGCGAGAGAAAGAGGCAGATATTAACGTTATATCTGCTTCTGCTACTATGGACGTCGTCATAGATACGACTATCAACAAAGAGGAAAAAATATTACCACTTGAAGATTTTAAAATTTCTACCGTCGAAGCAGAGAAAAATGAAAACACAGGAATTAAACCCATTAACATACATACACATGAAAAAGACATCAACAACTCCACAGATACATCTACACATAATGTTTTACCTCGACAAGGAACTGAGATTTCCAACACCAAGGCTAATAACGATAACAACAACAACAACAGCAACACCACACAAAAAAAGAAAATGTCTTTCGCTGAAACAGTGAACAAAAAACAAGATTTTATAAATCTTGATATCTCCAACGCAAGAGATATGCTCCAGCAAGGGAGAAAATTTGTAACTTTCGAAGAAAAAGGTGGGTTTAGAATTAACTCACCCCTTGAAATAAAGGAAGACACAATTCGCAGATCAGTCACCTTTAGGACTGTGTCAAATTCCACAAGAAAGCCGACATTTGTTAGCCAAGCAGATATAGAAGCTACTTTCAAGGAAATGCTAGCAAATATCTATTTTCTCCAGCGAGGAAAACAGTACGGAAGTGTTTCCGTACTCTTTAAAAGCGAGGCACTCGCCCAAAAACATTCTGTGACACCAATGGTGTCAAAAGCATACACCCTTTTCCCTACATACATGGGAAAAAGGACACAAAAAATAAAAATAAAAAACATACCCCCAAACATTAACATCTGGTGGATCTTGGCTGGCTTCGTAGAGCCAGAAACTGATATGATTCTTTCGATACGAAAATCTATTCGACAAAGGTGGGCGTGTACTGATTTGGAGATTCTGTTGCAAATGAAACCGGAGAGAATCTCCAAAATACCCGAAAGAGTCGTCATCGATAATAACAACAAAATAAACATTTCGGTCGAAGGACGAAAATTTCATTGCTTTCGCTGTGGTAGCACAGCACACCTAAAAGCCTCTTGTCCACAAACACACAACAACAACATCATTAAAAAAACACTATTACCAACACCAACACCAAAACAACCACCACCACCACAAGTACAACGACAGACGAAACGAGCAACCACACCAAAACAAACAGACACTCAACCAACAACAACAGAAAAAACAGAGACAACACCCCTGAAGAACACAGCCCCAATCCATCCCACTCCATCAAACACTACCACAAACACACACACCGAAACACCACCACCACCACACAACATACCCCTACCCCACACACCTGACGATGATTATTCATCGACGGATGAAGCTGCTTCTCCTTCTTTAAGTGAAGAAGAGGGAGAACCGCGGAAATCTAAAAAACAAAAAAAGAGACACCACAAAACCCCCAAAACTCTAATCATCAACACCAACACACAACCACAGACACAAACAACACCACAGTCAAACAACCCCATATTAGCAAAACCAGCACCAACACCACCCCAAACACAAGCACCCACCATAAAAAGAAAACTCCCGGACGAACAACAAACTAAAACAACACAACAAAAACACAAACAACAAGAGTTTGATGGAGGTCATCTCCCAAAACCCCAAGGTGGAGACGGAGGGTAAAACTTTCGTCAAGGCAGAATCGTCTCCACACCTTAAACTTATAAGGGTTTCTATGGAAACCTATAATGACCTAAAAAATAAATTTTCACAGAACGTGGGCAACCCCTGCCACAAACCCATCAACCGCGTCCTGTTAAAATGCTTCCCCACCACACCCAACACCCCATCCAGCACCCAAATGGAAATTGAACAACCCGATCTCCAGGAAACGAAAAGGTAAGTGCACCTTTCGTCCTTTTTCTCCAACTTTTCTTCACCAACATGGCGAGTTTACGAGTTGGAACCGTGAATGTGCGTGGCCTAGGGATGCCCTGGAAACAGGGCCAACTTTAAACGACCTTAGGTCACACAGTATGGATGTGATAGCCATCACCGAGTCCAGGATCCACAACAGGCAGCAACTAACCCCCATCTTCGACGACTTTGAGATCTACGCATCTCTCTGTCAGCCAGGAGGTGGAGGTGGAGTGGCTGTCATGTTTCGGAAGAACCTGGACGTCGAAGTACAGAAAGTACACTTGGACCCGGAGGGTAGACTGGTAGTCCTAGACGTGAACAGTATTGGAGGTGGAGCCTTCAGACTGGTGGCTGTTTATGCCCCGACCGGGCAATCGCAATCACGGCCAGACTTCTTTAAGCGTCTAGAGTCTTTTCTGAGAACGTCTCGCTCCTTACTTTTAGTGGGGGACTGGAATGGTATCCTAGATGCACGATGGGACTATGTGGGAGCATGTCCCAGTAGAGCGGGGTGCAACAGCCTCAAAACTTTAATCGGCCAATTCCAACTGGCCGATAGGTATCGACTGGATTTCCCGACTGCACCACAGTGGACGTGGGAAAACCGCAGTGGGACATCTAGATCGTATTTAGATAGGTTCTTCATTAGAGAAAGGGACAAGGAGATGTTAAGCTGTCCGCGAATGCAAATGGTTGCCTATTCAGATCACAAGTTAGTCGTCTGCTTAGTGAATCGTGATAGAATACACAGACAGGGACACGGATACTGGAAGCTGAACGTGTCGTTGCCGGCACGTAAAGCTTACAGTGAACGGATAAGTAGACTAGTCAAGCAACAGTTAACGGTAGCCATCGTCAACAATAGATGGTGGTACTCTCTCAAGAAAGCAATTAGAATAGAATCGATAGGGTATAGCAGAGAGTTAGCCTTAGAGGAAAACAGAATAGAAAGAGAACTAGTAGCCAAGGTAGAGGAGGCACTTAGAAGTGGCAACGCGGCTAGAGTGTTAGCGTCGAGAACGGTAATGGACCAGTTCTTCGATGCGAAACACGAAGGTTGCGTGGTCAGAAGAAAAACACGTGCTCTAGGAAACAAAGGAGCGAAAGCTGTCAGCTGGGCCCGAGTGGCGGAGGCAAAAAGTGGCAACAAGTCCACGATTCGGTCTTTGAAAGACCAAAACGGACGCGTGCTACTTGACCCCAATCAAATGTGCGCGGCCTTTCAGCGGCACTTTGCGCGACTGTTTGAGCAGAACGACGGTGAGCCTAACGGGGCAATGGACTTTAGTTCATACCTCGACGGCCTGCCGCGTCTCTCGAACACGGACGCCGAGTTCTGCGAAAGACCGATCACGGACACTGAGATACGGGACGCTCTGGGCCGCTGCGGGAAACGCAAGTCACCCGGTCTAGATGGTCTACCCTACGAGTTTTACATAGGCATGCCGGACTTGTTCTCTGGCGTCCTCAAAGCCGTCTATTGCAATTGGCAGCAGAACGGAAGAATTCCGAGTTCTGCAGGCAAGAGCGTAGTAACGCTGATCAGGAAAGACGAGAACAAGGGGGACGAAATTAACAACTTCAGGCCCATAACTCTGCTCAACACAGAGTTAAAGATTTTGGCCAAGGTGCTAGCGACGAGGTTGGCGCTTGTCGTCGAGAACCTGGTAGGGAAAGCGCAAACGTGTGCAATCCCGACCAGGTCCATACACGACAACCTCCACCTCATGCGATACATCATAGAGATGGTGGGCAGTAAACCCGGCTTCGGTGGGGCTCTGATCAACTTGGATCAGTCTGAGGCATTCGATAGGGTCGACCATCGATACTTGGAAGCGGTTCTCACGGCGGCCGGTTTCGGTCCCGTTTTTAGAGGATGGATCGAGGCGATGCACACCAGCATCTGCTCGAGGGTCAAGGTGAACGGCTACCTATCGAAGCCGTTCGCAATCACGCGTTCCATTCGACAGGGGTGCCCTCTCTCCTCCATTCTGTATTGACTCTAGAGCCACTACTGCGGAAATTGGAGCTGTTGCAGGGCATCACTCTAGAACCGGGACTGCGCAAAGCGGCGTCGGCTTATGCCGACGACATGATGGTAATGGTGTCGAGCACCTCGGAAATCGGGGTGATTGGCATCTTACTGAAAGAATACGAAACGCTGACGGGAGCAAAACTAAACCCGGACAAGTCTGTCGGTTTGTAACTCGGTACGTGGAGAAGCAAACCGATGACGTCCGACAGCGTCGTTGGACGCTGGACGGACGGACCGGTGAAATTGCTCGGGGTTTGGTTCGGTCCAGACCTCCAGGTGGAGAAAAACTGGAGCGAGGTCAAGGCCAAGGTGTTTGCACTCACCCAGAAGTGGGCAGAGTGCAAACTGTCCTTGAAAGGTCGAGCGGAGGTGGCGAACACTTTCATAGCGTCCTTCATCTACTACCGCTTGACTGTCGTGCCTTGTCCCCGTGAACACCTCGCCAAGATGGAACGCATGCTCTTCCAGTTTCTGTGGAAGAAGAAGGCTCCGCTGGTGAGGAGATCCGTCTGCTGTCAGCACCTTCCAACGGAGAGCTGGGATTGCCGTGGCTGATGATGCGCAAACATGCGCTGAGGCTGCGGCATCTCCAGGTATTACTCACCGACCCCCAACCGGTGTGTGCACCGTTTGTGAGACAGGCTTTCCCACAGCTCGTCTCGTTGACGGAGCTGCAGTCCTGGGTCAAGAAAAGACCGAAAACGATGGGCGCCTGGCACATTGAATGCGCTCAGGCGCTCACAGTCCTCTGGCAAGCGGGCGCAGCAATCAGTGGAGACTCCACTTCGACATTCTATAGAGGGATTGTACGTTTACAAGGGCGACGACGTGCTCGGAGAGACTCTGGGCGTCGAAGACGATGAGCTCACCAGTCTGTTTGGTAGGACTTTCCGCCCGGGACCTATGGACAACTTCCAGAGGTCCCTGGCCTGGCAGTGCTACCGAGGAGCTCTACCGGTTTGTGACAAGATCTACAGGCACGGACGCCCCGGCAGGGATCCTTCCAAGAGGATGTGTCCAAGATGCGCGCAGGACATTGAAACAGTCCTGCACGCAATTGTACACTGCCCGGGCGTAACCGACCTGTGGAACTATGCAGAACAACTGCTGTCGCGTATGGGACAAATCCAGTTGACTGCCGAGTCCACAGTAAGGATCAAACCGCCAACCTCTTTCAAAAACGAAAGAGAGGCCGTTTTCCTCTGTACAGTGGCTATGGTGAAAGAAGTTATATGGTGCACGAGGTTGAGAGGACTGAGGACATGCTTTTCTCTCCGGACAACAATTGATTCCCTTCTTTAAGTATCACTTTAGAAGGAGAATCAGGGTGGAGAGAGAGGCACTGCACCCCAGTAAATTTACTGAAAGGTGGGTGAATGAAGCGAAAATGGCCCGAGTGATTGGGCCTCCTCTGTTTATAAGCCTGTAGGTTGAAGAAGAGAGCAAAAGGAAGAAAGGAGCACTTGCACAACACGCTCCTGGAGTTGAGGGTTGTTCTATCGACGGGGTATTAAACAACCCATTTGTGGCGCCTCTTCCCTATTGGGGATTTCGATTGTTGTAATTGTATGTTTTTATATTTTTTACACGACTGTATGTAAAATCCCCGGCATGTGTCTTTGTATTGTCCCCTTTTCTTGTGCGCCCTTGTGGCTAATAAAGAAATCTATCTATCTATCTATCTATTTTTCAAGTGCTGTACCCCAGCAAACTTTATGAAAGGTCGATGAAAGTGGCGAGAATGGCCCGAGTGAATGGGCCTTCTCTTTATATCAGCCTGTAGTTTGAGGAAAAAGAGGGAGAGAGAAAAGGGGTACAAACTATTTGTACTCCTGGAGATGAGGGTTGCACATTTTTTCGGGGGTATGTGTTACCCATATGTAATGTCTCCCCCTATTGGGGAAAATCGATTAATTTTTAAATTGCATTTGTGATAATATTTTACACGTTTGTATTGTATGTAAACTTCCCCCTTTGTATTTGTCCCCTTCTTTTGTGCCCTGTGGCTAATAATGAAACATATCTATCTATCTATCTATCTATCTATCTATCTATCTATCTAGCGGAGGTGGAGAACACTTTTATAGCGTCCGCCATCTACTACCGCTTGACCGTCGTGCCTTGTCCAGCCAAAACGCTCGCCAAAATGGAGCGCGCGCTCTTCCGATTCCTTTGGAAGAGGCGGGCTCCTTTGGTGAGAAGATCCATCTGCTGCCAACACCCTTCTAACGGAGGGCTGGGGATGCCGTGGTTGACGATGCGCAAACACGCGCTCAGGCTGCGGCATCTCTACGTATTCCTCACCGGACAACCGGTGTGGGCCCCGTTCGTGAGGCGAGCCTTCCCACGACTCGTCTCGCTGACCGAGCTGCAGTCCTGGGTCAAGCAAAGACCGAGGAAAATGGGCGACTGGCACATCGAATGTGCTCAGGCGCTCACAGCCCTCTGGCAGGCGGACCCGGCGATCAGTGGAGACTCCACTTCGTCATTCTATATTGGGTTGGTCCGCAGCTAGTGCGACGACGCGCTCGGTGAAACTCTAGGCGTAGAGGAAGATGAACTGGCCAGTCTGTTCGGTAGGACCTTCCGCCCGGGACCGATGGACAACTTCCAAAAGTCCCTGGCCTGGCAGTGC
>OZ024742.1:13234810-13237310 GCA_964016885.1 Eledone cirrhosa | reverse complement strand
TAAAGATATATTGACCAATGTCCCTCGGGATGTTCACATCGTTTTCAAGGCATCCACTTGCGGCATTTTCTGAACCAGCCTCACAAGTATTCAACGATGATTAAGAATCTAATCACACATCTGTGGTTTTCTGACTGAATTAGCTTTTATTATCACTTATTCTTATTATTCAATTTATTAAGAGGCCAGTAGATAGACATGATCGGTAGAGCGTCGGTCAACATGCTTTACAGTATTTGTTCCCGTTCATTATATTCCGAGTTCAAATTTCGCCGAGGTTAACTTTGACTTTCATTCTTTCGGGATCGATAAAATAAAGTAACAGTGGAGTACTGGGGTCGATTGAATCAACTTTGCTATTTGCCTTTCATTTTTTCCGGATCGATAAAATAAAGTACCAGTCATATGCTAGGGTTGATTTAATCATCTTTGCCAAAATCAATATTCACCAAATTCGATAGTACTAATAAGTCCATACAGAACTACATCTTTAGGAAGCGAACGTTTTAACAACACCGCACATCTTTAATGAAGTAAGTTCCTTAGCTATTTGAAGAAGTAAGTTCCTTAGCTATTTCAAGGGTTCTACCACTCTAGATCTAACTTATCATTCAAAAGGCAGTGAGTGTTAGTTTCACATCCTTCATATATCTCTGGCATTACATCCTCTAGAATATGATTTATGGATTTCAAATATTTCCAACATACCATCGTTTTTCTTTTCCGTTATTATTTTGTCAAAATTTGCTGCACACTCGTTCTTAAGTGTCATTAAGGACGGCCGTGTCACCTACAACATATGAACACACAGTGGAAAAAAAATCACTAGTAAGTTTATTTCTCGAGAAGCTTTATTATGACAAATGGTACTTTATTGCAAGAACTGTCAAAGGATTCCACTTGAAGGACGGTTCCAATTTTCTGATATCTCAGATATATATTTTATCAGTTTTATAAGGATTTTTAACCGTCTTTCGAGAATTATGTTACGCCTTAAAAATAGTTTTCTTATCACAACAACAACTGCAGCAGCAACAACAACAATAATAACAAAACAACAACAACAAAAACTACAAAAACGAGAGTAACAACAAAAACAATGAGTTGAGTGAAATTATTTGTTTTGCAAGAAATAGTAAGCAAGTTTCCTCAAATCATACCTTAGAAAAGAACAAATTGAGTAATGTAACCCACAGTTCCCTACACAAACGAGTTCTAGATTTATACTATAGTGGAGAAATGAGATAGAACTTAACATCTGGAGATATAGTATTGTGGAGATAGAACTAGACATCTGGAGATATAGTATTGTGGAGATAGAACTAAACATCTGGAGATAGAACTAGACATCTGGAGATAGAACTAGAGATCTGGAGATAGAACTAAACATCTGGAGATATAGTATTGTGGTGATAGAAGTAAACATCTGGAGATAGAACTAAACATCTGGAGATATAGTATTGTGGAGATAGAATTTAACATCTGGAGATAGAACTAGATATCTGGAGATATAGTATTGTGGTGATAGAACTAAACATCTGGAGATATAGTATAGTGGAGATAGAACTAAACATCTGGATATAGAAGGAAACGTCTATAGAAATGGTACTGAACTGTCCTTCTTTACCCTGACCCCCCGTCCTACCCCCGCCTCAGCCCCACCTCAGCCCCACCTTAGCCCCATCTCAGCCCCACCCTAACTTCATCTCAGCCCCACCCTATCCCCACCTCAGCCTCACCTCCTCCCTACTCCCACCTAAACCCCGCCCTAGCCCCCTTTATCCCCACCACAGCCACCACTCCTACGCCACCCTACCCCCACCTTATCCCCACCGTCCAAGGAAGAATTGATAAAATGGGAGAAATTATTCAATGTCAGAGAAGTAAAATATTTGAAATAATTGTTTCTACTATTGGCACAAGGCTAGCAATTACTCAGTACATTACTGGTACTTTATTTTATCGACCCCGTAAGGATGAAAGGCAAAGTTAACCTCGGCGGGATTTGAACAAATGACGTCAATTTTTGGTCTAAATAAATTGTCATTTATTTATCTTCTTTGTCACCCTCACTCTCTCTCTCTCTCTCTCTCTCTCTCTCTCTCTCTCTCTCTCTCTCTCTCTCTCATCTCTCTACGCCTCTCTTCTTCTCTCTCTCTTTCTCTCTCTCATCTCTCTACGCCTCTCTTCTTCTCTCTCTCTCTCTCTCTCTCTCTCTCTCTCTCTCTCTCTCTCTCTCTCTCTCTCTCTACGCCCCTCTTCTCCTCTCTCTCCTTCTCCTCTCCCCCTCTCTCTCTCTACGCCCCTCTTCTCCTCTCTCTCTCCTTCTCCTCCCCCCTCTCTCTCCCTTTCCGCCTCTCTATCTCCCCCCTCTCCTCCCCTCTCTCTCCCACTCTCCCGCTCTCTTTCCCTCTCTCATTCTCTCCTATTCTCTCGCCTTCTCCCCCTCTCTCCCCCTTTACTCCTCTCTCTCCTCCCTCTCGCGTATTCCTCTCTATTA
>OZ024742.1:13222310-13229810 GCA_964016885.1 Eledone cirrhosa | reverse complement strand
ATATATATATATATATATATATATATATATATATATATATATATATATATATATATATATATAACGAAGGAAATGTGGTAAGGAACCAGGTGGACCATAACGCACCAAAGTACTCAATACTTGAGGTAGTAGAGTGGGTAATAGGAACCAGTAAGACCCCGACAGCTGAGCTCAAGCCGTTTCGACGGCTTGAGCTCAGAATTAGCCGTCCAGAATTAGCGTCCAGAATTAGCCGTCGAAACGGCTTGAGCTCAGCTGTCGGGGTCTTACTGGTTCCTATATATATATATATATATATATATATATATATATATATAAATATATTTATCTTAGTCTATACTGTAGGTATAATCAAATGTAAATACCCTGTATTGATGTAGGGATTAGTTTCAATTCTGTGCTGTGATTACTTCAACAACGGAGTTGCTTCTTAAACTGTCCACAGAGACACTACTTATAAACTTACTGTTACTAAGTACTTCAGTAAACTAGATAGACTGAGTTACATATTCAAGGTGTTTACAACTATCTGTATATAAAGTGTTGGTTAAAATCTATAAATATACTACACCCTAACCGTTCTTTTACAAAAGAAAGGATGTATTGGATAATATATTCTAGTATACAGACAGTGTGGTTCCATGAAATAAGGACATATCACGGCTGGACATCAGTTGGTCGTAGTTGTGGTAGGCCAGGACTGATTCAGGGACATATCACGGCTGGACATCAGTTGGTCGTAGGTTTGGTAGGCCAGGACTGATTCAGGGACATATCACGGCTGGACATCAGTTGGTCGTAGGTTTGGTAGGCCAGGACTGATTCAGGGACATATCACGGCTGGACATCAGTTGGTCGTAGATTTGTTTGGCCAGGACTGATTCAGGGACATATCACGGCTGGACATCAGTTGGTCGTAGGTTTGGTAGGCCAGTACTGATTCAGGGACATATCACGGCTGGACATCAGTTGGTCGTAGGTTTGGTAGGCCAGGACTGATTCAGGGACATATCACGGCTGGACATCAGTTGGTCGTAGATTTGTTTGGCCAGGACTGATTCAGGGACATATCACGGCTGGACATCAGTTGGTCGTAGGTTTGGTAGGCCAGTACTGATTCAGGGACATATCACGGCTGGACATCAGTAGGTCGTAGATTTGTTTGGCCAGGACTGATTCAGAGACATATCACGGCTGGACATTAGTTGGTCGTAGATTTGTTTGGCCAGGACTGATTCAGAGACATATCACGGCTGGACATCAGTTGGTCGTAGATTTGTTTGGCCAGGACTGATTCAGGGACATATCACGGCTGGACATCAGTTGGTCGTAGGTTTGTTTGGCCAGGACTGATTCAGGGACATATCACGGCTGGACATCAGTTGGTCGTAGATTTGGTAGGCCAGGACTGATTCAGGGACATATCACGGCTGGACATCAGTTGGTCGTAGATTTGTTTGGCCAGGACTGATTCAGGGACATATCACGGCTGGACATCAGTTGGTCGTAGGTTTGGTAGGCCAGGACTGATTCAGGGACATATCACGGCTGGACATCAGTTGGTCGTAGATTTGTTTGGCCAGGACTGATTCAGGGACATATCACGGCTGGACATCAGTTGGTCGTAGGTTTGGTAGGCCAGTACTGATTCAGGGACATATCACGGCTGGACATCAGTTGGTCGTAGGTTTGGTAGGCCAGGACTGATTCAGGGACATATCACGGCTGGACATCAGTTGGTCGTAGATTTGTTTGGCCAGGACTGATTCAGGGACATATCACGGCTGGACATCAGTTGGTCGTAGGTTTGGTAGGCCAGTACTGATTCAGGGACATATCACGGCTGGACATCAGTTGGTCGTAGGTTTGGTAGGCCAGGACTGATTCAGGGACATATCACGGCTGGACATCAGTTGGTCGTAGATTTGTTTGGCCAGGACTGATTCAGGGACATATCACGGCTGGACATCAGTTGGTCGTAGGTTTGGTAGGCCAGTACTGATTCAGGGACATATCACGGCTGGACATCAGTTGGTCGTAGGTTTGGTAGGCCAGGACTGATTCAGGGACATATCACGGCTGGACATCAGTTGGTCGTAGATTTGTTTGGCCAGGACTGATTCAGGGACATATCACGGCTGGACATCAGTTGGTCGTAGGTTTGGTAGGCCAGTACTGATTCAGGGACATATCACGGCTGGACATCAGTTGGTCGTAGGTTTGGTAGGCCAGGACTGATTCAGGGACATATCACGGCTGGACATCAGTTGGTCGTAGATTTGTTTGGCCAGGACTGATTCAGGGACATATCACGGCTGGACATCAGTTGGTCGTAGGTTTGGTAGGCCAGTACTGATTCAGGGACATATCACGGCTGGACATCAGTTGGTCGTAGGTTTGGTAGGCCAGGACTGATTCAGGGACATATCACGGCTGGACATCAGTTGGTCGTAGATTTGTTTGGCCAGGACTGATTCAGGGACATATCACGGCTGGACATCAGTTGGTCGTAGGTTTGGTAGGCCAGTACTGATTCAGGGACATATCACGGCTGGACATCAGTTGGTCGTAGGTTTGGTAGGCCAGGACTGATTCAGGGACATATCACGGCTGGACATCAGTTGGTCGTAGATTTGTTTGGCCAGGACTGATTCAGGGACATATCACGGCTGGACATCAGTTGGTCGTAGGTTTGGTAGGCCAGTACTGATTCAGGGACATATCACGGCTGGACATCAGTTGGTCGTAGATTTGTTTGGCCAGGACTGATTCAGGGACATATCACGGCTGGACATCAGTTGGTCGTAGTTGTGGTAGGCCAGGACTGATTCAGGGACATATCACGGCTGGACATCAGTTGGTCGTAGGTTTGGTAGGCCAGGACTGATTCAGGGACATATCACGGCTGGACATCAGTTGGTCGTAGGTTTGGTAGGCCAGGACTGATTCAGGGACATATCACGGCTGGACATCAGTTGGTCGTAGATTTGTTTGGCCAGGACTGATTCAGGGACATATCACGGCTGGACATCAGTTGGTCGTAGGTTTGGTAGGCCAGTACTGATTCAGGGACATATCACGGCTGGACATCAGTTGGTCGTAGGTTTGGTAGGCCAGGACTGATTCAGGGACATATCACGGCTGGACATCAGTTGGTCGTAGATTTGTTTGGCCAGGACTGATTCAGGGACATATCACGGCTGGACATCAGTTGGTCGTAGGTTTGGTAGGCCAGTACTGATTCAGGGACATATCACGGCTGGACATCAGTAGGTCGTAGATTTGTTTGGCCAGGACTGATTCAGAGACATATCACGGCTGGACATTAGTTGGTCGTAGATTTGTTTGGCCAGGACTGATTCAGAGACATATCACGGCTGGACATCAGTTGGTCGTAGATTTGTTTGGCCAGGACTGATTCAGAGACATATCACGGCTGGACATCAGTTGGTCGTAGGTTTGTTTGGCCAGGACTGATTCAGGGACATATCACGGCTGGACATCAGTTGGTCGTAGATTTGTTTGGCCAGGACTGATTCAGGGACATATCACGGCTGGACATCAGTTGGTCGTAGGTTTGTTTGGCCAGGACTGATTCAGGGACATATCACGGCTGGACATCAGTTGGTCGTAGATTTGGTAGGCCAGGACTGATTCAGGGACATATCACGGCTGGACATCAGTTGGTCGTAGATTTGTTTGGCCAGGACTGATTCAGGGACATATCACGGCTGGACATCAGTTGGTCGTAGGTTTGGTAGGCCAGGACTGATTCAGGGACATATCACGGCTGGACATCAGTTGGTCGTAGATTTGTTTGGCCAGGACTGATTCAGGGACATATCACGGCTGGACATCAGTTGGTCGTAGGTTTGTTTGGCCAGGACTGATTCAGGGACATTTCTCTGTCTGACAGTAAGGAATGGTACTGGAGTGTAGTGTACACTGTAGTACCACTGTCTGAGAGTAAGTGGTGGTACTGAAGTGTAATGTACACTGTAGTACCAGTGTCTGAGAGTAAGTGGTGGTACTGGAGTGTAGTGTACACTGTAGTACCACTGTCTGAGAGTAAGTGGTGGTACTGGAGTGTAGTGTACACTGTAGTACCACTGTCTGAGAGTAAGTGGTGGTACTGGAGTGTAGTGTACACTGTAGTACCACTGTCTGAGAGTAAGTGGTGGTACTGGAGTGTAGTGTACACTGTAGTACGACTGTCTGAGAGTAAGTGGTGGTACTGGAGTGTAGTGTACACTGTAGTACCACTGTCTGAGAGTAAGTGGTGGTACTGGAGTGTAGTGTACACTGTAGTACGACTGTCTGAGAGTAAGTGGTGGTACTGGAGTGTAGTGTACACTGTAGTACCACTGTCTGAGAGTAAGTGGTGGTACTGGAGGGTAGTGTACACTGTAGTACCACTGTCTGAGAGTAAGTGGTGGTACTGGAGTGTAGTGTACACTGTAGTACCACTGTCTGAGAGTAAGTGGTGGTACTGGAGTGTAGTGTACACTGTAGTACCACTGTCTGAGAGTAAGTGGTGGTACTGGAGTGTAGTGTACACTGTAGTACCACTGTCTGAGAGTAAGTGGTGGTACTGGAGTGTAGTGTACACTGTAGTGCCACTGTCTGAGAGTAAATGGTGGTACTGGAGTGTAGTGTACACTGTAGTACCACTGTCTGAGAGTAAGTGGTGGTACTGGAGTGTAGTGTACACTGTAGTACCACTGTCTGAGAGTAAGTGGTGGTACTGGAGTGTAGTGTACACTGTAGTACCACTGTCTGAGAGTAAGTGGTGGTACTGGACTGTAGTGTACACTGTAGTACCACTGTCTGAGAGTAAGTGGTGGTACTGGAGTGTAGTGTACACTGTAGTACCACTGTCTGAGAGTAAGTGGTGGTACTGGAGTGTAGTGTACACTGTAGTACCACTGTCTGAGAGTAAGTGGTGGTACTGAAGTGTAATGTACACTGTAGTACCACTGTCTGAGAGTAAGTGGTGGTACTGAAGTGTAGTGTACAGTGTAGTACCACTGTCTGAGAGTAAGTGGTGGTACTGGAGTGTAGTGTACACTGTAGTACCACTGTCTGAGAGTAAGTGGTGGTACTGAAGTGTAATGTACACTGTAGTACCACTGTCTGAGAGTAAGTGGTGGTACTGAAGTGTAGCGTACACTGTAATACCACACTCTGAGAGTAAGTGGTGGTACTGAAGTGTAATGTACGCTGTAATACCACTGTCTGAGAGTAAGTCGTGGTACTGGAGTGTAGTGTACACTGTAGTACCACTGTCTGAGAGTAAGTGGTGGTACTGAAGTGTAATGTACACTGTAGTACCACTGTCTGAGAGTAAGTGGTGGTACTGAAGTGTAATGTACACTGTAATACCACTGTCTGAGAGTAAGTGGTGGTACTGAAGTGTAATGTACACTGTAGTACCACTGTCTGAGAGTAAGTGGTGGTACTGAAGTGTAATGTACACTGTAGTACCACTGTCTGAGAGTAAGTGGTGGTACTGAAGTATAATGTACACTGTAATACCACTGTCTGAGAGTAAGTGGTGGTACTGAAGTGTAATGTACACTGTAGTACCACTGTCTGAGAGTAAGTGGTGGTACTGAAGTGTAATGTACACTGTAATACCACTTTCTGAGAGTAAGTGGTGGTACTGAAGTGTAATGTACACTGTAGTACCACTGTCTGAGAGTAAGTGGTGGTACTGAAGTGTAATGTACACTGTAATACCACTGTCTGAGAGTAAGTGGTGGTACTGAAGTGTAATGTACACTGTAGTACCACTGTCTGAGAGTAAGTGGTGGTACTGAAGTGTAATGTACACTGTAATACCACTGTCTGAGAGTAAGTGGTGGTACTGAAGTGTAATGTACACTGTAGTACCACTGTCTGAGAGTAAGTGGTGGTACTGAAGTGTAATGTACACTGTAATACCACTGTCTGAGAGTAAGTGGTGGTACTGAAGTGTAATGTACACTGTAGTACCACTGTCTGAGAGTAAGTGGTGGTACTGAAGTGTAGTGTACACTGTAATACCACTGTCTGAGAGTAAGGAATGATACTGGAGTGTAGTGTACACTGTAGTACCACTGTCTGAGAGTAAGTGGTGGTACTGGAGTGTAGTGTACACTGTAGTACCACTGTCTGAGAGTAAGTGGTGGTACTGGAGTGTAGTGTACACTGTAGTACCACTGTCTGAGAGTAAGTGGTGGTACTGGAGTGTAGTGTACACTGTAGTACCACTGTCTGAGAGTAAGTGGTGGTACTGGAGTGTAGTGTACACTGTAGTACCACTGTCTGAGAGTAAGTGGTGGTACTGGAGTGTAGTGTACACTGTAGTACCACTGTCTGAGAGTAATGGTACTGAAGTGTTGTGTACACTGTAATACTACTGCCCCAGACTAAGTGGTGATATTGAAATGTTGTGTACACTGTAATACCACTGCCCCAGACTAAGTGGTGGTACTGAAATGTTAAATCAGAATGACTTCAAAAGGGTCTTCTTGTTAGATTCTATAAAATATCTCAAAGAATACTTGTTTCATTCCCCCAGACAAATCAAGTGGTTTACCATTTGAATAAACATAAAAAATGCTGTTGTAGCGTTTCAAATCCATTAAACGGTTCTACTGGAACAATGAGTGTCCGCCATCTTATACATCTATAAAGTGAAAAAATGGATTAAATGCTTTTCCCCATTTTATTATCTCCTAGTTGGAAATATAATTTGATATTTTGCTTTTTATCAAAATAAACTTATAGCCTTCAGAAAGACCTTTGGCTTTTAGATAACTATTTAGCTATATTACCTCCCCGCCGCCGCCATCATCATATATTGATTTGTTAACTGGCTCCTAAATTCTAGATTTGCTATCTCTACAACGCATGACTGAATCGGTTTAATACTAGAAGTGAAACAACGCAATGTAGTTTCTTTCAACTAAATCTAAATTGAAAGCAATTCAACAGTTTTAGGAGCCAAAGCTACAAATATCAGATCCATATTCGAAATTAGTAAACATTTATGATATGAAATTTTGGCCACGATATTATTAATATATTGCGTTTTCCAAACAACAATAACAAAAAAACAGTAATAATATTAATATTTTATTTGAACTAAATTCTGAATTATCTGAATTTCAGACGATGTTGAACAAAAAAACATATAATCTGAGTATTAAATTGATTTTTCTTTTATGTTATGCTATCAAATTACATTTCAGGAAACATGGTGTATATGGTGCAGAATATAGAGATATGGTTTGGATGCTTAATAAAATTCCTTCTTTTATATCTCACGTTCGTGAGCTCAAAAGTTAACGGCACTTGACTTTATTATTTCAAACAGGCGGTGGATTGGCAGTATCGCTAGAGGGTCTGGCGTCATGCTCTGCAGCAAAGAGTTACGGCCCTTTATGGTCTGACTTCAAATCCCGCCGAGTTTAACTTTGCCTTTCATTCTTACGGGGTCGATAAAATAAAGTACCA
>OZ024742.1:13207310-13217310 GCA_964016885.1 Eledone cirrhosa | reverse complement strand
GCATTACTTTCTTTTTCAATAGAAGACATTTTAATATAAATTAAATTAAATTTGTTGAATAAAACTTTTCGTTGGAGGAGGCGATCCCACCTCCTCTATCTTATGGCGGAGGAACACCACCATAACCACATATATACCACCACCACCACCACTATAACCACATATATACCACCACCACCACCACTATAACCACATATATACCACCACGACCACCACCATAACCACATATATACCACCACCACCACCACCATAACCACATATATACCACCACCACCACCACCACCACCACCACCACCACCACCACCACCACTACCACCACCACCACCACCACTACCACCATCACCACCACCACCACCACCACCACCACCACCACCACCACCACCACCACCATATTCTTCCTTAAATTCCCATATCTTCAATACGATACTTACCCAGCTTCTCTCCATCCACTACGACATACTTCATTGCTACCAAACTCCATCTCTTTTATTTTAAATTATAAGAAACTCCTCAATGGATTCCTTCAGTACCGAGCTGGAATGACCAATAAATATTATATTCTTGTTTGCCCCTTTCTCCTTGAAAAATATCGTAAATCTGACTTCGAAAGTTTGGCTATTTGATTTCTAAAGCTGATCGTCTGCATATTTTTCTATCAATATAAATATAAATTATTTTGGAAACCATATTTCCCAAGTCAATGCCTCATGCCTTAAATCATATTCTTAATAACTCTTCATTTTTATCTTTATTTTTATTTTGAATTTTATTCCAAATCCTCTTTGGAATATCAATTATTACAATGACGAAAATAAAAATAAAATTGTAGAAGAGAATATATGATTTAAGAAAGTGATAAATTTAAAATAAAAAGAACATGAAAAATAATAATTTACATAGAACGTTTTACGTTTGTATTGGAGAAATTCTTTATATATTTTCTCTCAGCAATATTTACCTCAGTATTATCAGCTAAACTTTGTTTTATCACTTCTTCACCAAAAACTTTTATAATCCCTGCTGTTCTTGCATGAATTTGAATATTTTCAGATTTCTCTAGCTTCAGATCAGTCCTTTCTTCCCCATTTTAATCGATAACAAACATCTGTCCTACATTTTAAATATTATATTCTCCATTATTGGTGTTGGTGTTGGCACTGACGGCCATAATGTTGGCGCTGATGATAAGGTTGTTGGTGATGATGATAATGTTGGTGATGGTAATAATGTTGGTGATAGTGATAGTGTTGGTGATGGTGATAGTGTTGGTGATGGTGATAGTGTTGGTGATGGTAATAATGTTGGTGATAGTGATAGTGTTGGTGATGGTGATAGTGTTGGTGATGGTGATAATGTTGGTGATGATGATAATCTTGGTGATGGTGATAGTGTTGGTGATGGTGATAGTGTTGATGATGGTGATAATGTTGGTGATGGTGATAGTGTTGGTGATGGTGATAGTGTTGGTGATGGTGATAGTGTTGGTGATGGTGATAGTGTTGGTGATGATGATAATGTTGGTGATGGGGATAATGTTGGTGATGGTGATAGTGTTGGTGATGGTGATAGCGTTGGTGATGGGGATAGTGTTGGTGATGGGGATAATGTTGGTGATGGTGATAGTGATGGTAATGGTGATAGTGTTGGTGATGGGGATAGTGTTGGTGATGGTGATAGTGTTGGTGATGGTGATAGTGTTGGTGATGGTGATAGTGTTGGTGATGGGGATAATGTTGGTGATGGTGATAGTGTTGGTGATGGTGATAGTGTTGGTGATGGGGATAATGTTGGTGATGGTGATAGTGTTGGTGATGGTGATAGTGTTGGTGATGGTGATAGTGTTGGTGATGGTGATAATGTTGGTTATGGTGATAGTGTTGGTGATGGTGATAGTGTTGGTGATGGGGATAGTATTGGTGATGGGGATAATGTTGGTGATGGTGATAGTGATGGTAATGGTGATAGTGTTGGTGATGGGGATAGTGTTGGTGATGGTGATAGTGTTGGTGATGGTGATAGTGTTGGTGATGGTGATAGTGTTGGTGATGGTGATAGTGTTGGTGATGGGGATAATGTTGGTGATGGTGATAGTGTTGGTGATGGTGATAGTGTTGGTGATGGGGATAATGTTGGTGATGGTGATAGTGATGGTGATGGTGATAATGTTGGTTATGGTGATAGTGTTGGTGATGGTGATAGTGTTGGTGATGGGGATAGTATTGGTGATGGGGATAATGTTGGTGATGGTGATAGTGATGGTGATGGGGATAGTGTTGGTGATGGTGATAGTGTTGGTGATGGTGATAGTGTTGGTGATGGTGATAGTGTTGGTGATGGGGATAATGTTGGTGATGGTGATAGTGTTGGTGATGGTGATAGTGTTGGTGATGGGGATAATGTTGGTGATGGTGATAGTGTTGGTGATGGTGATAGTGTTGGTGATGGTGATAGTGTTGGTGATGGTGATAATGTTGGTTATGGTGATAGTGTTGGTGATGGTGATAGTGTTGGTGATGGGGATAGTATTGGTGATGGGGATAATGTTGGTGATGGTGATAGTGATGGTAATGGTGATAGTGTTGGTGATGGGGATAGTGTTGGTGATGGTGATAGTGTTGGTGATGGTGATAGTGTTGGTGATGGTGATAGTGTTGGTGATGGTGATAGTGTTGGTGATGGGGATAATGTTGGTGATGGTGATAGTGTTGGTGATGGTGATAGTGTTGGTGATGGGGATAATGTTGGTGATGGTGATAGTGATGGTGATGGTGATAATGTTGGTTATGGTGATAGTGTTGGTGATGGTGATAGTGTTGGTGATGGGGATAGTATTGGTGATGGGGATAATGTTGGTGATGGTGATAGTGATGGTAATGGTGATAGTGTTGGTGATGGGGATAGTGTTGGTGATGGTGATAGTGTTGGTGATGGTGATAGTGTTGGTGATGGTGATAGTGTTGGTGATGGGGATAATGTTGGTGATGGTGATAGTGTTGGTGATGGTGATAGTGTTGGTGATGGTGATAATGTTGGTGATGGTGATAGTGTTGGTGATGGTGATAGAGATGGTGATGGTGATAATGTTGGTGATGGGGATAATGTTGGTGATGGTGATAGTGTTGGTGATGGTGATAGAGATGGTGATGGTGATAGTGTTGGTGATGGTGATAGTGTTGGTGATGGTGATAGTGTTGGTGATGGGGATAGTGTTGGTGATGATGATAGTGTTGGTGATGGTGATAGTGTTGGTGATGGTGATAGTGTTGGTGATGGTGATAGTGTTGGTGATGATGATAGTGTTGGTGATGATGATAGTGTTGGTGATGGTGATAGTGTTGGTGATGGGGATAATGTTGGTGATGGTGATAGTGTTGGTGATGGTGATAGCGTTGGTGATGGTGATAGTGTTGGTGATGATGATAGTGTTGGTGATGGTGATAGTGTTGGTGATGGTGATAGTGTTGGTGATGGTGATAGTGTTGGTGATGGTGATAGTGTTGGTGATGATGATAATGTTGGTGATGGTGATAGTGTTGGTGATGGTGATAGTGTTGGTGATGGTGATAGTGTTGGTGATGATGATAGTGTTGGTGATGGGGATAGTGTTGGTGATGGGGATAGTGTTGGTGATGGTGATAGTGTTGGTGATGGTGATAGTGTTGGTGATGGTGATAGCGTTGGTGATGGTGATAGTGTTGGTGATGGTGATAGTGTTGGTGATGGTGATGGTGTTGGTGATAGTGTTGGTGATGGTGATAGTGTTGGTGATGATGATAATGTTGGTGATGGGGATAGTGTTGGTGATGGTGATAGTGTTGGTGATGGTGATAGTGTTGGTGATGGTGATAGTGTTGGTGATGGTGATAGTGTTGGTGATGGTGATGGTGTTGGTGATAGTGTTGGTGATGGTGATAGTGTTGGTGATGATGATAATGTTGGTGATGGGGATAGTGTTGGTGATGGTGATAGTGTTGGTGATGGTGATAGTGTTGGTGATGGGGATAATGTTGGTGATGGTGATAGTGTTGGTGATGGTGATAGTGTTGGTGATGATGATAGTGTTGGTGATGGTGGTAGTGTTGGTGAGGATGATAGTGTTGGTGATGGTGATGGTGTTGGTGATAGTGTTGGTGATGGTGATAGTGTTGGTGATGGTGATAGTGTTTGTGATAGTGTTGGTGATGATGATAGTGTTGGTGATGGTGATAGTGTTGGTGATGGTGATAGTGTTGGTGATGGTGATAGTGTTGTTGATGGTGATAGTGTTGGTGATGGTGATAGTGTTGGTGATGGGGATAGTGTTAGTGATGGTGATAGTGTTGGTGATGGTGATAGTGTTGGTGAAGGGGATAGTGTTGGTGATGGTGATAGTGTTGGTGATGGTGATAGAGTTGGTGATGGTGATAGTGTTGGTGATGTTGGTAGTGTTGGTGATGATGATAGTGTTGGTGATGGGGATAGTGTTGGTGATGGGGATAGCGTTGGTGATGGTTATAGTGTTGGTGATGGTGATAGCGTTGGTGATGGTGATAGTGTTGGTGATGGTGATAGTGTTGGTGATGGTGATAGTGTTGGTGATGGGGATAGCGTTGGTGATGGTGATAGTGTTGGTGATGGTGATAGTGTTGGTGAAGGGGATAGTGTTGGTGATGGTGATAGTGTTGGTGATGGTGATAGTGTTGGTGAAGGGGATAGTGTTGGTGATGGTGATAGTGTTGGTGAAGGGGACAGTGTTGGTGATGGTGATAGTGTTGGTGATGGTGATAGTGTTGGTGAAGGGGATAGCGTTGGTGATGGTGATAGTGTTGGTGATGGTGATAGTGTTGGTGAAGGGGATAGTGTTGGTGAAGGGGATAGTGTTGGTGATGGTGATAGTGTAGGTGATGGTGATAGTGTTGGTGAAGGGGATAGTGTTGGTGATGGTGATAGTGTTGGTGAAGGGGATAGTGTTGGTGATGGTGATAGTGTTGGTGATGGTGATAGTGTTGGTGAAGGGGATAGTGTTGGTGATGGGGATAGTGTTGGTGATGGGGATAGTGTTGGTGATGGTGATAGTGTTGGTGATGGTGATAGTGTTGGTGAAGGGGATAGTGTTGGTGATGGTGATAGTGTTGGTGATGGTGATAGTGTTGGTGAAGGGGATAGTGTTGGTGATGGTGATAGTGTTGGTGATGGTGATAGTGTTGGTGAAGGGGATAGCGTTGGTGATGGTGATAGTGTTGGTGATGGTGATAGTGTTGGTGAAGGGGATAGTGTTGGTGATGGTGATAGTGTTGGTGAAGGGGATAGTGTTGGTGATGGTGATAGTGTGGGTTATGGTGATAGTGTTGGTGAAGAGGATAGTGTTGGTGAAGGGGATAGTGTTGGTGATGGTGATAGTGTTGGTGATGGTGATAGTGTTGGTGAAGGGGATAGTGTTGGTGAAGGGGATAGTGTTGGTGATGGTGATAGTGTTGGTGATGGTGATAGTGTTGGTGAAGGGGATAGTGTTGGTGATGGTGATAGTGTTGGTGAAGGGGATAGTGTTGGTGATGGTGATAGTGTTGGTGATGGTGATAGTGTTGGTGAAGGGGATAGCGTTGGTGATGGTGATAGTGTTGGTGATGGTGATAGTGTTGGTGAAGGGGATAGTGTTGTTGATGGTGATAGTGTTGGTGATGGTGATAGAGTTGGTGATGGTGATAGTGTTGGTGATGGTGATAATGTTGGTGAAGGGGATAGTGTTGGTGATGGTGATAGTGTTGGTGATGGTGATAGTGTTGGTGATGGTGATAGTGTTGGTGATGGTGGTAGTGTTGGTGATGATGATAGTGTTGGTGATGGTGATAGTGTTGGTGATGGGGATAGTGTTGGTTATGATGATAGTGTTGGTGATGGTGGTAGTGTTGGTGATGATGATAGTGTTGGTGATGGTGATAGTGTTGGTGATGGTGATAGTGTTGTGGATGGGGATAATGTTGGTGATGGTGATAGTGTTGGTGATGGTGATAGTGTTGGTGATGGGGCTAGTGTTGGTGATGGTAAGAGTGTTGGTGATGGTGATAGTGTTGGTGATGGTGATAGTGTTGGTGATGGTGATAGTTTTGGTGATGGTGATAGCGTTGGTGATGGTGATGGTGTTGGTGATGGTGGTAGTGTTGGTTATGGGGATAATGTTGGTGATGGTGATAGTGTTGGTGAAGGGGATAGTGTTGGTGATCTTGATAGTGTTGGTGATGGTGATAGTGTTGGTGATGGTGATAGTGTTGGTGATGGGGATAGTGTTGGTGATGGTGATGGTGTTGGTGATGGTGATAGTGTTGGTGATGGTGATAGTGTTGGTGATGATGATAGTGTTGGTGATGATGATAGTGTTGGTGATGGTGATAGTGTTGGTGATGGTGATAGTGTTGGTGATGGTGATAGTGTTGGTGATGGTGATAGTGTTGGTGATGATGATAGTGTTGGTGATGGTGATAGTGTTGGTGATGATGATAGTGTTGGTGATGATGATAGTGTTGGTGATGGTGATAGTGTTGGTGATGGTGATAGTGTTGGTGATGGTGATAGTGTTGGTGATGGTGATAGTGTTGGTGATGGGGATAGTGTTGGTGATGGTGATAGTGTTGGTGATGGTGATAGTGTTGGTGAAGGGGATAGTGTTGGTGATGGGGATAATGTTGGTGATGGTGATAGTGTTGGTGATGGTGATAGTGTTGGTGATGGGGATAATGTTGGTGATGGTGATAGTGTTGGTGATGGTGATAGTGTTGGTGATCTTGATAGTGTTGGTGATGGTGATAGTGTTGGTGAAGGGGATAGTGTTGGTGATGGGGATAGTGTTGTGGATGGTGATAGTGTTGGTGATGGTGATAGTGTTGGTGATGGGGATAGCTCTGGTGATGGTGATAGTGTTGGTGATGGTGATAGTGTTGGTGATGGTGATAGTGTTGGTGATGGTGATAGTGTTGGTGATGGTGATAGTGTTGGTGAAGGGGATAGTGTTGGTGATGGGGATAGTGTTGGTGATGGGGATAATGTTGGTGATGGGAATAATGTTGGTGATGGTGATAGTGTTGGTGATGGGGATAGTGTTGTGGATGGTGATAGTGTTGGTGATGGTGATAGTGTTGGTGATGGGGATAACGCTGGTGATGGTGATAGTGTTGGTGATGGTGATAGTGTTGGTGATGGTGATAGTGTTGGTGATGGGGATAATGTTGGTGATGGTGATAGTGTTGGTGATGGTGATAGTGTTGGTGATGGTGATAGTGTTGGTGAAGGGGATAGTGTTGGTGATGGGGATAGTGTTGGTGATGGGGATAATGTTGGTGATGGTGATAGTGTTGGTGATGGTGATAGTGTTGGTGATGGTGATAGTGTTGGTGATGGTGATATTGTTGGTGATGGTGATAGCGTTGGTGATGGTGATAGTGTTGGTGATGGTGATAGTGTTGGTGATGGTGATAGTTTTGGTGATGGTGATAGTGTTGGTGATGGTGATAGTGTTGGTGATGGGGATAGCGCTGGTGATGGTGATAGTGTTGGTGATGGTGATAGTGTTGGTGATGGTGATAGTGTTGGTGATGGGGATAACGTTGGTGATGGTGATAGTGTTGGTGATGGTGATAGTGTTGGTGATGGTGATAGTGTTGGTGAAGGGGATAGTGTTGGTGATGGGGATAGTGTTGGTGATGGGGATAATGTTGGTGATGGTGATAGTGTTGGTGATGGTGATAGTGTTGGTGATGGTGATAGTGTTGGTGATGGTGATAGTGTTGGTGATGGTGATAGCGTTGGTGATGGTGATAGTGTCGGTGATGGTGATAGTGTTGGTGATGGTGATAGTGTTGGTGATGGTGATAGTGTTGGTGATGGTGATAGTGTTGGTGATGGTGATAGTGTTGGTGATGGGGATAGCGCTGGTGATGGTGATAGTGTTGGTGATGGTGATAGTGTTGGTGATGGTGATAGTGTTGGTGATGGTGATAGTGTTCGTGATGGTGATAGTGTTGGTGATGGTGATAGTGTTGGTGATGGTGATAGTGTTGGTGATGGGGATAGTGTTGGTGATGGTGATAGTGTTGGTGATGGTGATAGTGTTGGTGATGGTGATAGTGTTGGTGATGGTGATAGTGTTGGTGATGGTGATAGTGTTGGTGATGGGGATAGTGTTGGTGATGGTGATAGTGTTGGTGATGGTGATAGTGTTGGTGATGTTGATAGTGTTGGTGATGGGGATAGTGCTGGTGATGGGGATAATGTTGGTGATGGTGATAGTGTTGGTGATGGTGATAGTGTTGGTGATGGGGATAATGTTGGTGATGGTGATAGTGTTGGTGATGGTGATAGTGTTGGTGATCTTGATAGTGTTGGTGATGTTGATAGTGTTGGTGATGGTGATAGTGTTGGTGATGGTGATAGTGTTGGTGATGGGGATAGTGTTGGTGATGGGGATAGTGTTGGTGATGGTGATGGTGTTGGTGATGGTGATAGTGTTGGTGATGGGGATAGTGTTGGTGATCTTGATAGTGTTGGTGATGGTGATAGTGTTGGTGATGGTGATAGTGTTGGTGATGGTGATAGTGTTGGTGATGGTGATAGTGTTGGTGATGGGGATAGTGTTGGTGATGGTGATAGTGTTGGTGATGGTGATAGTGTTGGTGATGGTGATAGTGTTGGTGATGGGGATAGTGTTGGTGATGGTGATGGTGTTGGTGATGGTGATAGTGTTGGTGATGGGGATAGTGTTGGTGATGGGGATAGTGTTGGTTATGGTGATAGTGTTGGTGATGGTGATAGTGTTGGTGATGGGGATAGTGTTGTGGATGGTGATAGTGTTGGTGATGGTGATAGTGTTGGTGATGGGGATAGCGCTGGTGATGGTGATAGTGTTGGTGATGGTGATAGTGTTGGTGATGGTGATAGTGTTGGTGATGGTGATAGTGTTGGTGATGGTGATAGTGTTGGTGAAGGGGATAGTGTTGGTGATGGGGATAGTGTTGGTGATGGGGATAATGTTGGTGATGGGGATAATGTTGGTGATGGTGATAGTGTTGGTGATGGGGATAATGTTGTGGATGGTGATAGTGTTGGTGATGGTGATAGTGTTGGTGATGGGGATAACGCTGGTGATGGTGATAGTGTTGGTGATGGTGATAGTGTTGGTGATGGTGATAGTGTTGGTGATGGGGATAATGTTGGTGATGGTGATAGTGTTGGTGATGGTGATAGTGTTGGTGATGGTGATAGTGTTGGTGAAGGGGATAGTGTTGGTGATGGGGATAGTGTTGGTGATGGGGATAATGCTGGTGATGGTGATAGTGTTGGTGATGGTGATAGTGTTGGTGATGGTGATAGTGTTGGTGATGGTGATAGTGTTGGTGATGGTGATAGCGTTGGTGATGGTGATAGTGTTGGTGATGGTGATAGTGTTGGTGATGGTGATAGTGTTGGTGATGGTGATAGTGTTGGTGATGGTGATAGTGTTGGTGATGGGGATAGCGCTGGTGATGGTGATAGTGTTGGTGATGGTGATAGCGTTGGTGATGGTGATAGTGTCGGTGATGGTGATAGTGTTGGTGATGGTGATAGTGTTGGTGATGGTGATAGTGTTGGTGATGGTGATAGTGTTGGTGATGGTGATAGTGTTGGTGATGGGGATAGCGCTGGTGATGGTGATAGTGTTGGTGATGGTGATAGTGTTGGTGATGGTGATAGTGTTGGTGATGGTGATAGTGTTCGTGATAGTGATAGTGTTGGTGATGGTGATAGTGTTGGTGATGGTGATAGTGTTGGTGATGGGGATAGTGTTGGTGATGGTGATAGTGTTGGTGATAGTGATAGTGTTGGTGATGGTGATAGTGTTGGTGATGGTGATAGTGTTGGTGATGGTGATAGTGTTGGTGATGGTGATAGTGTTGGTGATGGGGATAGTGTTGGTGATGGTGATAGTGTTGGTGATGGTGATAGTGTTGGTGATGTTGATAGTGTTGGTGATGGGGATAGTGCTGGTGATGGG
>OZ024742.1:13164810-13197310 GCA_964016885.1 Eledone cirrhosa | reverse complement strand
CAACAACAACAACAAACAACAACAACCAACAACAACAACCAACAACAACAACCAACAACCACCAACAAAAACAACAACAACCAACCAACAAGAACCAAAAACCACCAACAACAACCACAACAACAACCAAAAACAACCAACACCAACAACCAACAACAACTACCACAACAACAACCAACAACAACCAACAACAACAAACAACAACAACAACCAGAACCAACCAACCAACAACAAAAACAACCAACAACAACAACATGAACAAACAAGAACCAAAAACCACCAACAACAACCAAAACAACAACCAAAAACAACCAACACCAACAACAAACAACAACTACCACAACAACAACCAACAACAACCAACAACAACAACCAACAACAACCCACAGCAACAACCCACAACAACAACCAACCAGCAACCAACAACAACAACCAACACAACAACCAACAACAACCGACAACAACAACCAACAACAACAACAACCAACAACAACAACCAACAACAACAAGCAACAACAACAACCAAGAACAACCCCAACAACAAGCAACAACAAGCAACAAAACCCAACAACAACAACAACCAACCAAAAGGAACCAACAACAACAACAACAACCAACAACAACCACCACCAACAACAACCAACAACAACAACCAATAACAACAACCAAGAACTACAACCAACAACAACCAACAACAACAACAACAATCAACAACAACAACAACAAACAACACCCAACAACACCGAAAACAACAACCTACAACAACAACAACAACCAACACCAACAACAACCAACAACAACCAGCAACAACCAACAACAACCAACAACAACAACAACCAACAACAATCCACAACAACAACCAACAACAACAACCAGCAACAACAACAACAACTATAACAAACAAAAACCACCAACAACAACAACAATAACCAACAACAAACAACAACAACAACCAACAACAACAACCAACAACAACAACCAACAACAACTAACAGCAACAACCAACAACAACAACAACCAACAACAACAACATGAACCAACAAGAACCAAAAACCACCAACAACAACCACAACAACAACCAAAAACAACCAACACCAACAACCAACAACAACTACCACAACAACAACCAACAACAACCAACAACAACAACCAACAACAACATCCACAACCAACCAACCAACAACCAAGAACAACAACCAACACAACAACCAACAACAACCGACAACAACAACCAACAACAACAACAACCAACAACAACAACCAACAACAACAAGAAACAACAACCAACAACAACCAACAACAACAACAAGAACCAACAAGAACCAAAAACAACCAACAACAACCACAACAACAAACAACAACAACCAACACAACAACCAACAACAACCAACAACAACAAACGACAACCAACAACAACCTACCAACAACAAACATAAACAAGCAACAACACCCAACAACAACAACCAACCAAAAACAACCAACAACAACAACCAACAACAACCAACAACAAGAACAACCAACAACAAAAACCAATGACAACCAAAAACAACCAAAAACAACCTACCAACAACAGCAACAACCAACAACAACCAACAACAACAACAAACAACAACAACAACCAACCACGACAAACACCAACAATAAATAACAACAACAACCAACCAACCAGCAACAACGAACAACAACAACCAACAACAACAACAACCAACAACAACAACGAGAACCAACAACAACAACCAACAAACACAACCAACAGCCACCAACAAAAACAACCAACACCAACATCCAACAACAACAACCAACAACAACAACCAACAACAACCAACAACAACAACCAACAACAACAACAACCAACAACAACAAGCAACAACAACCAACAACAACAACAACCAACAACAACAACAAGAAACAATAAGAACCCAAAACAACCAACAACAAGCACAACAACCAAAAACAACCAACACCAACAACCTACAACAACAACCACATCAACAACCAACAACAACCAACAATAACAAACAACAGCAACAACCAACAACAACAACAACCAACAACAACACCTACAACAACAACAACCACCAACAACAACAACAACCAACAACAACCAACAACAACATCAACAACAACAACCAACAACAACAACCAACAACAACCAACAACAACCACACAACAACCAACAACAACCAACAAAAACCAACAACAACAACAACAACCAACACCAACTCACAACAACGAACAACAACAAAAAACAACCAACAACAACAACCAACAACAACAACCAACAACAACCAACAACAAACTACCAACAACAGCAACAACCAACAACAACAACAAACAACAACAACCAACAACGACAACCACCAACAACCAATAACAACAACAACCAACCAACCAACAACAACCAATAACAACCAACAACAACAACCACAACAATCCAACAACAAGCAACAACAACAACCAACAACAACACCAACAACCAACCAAAAACAACCAACAACAACAACCAACAACAACCAACAACAAAAACAACCAACAACAACCAATAACAAACAACAACAACCAAAACAACCAGTAAATACAACCAACAACAACAACCAACAACAACAACAACAAACAACAACAACCAACAATAACAACAACAACCAACAACAACCAACAACAACTCACAACAACGAACAATAACAAACAACAACCAACAACAACAACCAACAACAACAACCAACAGCAACAACCAACAACCAACAACCAACAACAAGCTACCAACAACAAGCTACCAACAACAGCAACAACCAACAACAACCAACAACAACAACAAACAACAACAACCAACAACAACAATCAACAACAACAACCAACAACCACCAACAAAAACAACAACAACCAACAACAACAACAACAACAACTATAACAAACAAAAACCACCAACAACAACAACAATAACCAACAACAACCAACAACAAGATCCAACAACAACCAACAACAAGCAACAATAAGCAACAACAAGCAACAACAACCAACAACAACAACCAATAACAACAACCAACAACAACAACCAACAACAACTTACCAACAACAGCAACAACCAACAACAACCAATAACAACAACTAACAACAACAACAGCCAACAACGACAACCACCAACAACCAATAACAACAACCAACAACAACAACCAACAACAACCAACAACAACAAACGACAACCAACAACAACCTACCAACAACAACCACAACAACAAGCAACAACACCCAACAACAACAACACCCAACCAAAAACAACCACCAACAACAACCAACAACAAACAACAACAAAAACAACCAACAACAAAAACCAAAGACAAGCAACAACAACCAAGAACAACCTACCAACAACAGCAACAACCAACAACAACCAACAACAACAACAACAAACCACAACAACAACCAACAACGACAACCACCAACAACCAATAAGAACAACAACCAACCAACCAGCAACAACCAACCAACCAGCAACAACCAACAAGAACAACCAACAACAACAACAACAACCAACAACAACAACAACAACCAACAAGAACCAAAAACAACCAACAACAACCACAACAACAAACAACAACCAACACCAACATCCAACAACAACAACCAACAACAACAACCAACAATAACCAACAACAACAACCAACAACAACCAACAACAACAACCAACAACAACAACAACCAACAACAAGAACCAAAAACAACCAAAACAACCACAACAACAACCAAAAACAACCAACACCAACAACCTACAACAACAACCACAACAACAACAAACGACAACCAACAACAACAACCAACAACAACACCTACAACAACAACAACCACCAACAACAACAACAACCAACAACAACAACAACCAACAACAACAACAACAACCACCACCAACAACAACAACCAACAACAACAACAACCAACAACAACAACAACAACAACCAACAACAACAACCAACAACAACTAACAACAACCACAACAACAACCAACAACAAGCAACAACAAGCAACAACAAGCAAGAACAACCAACAACCAATAACAACAACCAACAACAACAACCAACAACAACCAACAACAACCTACCATAAAGAACCACAACAACAATCAACAACAACAACCAACAACAACAACCAACAACCACCAACAAAAACAACAACAACCAACCAACAACAACTAACAACAATAACATGAACCAACAAGAACCCCAAACCACCAACAGCAACCACAACAACAACCAAAAAACAACCAACACCAACAACCAACAAAAACAACCACAACAACAACCAACAACAACCAACAACAACAAACAACAACAACAACCTACAACAACCTACAACAACAACCAACACAACAGCAAACAACAACCAACAACAACCTACCGACAACAACCACACCAACAAGCAACAACAAGCAACAACACCCAACAACAACAACAACCAACAACAACAAACAACCAACAACAACACCAACAACAATCAACAACAACAACAACCAACCACCCCCAACAACAACGAACAACAACAACCAACAACAACAACAACAACCATCAACAACCAACAACAACAACCAAAAATAACAACAAGAACCAACAAGAACCAACAACAACCAACAACAACCACAACAACAACCACCAACAACAACCAACAACATCAACCAACAACAACCACCAACAACAACCAATAGCAACAACCAACAAGAACCAACAACATCCAACAACAACCTACCAACAACAACCATCAACAACCAACAACGACCACCACCACCAACAAAAACAACAACAACGACCAACCAACAACAACCAACAACAACAACCAACAAAAACAACAACAACACCCACCACCAACAACAACCACCAACAACCAACAACAACAACCAACAACAACCAACAACAACCAACAACAACCAACAAGAACCAACAACACCCAACAATAACCTACAAACAACAACCACAAAAACAACCAACAACAACAACCAACACCAACAACCAAAAACAACAACACAAACAACACAACAATAAGAACAACAACCAACAACAACCAACAACAACAACTAACAAAAACCAACAACAACCAACTACAACCAACAACAACCAACAACAACCTACCAACAACCACAACAACATGCAACAACAAACAACAACAATCAACAACAACAACGACCACCAAAAACAACAACAACCAACAACAACAACAGTCAACAACAACAAGAAGCAATAACCACAATAATAACCAACAACAACAATAACAACCAACAACAACCAACAACAACAACGTACAACAACAACCAACACCAGCAACCAACAACAACAACCACAACAACAACCAATAACAACCAACAACAACAACAACCAACAACAACCAACAACAACAACAACAACAACAGCAATAACCAACAACAACCAACAACAACCAACAGTCAACAACAACAACAAGCAATAACCACAATAATAACCAGCAACAACAATAACAACCAACAACAACCAACAACAACAACGTACAACAACAACCAACACCAGCAACCAACAACAACAACCACAACAACAACCAATAACAACCAACAACAACAACAACCAACAACAACCAACAACAACAACAACAACAGCAATAACCAACAACAACCAACAACAACCAACAACAACCAACAACAACCAACAACCTACCAACAACCACAACAACAACCAAAAACAACCAACACCAACAACCTACAACAACAACCACAACAACAACCAACAACAACCAACAATAACAATCAACAGCAACAACAACAACAACAACAACCAACAACAACAACCACCAACAACAACAACCAACAACAACAACCAACATCAACAACAACAACCAACAACAGCAACAACCAACAACAACAACAACAACCAACAACAACAACCAACCAGAACAACAACCAACAACAACAACCAACATCAACAACAACCAACAACAACAACCAACAACAACCAACAACAACCAAAACAACAACCAACAACAACCAACAATAACAAACAACAGCAACAACCAACAACAACAACAACCAACAACAACAACAACAACAACTATAACAAACAAAAACCACCAACAACAACAACAATAACCAACAACAACCAACAACAACAACCAACAACAACAACCAACAACAACCAACAACAAGCAACAATAAGCAACAACAAGCAACAACAACCAACAATAACAAACAACAGCAACAACCAACAACAACAACAACCAACAACAACAACCAACAACAACAACAACCAACAACAACAACCAACATCAACAACAACAACAACAACCAACAACAGCAACAACCAACAACAACAACAACCAACAACAACAACCAACCAGAACAACAACCAACAACAACAACCAACATCAACAACAACCAACAACAACAACCAACAACAACAACCAACATCAACAACAACAACCAACAACAGCAACAACCAACAACAACAACAACCAACAACAACAACACCCAACCAAAAACAACCACCAACAACAACCAACAACAACCAACAACAAAAACCAAAGACAACCAACAACAACCAAAAACAACCTACCAACAACAGCAACAACCAACAACAACCAACAACAACAACAAACCACAACAACAACCAACAACGACAACCACCAACAACCAATAAGAACAACAACCAACCAACCAGCAACAACCAACAACAACAACCAACAACAACAACGAGAACCAACAAGAACCAAAAACAACCAACAACAACAACAACAACCAAAAACAACCAACACCAACATCCAACAACAACAACCAACAACAACAACCGACAACAACAAGCAACAACAACCAACAACAACAACAACCAACACCAGCAACAAGAAACAACAAGAACCAAAAACAACCAATAACAACCACAACAACAACCCACAACAACCAACAATAACAAACAACAACCTACCAACAACAGCAACAACCAACCATAACCAATAACAACAACAAACAACAACAACAACCAACAACGACAACCACCAACAACCAATAACAACAACCAACAACAACAACCAACAACAACCAACAACAACAAACGACAACCAACAACCAACAACAACCACAACAGCAACCAAAAACAACCAACACCAACAACCTACAACAACAACCACAACAACAACCAACAACAACCAACAATAACAAACAACAGCAACAACCAACAACAACAACAACCAACAACAACACCTACAACAACAACAACCAACAACAACAACAACAACCAACAACAACAACAACCAACAACAACAACAACAACCAACAACAACAACCAACAACAACTAACAACAACCACAACAACAACCAACAACAACCAACAACAAGCAACAACAAGCAACAACAACCAACAACAACAACCAATAACAACAACCAACAACAACAACCAACAACAACCAACAACAACCAACAACAACCTACCAACAACAGCAACAACCAACAACAACCAATAACAACAACAAACAACAACAACCAACAACAACCAATAACAACAACCAACAACAACAACCAACAACAACCAACAACAACAACCAACAACAACAACAACCAACAACAACAACAACCAACAACAGCAGCAACCTACAACAGCAACCTACAGCAGCAACCAACAACAGCAACCTACAACAAAAACAACAACAACCAACCACAACCTACCAACAACAATCAGCAACAACCTACGACAACCAAAAACAAAAACCCACAACAACAAGCTACAACAACAACCAACAACAACCTACCGACAAAAACTACAACAACAACCAACAACAACAACCAATATCAACAACCAACAACAGCCAACAATAACCACAACAACCAACAACCACCACCAACAACAACAACGACCAACCAACAACAACCAATAACAACAACCAACAACAACAACAACAGCAGCAATAACAACAACAACCAACAACAACCAACAACAACCTACCAACAACAACCACAACAACAACCAACAACAACCAACACCAACAACCAACAACCATCAACAAAAACAACAACAACCAACCAACAACAACCAACAACAACCAACAACAACAACCAACAACATCAACAACTAGCAACAACCAACAACAAAAACCAACAACAACAACCAACAACAACAACCATCAACAACCAACAACAACAACAACAACCAAAAATAACAAGAACCAACAAGAACCAACAACAACCAACAACCAACAACAACCACAACAACAACCACCAACAACAACCAACAACATCAACCAACAACAACTACCAACAACAACCAACAACAACAACCAACAACAACCAACAACATCCAACAACAACCTACCAACAACAACCATCAACAACCAACAACGACCACCACCACCAACAAAAACAACAACAACGACCACACAACAACAACCAACAACAACAACCAACAAAAACAACAACAACACCCACCACCAACAACAACCAACAACAACCAACAACAACAACCAACAACAACCAACAACAACAACCAACAACAACCAACAACTACCAACAACACCCAACAATAACCTACCAACAACAACCACAAAAACAACCAACAACAACAACCAACACCAACAACCAAAAACAACAACACAAACAACACAACAATAAGAACAACAACCAACAACAACCAACAACAACCAACTACAACCAACAACAACCAACAACCACAACAACATGCAACAACAAACAACAACAATCAACAACAACAACAACCACCAAAAACAACAACAACCAACAACAACAACCTACCACAATAACCAACAGCAACCAATAACAACAGCCAACAAAAAACAACAATAACCAACAACAACAACAGTCAACAACAACAACCAGCAATAACCACAATAATAACCAACAACAACAATAACAACCAACAACAACCAACAACAACAACGTACAACAACAACCAACACCAGCAACCACCAACAACAACCACAACAACAACCAATAACAACCAACAACAACAACCAACAACAACCAACAACAACAACAGCAATAACCAACAACAACCAACAACAACCAACAACAACCAACAACAACCAACAACAACCTACCAACAACCACAACAACATGCAACAACAACCAACAACAACCAACAACAACCAACAACAATAACCAACAACAACAACCAACAAGAACAAAAACAACAACAACCAACAACAACCAACAATAACAATCAACAGCAACAACAACAACAACCAACAACAACAACAACAACAACTATAACAAACAAAAACCACCAACAACAACAATAACCAACAACAACCAACAACAACAACCAACAACAACAACCAACAACAACCAACAACAAGCAACAATAAGCAACAACAAGCAACAACAACCAACAATAACAAACAACAGCAACAACCAACAACAACAACAACCAACAACAACAACCAACAACAACAACAACCAACAACAACAACCAACATCAACAACAACAACCAACAACAGCAACAACCAACAACAACAACAACCAACAACAACAACCAACCAGAACAACAACCAACAACAACAACCAACATCAACAACAACCAACAACAACAACCAACAACAACAACCAACATCAACAACAACAACCAACAACAGCAACAACCAACAACAACAACAACCAACAACAACAACACCCAACCAAAAACAACCACCAACAACAACCAACAACAACCAACAACAAAAACCAAAGACAACCAACAACAACCAAAAACAACCTACCAACAACAGCAACAACCAACAACAACCAACAACAACAACAAACCACAACAACAACCAACAACGACAACCACCAACAACCAATAAGAACAACAACCAACCAACCAGCAACAACCAACAACAACAACCAACAACAACAACGAGAACCAACAAGAACCAAAAACAACCAACAACAACAACAACAACCAAAAACAACCAACACCAACATCCAACAACAACAACCAACAACAACAACCGACAACAACAAGCAACAACAACCAACAACAACAACAACCAACACCAGCAACAAGAAACAACAAGAACCAAAAACAACCAATAACAACCACAACAACAACCCACAACAACCAACAATAACAAACAACAACCTACCAACAACAGCAACAACCAACCATAACCAATAACAACAACAAACAACAACAACAACCAACAACGACAACCACCAACAACCAATAACAACAACCAACAACAACAACCAACAACAACCAACAACAACAAACGACAACCAACAACCAACAACAACCACAACAGCAACCAAAAACAACCAACACCAACAACCTACAACAACAACCACAACAACAACCAACAACAACCAACAATAACAAACAACAGCAACAACCAACAACAACAACAACCAACAACAACACCTACAACAACAACAACCAACAACAACAACAACAACCAACAACAACAACAACCAACAACAACAACAACAACCAACAACAACAACCAACAACAACTAACAACAACCACAACAACAACCAACAACAACCAACAACAAGCAACAACAAGCAACAACAACCAACAACAACAACCAATAACAACAACCAACAACAACAACCAACAACAACCAACAACAACCAACAACAACCTACCAACAACAGCAACAACCAACAACAACCAATAACAACAACAAACAACAACAACCAACAACAACCAATAACAACAACCAACAACAACAACCAACAACAACCAACAACAACAACCAACAACAACAACAACCAACAACAACAACAACCAACAACAGCAGCAACCTACAACAGCAACCTACAGCAGCAACCAACAACAGCAACCTACAACAAAAACAACAACAACCAACCACAACCTACCAACAACAATCAGCAACAACCTACGACAACCAAAAACAAAAACCCACAACAACAAGCTACAACAACAACCAACAACAACCTACCGACAAAAACTACAACAACAACCAACAACAACAACCAATATCAACAACCAACAACAGCCAACAATAACCACAACAACCAACAACCACCACCAACAACAACAACGACCAACCAACAACAACCAATAACAACAACCAACAACAACAACAACAGCAGCAATAACAACAACAACCAACAACAACCAACAACAACCTACCAACAACAACCACAACAACAACCAACAACAACCAACACCAACAACCAACAACCATCAACAAAAACAACAACAACCAACCAACAACAACCAACAACAACCAACAACAACAACCAACAACATCAACAACTAGCAACAACCAACAACAAAAACCAACAACAACAACCAACAACAACAACCATCAACAACCAACAACAACAACAACAACCAAAAATAACAAGAACCAACAAGAACCAACAACAACCAACAACCAACAACAACCACAACAACAACCACCAACAACAACCAACAACATCAACCAACAACAACTACCAACAACAACCAACAACAACCAACAACAACCAACAACATCCAACAACAACCTACCAACAACAACCATCAACAACCAACAACGACCACCACCACCAACAAAAACAACAACAACGACCACACAACAACAACCAACAACAACAACCAACAAAAACAACAACAACACCCACCACCAACAACAACCAACAACAACCAACAACAACAACCAACAACAACCAACAACAACAACCAACAACAACCAACAACTACCAACAACACCCAACAATAACCTACCAACAACAACCACAAAAACAACCAACAACAACAACCAACACCAACAACCAAAAACAACAACACAAACAACACAACAATAAGAACAACAACCAACAACAACCAACAACAACCAACTACAACCAACAACAACCAACAACCACAACAACATGCAACAACAAACAACAACAATCAACAACAACAACAACCACCAAAAACAACAACAACCAACAACAACAACCTACCACAATAACCAACAGCAACCAATAACAACAGCCAACAAAAAACAACAATAACCAACAACAACAACAGTCAACAACAACAACCAGCAATAACCACAATAATAACCAACAACAACAATAACAACCAACAACAACCAACAACAACAACGTACAACAACAACCAACACCAGCAACCACCAACAACAACCACAACAACAACCAATAACAACCAACAACAACAACCAACAACAACCAACAACAACAACAGCAATAACCAACAACAACCAACAACAACCAACAACAACCAACAACAACCAACAACAACCTACCAACAACCACAACAACATGCAACAACAACCAACAACAACCAACAACAACCAACAACAATAACCAACAACAACAACCAACAAGAACAAAAACAACAACAACCAACAACAACCAACAATAAACACAACAACCAACAACAACCAACAACAACCACAACAACAACCAACAACAACAACCAACAACCACAATAATAACCAACAACAACAATAACAACCAACAACAACCAACAACAACAACCAACACCAGCAACCAACAACAACAACCACAACAACAACCAACAACAACCAACAACAACAACCAACAACAACCAACAACAACCAACAACAACCAACAACAACAACCAACAACAACCAACAACAACCAACAGCAACAATCAACAACAACAACTAACAACAACCAACAACAACCAACAACAACTACCAACAACAACCAACAACCGACAACCACTGTCTTTCTCTGTCTCACTTTCTCTCTCTCTTCTCTGTCTCGCTTTTTCCCTCTCCCCCTCTCTTTCTCTGTCTCACTTTCTGTCTCTCATCTCTGTCTCACGTTCTTCCTCTGCCTCTCTCTTTCTCAGTCTCACTTTATCCCTCACCCTCTCTCTTTTTCTGTCTCACTTTCACTCTCTTTCTCTTTCTTTGTCTCACTTTCTCCCTCTCCCTCTCTCTCTTTCTCTGTCTCACTTTCTCTCCACTCTCTCATTTTCTCTGTCTCACTTTCTCCCTACTCTCTCTTTCTCTGTCTCACTTTCTCCCTCTCCCTCTTTCTTTCTCTGTTTCACTTTCTCCCTCTCCCTCTCTCTTTCTTTGTCTCACTTTCACTCTTTCTCTCTCTTTCTCTGTCCCACTTTCTCCCTCTCTCTCTTTCTCTGTCTCACTTTCTCCCTCTCCCTATCTCTTTCTCTGTCTCACTTTCTCCCTCTCCCTCTCTCTTTCTCTGTCTCACTTTCACTCTTTCTCTCTCTTTCTCTGTCTCACTTTCTCCCTCTCTCTCTCTTTCTCTGTCTCACTTTCTCCCTATCTCTCTCTTTCTCTGTCTCACTTTCTCTCTCTCTCTTCTCTGTCTCACTTTCTCCATCTCCCTCTCTCTTTCTCTGTCTCACATTCTCCCTCTTCCTCTCTCTCTTTCTCTCTCTCCCTCTCTCTTTCTCTGTCTCACTTTCTCCCTCCTCTCTTTTTCTCTGTCTCACTTTCTCCCTCTCCCTCTCTCTCTCTGTCTCACTTCCCCCTCTCTCTTTCTCTGTCTCTCTTCCTCCCTCTCCCTCTCCTAACCGCTGTCTCACTTTCTCCCCCCTCTCTCTCTTTCTCTGTCTCACTTTCTCCCTTTCTCTCTCTCTTTCTCTATCTCACTTTCTCCCCTCTCTCTCTCTTTCGTTGTCTCCCTTTCTTCCCCCCTATCTTTCTCTATCTCACTCCCCCCTCTTTCTCTGTCTCACTTTCTCCCTATCTCATTGTCTTTCTTTTTCTCACTATCTCTCGTTCAGTCTCTAGCTCTCGCGTTATATCTTCCCTTGCCCTCCCCCCTCAACTACACTGCCCCGTGAGAAGTATGTGAGATACCCGACAGCATAACATTCCCTCCGAACAGTTCTGTCGTAGACAAGCAGTTATTGTCATCTTTAATGATGTTAAGCCCTGCATCAAGAAAGCAGAATTTCTCTGTGTTACATGTAGAGATCGATAGAAAGTTTTCTATTGGTATTCTCTAGGAATAACCATAAACTGATATAGGCTTAGATTGGAATATATTGGGTCTCTAATTGTGTTATATGTGGAAATAATAAATCTTCTTGAAGAATTTCAGCTGCAGAAGACCTAGAACAAACGAAGCGCTAGTCCACGAAAACTACATTTATTTCTCTTGAGATACATATATTTCTACTTGATATCATAACTGTCGAAAAATGGTATCGTTTCTTACTGATTTCCTGTAGGAAACCCACTGGTTCACTGCATATTGCAGGCTGAGAGTAACAAGGCAGTATCTATAATTTGATACGGGATGAATATCTCATGAGACTTCGTTCATAGAAGGATCGATCGACTTTCGTCAAATCGGACCAAGGAAACAATGTTTCCGTTGGTCTTTCCAGTTGCTAGTACTACCTATCGGTCGCAACTCCAGGTAGAAGGAGCAACGTGAAATAAAGTGTCTTGCTCAAGAACATAACGCATCACCCGGTCCAGGAATCGAACTCACAACCTCACGATTGTGAATCCAATTCCCTAACCACTCAGACACATGCCTTCATAAAGAGATAATTAAAAATAATTCTCTAGTTTCTTGTCCAAGCTGGAGAGCAGTAGTATCGAAACCGCAAATACGGTACGATAATATTCGTATTAAATGAAAAGCAACGGTCTTATGATAATTACTATCTTTTGGTCAGACGAATATATCTGAAAACTTTCCATGTTTGTAGCTTTCCAAACTTCTAGATTAATTTCGCGAGAGAGATTATGAAAACAAACCGTAATGCCGTCTTAAGAAGAGGAAGCAAGGGAGCAGTTGTTTGTATTAAAGGAGATAGCTGTCAGGATTATTAGGTTTGTAGCCGGTAATTAAATTAAAGGAAGCTATTTTAATTGCAGAGTTGAGATGGAAGTTGTTAGGTCGACATTATCAAGCTTTTTTTTTATTTACAATATACACAAAATTCTGGCAATTAGAAGTAGCCAGCGGATAATTTGAATAACTGTTATTTTATCGATCCCTTGGCCTGATTTAATCTCAGAATGTAAAGTGCCAGAGCAAATACCAGAATCTATCAACTCTCTCCGTCCGACGGCGAGATCTTTCACCAACTTTCGGGTGGGTGAGAGATGTCTTCTCTTGTGAAAATAGGTATAGCTTTCATTATGTAAAATAGGGCGGTGGATTGGCACTATCGGTAGAGGGTCGGACGTCATGCTTTGACGAGGTTAACTTTGCCTTTCATCCTTACGGGGTCGATAAAATAAAGTACCAGTAATACACTGAAATAATTGCTGGCCTTGTGCCAAAAGTAGAAACAATTATGTAAAATCACGAGTTCAAATCCCGCTGAGGTTAAATTTGCCTTTCATCCTTACAGGGTCGATAAAATAAAGAACCAGTAATGTACTGGGGTCGATTTAATCGACCCCCTCAAAAAACTTACTGGCCTTGTGCCTATACTAGAAATCATTATGTAAAATCATTCCATTTTGTCCAATTTCTCTCTTCTTTGTTCATGGTACTCCCCGTTTGAGGGTCCAGAGGTTGGCAAGTCTGAAATACTGCAATGACATTTTATCCTGCACGCTACCAAACCATGTCTGATCCCCCACCACTATGTTAGACATCAAGTATAGTAGTTTATTATTGAAAAGTTGATGTTTCATATATTTGTCAATCATTTATATTCCTCAAATTAACATAATCTCGTGACATAAAATACTTTAGTCTTTCTAATCACTTTTTCTTCAGATACTAAGAGTGTAATCGCTTATATGGTTTCAAATTGAATCCTCTTACTAGAAAACTTAACACTTTTACTAGTTTTATATTTAGTTTGCTCTGGAGACCTTAAAACGAACAGATTCGGATAGATCCAGACACCATATACGAGGGTCGGCTGAAATGTTATTGGCTGACCAAGATACTCTCATGGAATGATCAAATGAGGTTCATTTTTCAACATAGTCCCTGGAAAGAAACAATACGGTTATTAATACGAAGAGTTGAAATTAATGCATGCAAGATTTCACAGCTCTAACACCACTCCTTCATAGGTTGACCAAGATACTCTCATCGAATGACCAAATGAAATTAATGCATGCAAGATTTCACAGCTCTATCATCCCTCCTTCATAGCCAACCTACGAACTTTTCAACCACCACATATAAATATTTACTTTATTTTGAGAATTTAAAAAATATATGTTAATATATATATCAATTTGTAACTGCGGTGAAGTAAATTGTTTAAATAAATATAAAAATATAGACGAAAACAGGCGGCTAATAGTTAGAGTCGTTAGAACGTCAGATAGAATGTCTTGTGGTATTAGTTCTGTGTCTCTGAGCCATGAGTTCAAAGCTCACCGAGGTCAATTTTACTTTTCATCATATAGAAGTCGAGGGAAGCAGTACCAGACAAATACTGGGGTAGATTCTTCATCTATCCCTCATTCTAACTTTCTCTCTATTACTCAAACCTTCCTAACAAAATAATCGTCTCCACCTAGTTTCAAATGCCCCCAACATGATGTATGTCACTGCAGCAGCCCTAGTACTCTACCAGGAGTTGCAGGTTCATATATACATACGCTAAAAGTCAAGTATCTTCCATCTGAACCTAGAATTTAAACGTCCCAGTTGAGCTAGGAATCTTCTAGTATTTGATCTTCAGTTTTTATGGACTTCCAAATGTTCATGGATACATCCATAGGTTTTTAACTAACATACATTACAAGTTCGTTATTGACAGTACGAATCTTCCCTCATTTATCCGCCCAAAATATTTCTTCTACCGTTGCTTTCTAATCAATGTTTTCTATCAATGTTTTCGAAGGCAATTATATCATCTGAACAAGTTGCACATTCTATCGTCTGTTCTATATCGTCTGTTGTATATGGTCTGTTGTATATGGTCTGTTGTATATCGTCTGTTGTATATCGTCTGTTCTATATCGTCTGTTGTATATCGTCTGTTCTATATCATCTGTTCTATATCGTCTGTTCTATATCGTATGTTCTATATCATCTGTTCTATATCATCTGTTCTATATCGTCTGTTCTATATCATCTGTCCTATATCGTCTGTTGTATATCGTCTGTTGTATATCATCTGTTGTATATCGTCTGTTATATATCGTCTGTTCTATATCGTCTGTTCTATATCGTCTGTTCTATATCGTCTGTTGTATATCATATGTTCTATATCATCTATTGTAAATTGTCTGTTGTATATCGTGTGTTCCATATCGTCTGTTCCATATCGTATGTTCTATATCATCTGTTCTATATCATATGTTCTATATCGTCTGGTCTATATCGTCTGTTCTATATCGTCTGTTCTATATCATCTTTTCTATATCATCTGTTCCATATCGTCTGTTCTATATCGTCTGTTCTATATCATCTTTTCTATATCATCTGTTCTATATCATCTGTTCCATATCGTCTGTTCTATATCGTCTGTTCTATATCTGTTCTATATCATCTGTTCTATATCATCTGTTCTATATCGTCTGTTCTATATCGTCTGTTCTATATCATCTGTTCTATATCGTCTGTTCAATATCTGTTCTATATCGCCTGTTCTATATCGTCTGTTCTATATCATCTGTTCTATATCGTCTGTTGTATATCATATGTTCTATATCGTCTGTTCTATATCGTCTGTTCTATATCATCTGTTCTATATCGTTTGTTCTATATCATCTGTTCTATATCATCTGTTCTATATCATCTGTTCTATATCGTCTGTTCTATATCGTCTGTTCTATATCGCCTGTTCTATATCATCTGTTCTATATCGTCTGTTCTATATCGCCTGTTCTATATCGTCTGTTCTATATCGTATGTTCTATATCGCCTGTTCTATATCGCCTGTTCTATATCATCTGTTGTATATCGCCTGTTGTATATCATCTGTTGTATATCGCCTGTTCTATATCATCTGTTCTATATCGTCTGTTCTATATCATCTGTTGTATATCGTCTGTTCTATATCGCCTGTTCTATATCATCTGTTCTATATCGTCTGTTCTATATCGCCTGTTCTATATCTTCTGTTCTATATCGCCTGTTCATTGCACACATATAAAAATGATTTTTGCCATTATTACCTTCAGCTGTTTAGGCGACAGATATATCGCTACAATAATTGTATTATTCCCGTTTTAATTGACCTTATTATATATCTGTATTGGTGTTCACCTTTAAGTTATGATGATGACCGAATCATTATCGTGTTAGACTAATTTTCATTACACCAGCTTCGTGTTCTTCATATTCATCACATTACACTCTGCTTACCATCTTTACAGAGTCAATGGCATAAAAATGATTGACTTAATTAGATGTCTGTGCTTGATATGATTCTCTGGCATGGATTGTTCTTGTGTCCGAACGAAATACATGTAAATTCTTTATAAAAGGGGAGTAAAAGTAATAATTCAGATCAGAAAGAGGGTCACTGGATGAGAAAGAGAGAGAAAAGAGAAAAATAAGTGAAGTATGGATATAAAACAAAAGTGGTAGTGTAAAATATAAAAAAGAAAAGAGTAAATAGTGAGAGAAAAAGAGAGAGAGAGAGAGATAGAGGGAGAGAGGGAGAGAGAGAGAAAAGAGAGAGCGAGAGAGAGATAGAGAGAGAACGAAAAAATGATAATTGGAGATAGTTTAAGAGAGAGAGAGAGAGCAAGAGAGCGAGATAGAGAGAAGAGATAGAGAGAAGAGATAGAGAGAGAGAGGGAGAGAGGGAGAGAGAGAGAGAGAGAGAGAGAGAGCAAGGGAGATAGAGAGAGAAGAGAAGAGAGAGAGAACAAAAGAAAAAATAAGAATTGGAGATAGTTTAAGAGAGAGAAGAGAGAGAGAGAAGAGAGAGAGAGAAGAGAGAGACAGAGAGAACAAAAGAAAGAAATAAGAATTGGAGATAGTTTAAGAGAGAGAGAGAGAGAGAGAGAGAGAGAGAGAGAGAGAGAGAAAGAGTTAGAATATGTTGTGTGTTAAGTCAGTTTAAAACAAAGAGATAAGGAGAAAAATATGAAACTTTTCTGAATAAGAATATTTGAAATGATGTGACTCCAAACGAGATTGCGATAATCGGATTTAGTCTTTAGAACAGACAAAACTGAAACAAGATAAAAACAGCAAATAATAATAATAATAATTTCATTTATTATCCACAAGAGCCGACATGTAGGGGACAATACAAAGACAGGGACAGTAGGGGTTTACAATAGGGTCGAGTAAAAGTGCACAATGGCAAGACCCGTTTAACAATGAAAATATAAAAATATAAAAATAATAATAATAATAAAAATAATAATAATGCTTTCTTTATTAACCACAAGGGTTTACACAAAGTAGACATTAAGGACAGTACAGGACAATACAGGACGGTACAAAAGGGCATTTCTGCGTGTAAAAAACCCCAAAAACCAGAGGATGTAATAATAGAACAATGAAAAAATTCCCCAATAGGGGGAGACTTCCGAGGGCCATCGTGGAGAAAGCCCATTAAAAAAAGCCACGGTGACCCTCTCCCAGTTTTCCACCTTCAATTTACAGACATATACTCAGAGTAGGCCCATTCACTCGGGCCATTATTGCCTCTCTCACCCATCTTTCAACAAAAAGCTGGGATGAGAGCACTTCCCTCTCTACCCTGATTTTCCTTTTCAAATGAAATTGGAAAAAAGTTAATCAGAGCATCACCGAAGAGGTAAGTGCTCGTCTTCAGCCCTTTCAAACGTGTCCACCATACTATCTCTTTCGTCATGGCCACCAGACAAATAAAAACTGCCTGCCCTTCCCGGCTAAAGGAAGAGGGCGGGGCAATCCTCACGATGGACTCAGCTGATAGCTGGATCCGTTCTACACGTGACAGCAGGTGTTCGACATAAACCCACAAGTCAGCAATGCTCGGACACTGGACGAGTGCGTGCAGGACGGTTTCGTCGCCCTGCGCGAATCTCGGACATGCCCGGCTGACGGCACCTCCATGTCTGTAGAGTTTATCCCGAACTGGCAAAGCTCCTCGGTAGCACTGCCAGGCCAGGGATTTCTGGAAGTTGTCCATAGGCCCCGGCCCGAATGTCCTTCCGAAGAGATTGGCTAGTTGATTTTCGTCGACGCCTAGAGTTTCTCCAAGTACGTCGTCGCTCTCCCCCTCCACTAATCCTCTATAGAACGCCAAGGTGGAGTTTCCACCGATCACATTGCCCGATTGGTCGAGGGCTGTGAGCGCCTGAAGACATTCCAGTCTCCAAGTGCTCCCTCTCGGTCTTCGCTTGACCCAGGACTGCAGCTCCGTCAAGGAGACGAGCTGGGGAAAGATGTGTCCGTAGTGGTGTCGAACACCAAACACATCGAGGCGATCGGAACTACACTAAGAGAATACGAAGCGGTCACAGGAGCAATGATCAACCAGGAAAAGTCGGTGGGCCTGCAGCTCGGCACCTGGAGAGGCAGGTCCATGCCGTCCAACAGCGTCGTCGGGCGCTGGACGGACAGACCGGTTAAATTGCTAGGGGTCTGGTTCGGTCCGGACCTCCAGACGGACAAAAACTGGGACGAGGTGACGAGCAGGGTGGCTTCTCTCACCCAGAAATGGGCGGAGAGGAAGCTATCCCTGAAAGGTCGAGCGGAGGTGGCTAACGCGTACATCGCGTCCGTCATCTACTACCGCCTGACCGTCGTAACTATCGAAAGCTTTCGACTGATCTAAATTGATCAAGGACCCACCCGTGCCAGGTTCCCTAGCTACTCTCTCTACGATGTATCGCATGAGGTGGAGGTTGTCGTGGATGGATCTGTCGGGAATGGCGCACGTCTGCGCCTCTCCTACCAGACCACCAACGACAAGCGCCAACCTCTTTGCTAGCACCTTGGCCAAAATCTTGAACTCTGTGTTTAGAAGAGTTATGGGCCTGAAATTATCTATGTAATCCCCTTTGTTCGGATCCTTTCTCAGCAACGCCACAGCTCCTCGGCTCACAGAGCTGGGAATTCTCCCGTTCTGTTGCCAGTTGCAGTAGACGTCCGCCAAGAGGCCTCCGAACAAGTCTGGCATCTGTACGTAAAGTTCATAGGGCAGACCATCCAAACCAGGCGATTTACCCCTTGTGCAGCCAGTCATTGCCTCCCGTACTTCAGCGGCTGTTATCGGCTATTCGCAATACTCCGCTTCAGTGGACGAGATCCGCGGCAGTCCGTCGAGGTAGACACTAAAGTCCATCCCTCGATCCGGCCCGCCGCTGCCCCCCGAACCGCTGTGCTAAGTGTCGCTGAAAAGCTTCACACATATGCCCGGGATCGAGTAGCATGCGCCCGTCGTGGTCCACCAAAGACCGGATCGTGGCTTTGTTGGCACGACGCGCCTCCGCCACTCGGGCCCATTGAACGGCTTTCGTCCCCTCGTGTCTGAGAGCACGCACCCTAGCTCTGATAACGCAGCCTTCGTGCTTTGCATTGAAGAATTGGTCAAGGGCCAATTTCGCCGCAAGTACGTCGGTCGCGATGCCTTTGCTAAGCGCCTCGTCTAATTTTCTAACTAATTCTCCCTCTGCTCTATTTTTCTCTATTGCTAAAGCCTTACTAAACCTAATGGACTCTATTCTAATTGCTCTTTTCAGAGCAAACCACCACTTGTTGTTGACGATGGCCCCCGTCAACGCCCGCTTAACTAGTTCGCTAATCCGGTCTCTGTATGCCTTGCGCGCTGGTAAGGACGCGTTTAGCTTCCAGTAGCCGGGTCCTCGTCTATGAAGCCTATCTAAGTCAAGCACACAGATCACGAATTTGTGGTCCGTGTAGCTGACTATCTTGAATTGTGGACAGCCTATGCTAGACCTATCTATTTCCCTACAAAATACTCTATCTAGATATGATTTGGATGACCCTATGCGATTTGTCCAAGTCCAGATTGGCACATTCGGGAAATCCAATCGGTACCTGTCAGACAGTTCAAAACGCCTGAGCAGGTTGGTGAGGCTTTTGCACCCTCCTCCCTATCCGCTGATCCCACACAGTCCCAGCGTGCATCTAAGATCCCGTTCCAGTCGCCCACTAACACTAAAGAGCGGGACGTTCCAAGAAAGGTCTCCAGACGCCGGAAGAAATCAGGCCGCTCTGCTCCTGTCGGGGCATAGACGGCCACTAGCCTGAAAGCTTTCCCATCTCCGCTGGTCACGACTAGCACCACCAACTTTCCTTCTGGGTCCAGGAAGATGGCCCGTATGGCGAGATCAAACCTCTCCGAAAAAGCACAGCAACTCCTCCCCCCGATCCCGGACGGCTGGGAGATGCGTACACATCGTAGCCGCCGAAGATCGGTGCGAAGGCCCGTGCTTCGGAGATTCTGGTCTCGCTGATGGCCACTACATCTATGTTTAGCGACGTGAGGTCGTTGAGCAGGTGGCCCTGCTTCCATGACGACCCCAAGCCACGCGCATTTATGCTGCCTATTCTGAGTGAGGTCATGTTGAAATGGAGTGGAAAAGATGGGAAAGACCACTTACCTTACTTCTCGTTGAGGAAGGATGGTTTCTCCATCCTTTTCACTGCTTGTGGCCTCCTCCGGAAAGATGTCCTTATAAATCCTCCTGGAGAGTGTTTGTTGGAAGTCTCCGATGTCTTTGGGGAATTTTTGTTTTAGTGTCGTGTACGTTTTCTGTGTGATGCGAGTGATCTGTATGTGTGGAGGTGGTGTGAACTTTTGGGTTGTTGTGTAGTCTTTTTCTGTGATGCTGATGTTGTGTTGGATGTAGTGTAATAATTGGTTGTTGTTAAAATTTAATGCTGTGTAGTGTGTATCGTTTTGGTTGTTTTGTTTTGTTTGCGTTTGTTGTGCGTTTGTTTCTGTTTCGCTTTTTGGTGTCTTTTGTGTTGTTGGTGATGGTGGTTTTGGTGTTAATGATGGTGATGGTGTTGGTGTTTGTGGTGATGGGGTTGGTGATGCTGGTGTGGATGGTGGCATATCTGTCCTAACTATTTTTTTTGACAGTTTATTTGTTTCCCTCTGTATTTTGTTTTTGGAGGGGGAGGGAAGAGAATTTTTCTTTTTTGGTTTCTTTTTTTCTTTTTTCCTGATACCGTTTCCCACTCCTCATCGTCACAATCTGTCTCCAGTTGTGATAGGCCGGGGAGTGGAAAATCCTCCACAGCCGTTAGTTTTGGTTGTGGCGTGGTGGATGGTGTAGGCGCTGGTGCTAGTTCTAGCGCGTTGGGTGGAGTGGTGTTGGTTTTGCTACTGTTGCTGGGGTTGTTGCTGTTACAGTTGCTTCTGTTGTTGCTGCTACAGTTGTTGCTGCCATCTCTGCTGCTGGTGGTGTTGATGGTTGAGTCACTGGGGTGGGTAAGAGAGGTGGCCTCAAACTTTTAGCCTGAGGGAAGAAAGTCCTTCGGTGGGTGCATTCACCACAAACGACACACCTAGGCCTTCTGCCCTCGACGATTACGGTGAGGTGGCTGCCGTCAGTGAGGTCTATTACCTCTGGGATCTCCTCAATGCTTTTTTGGTCCGCTTGGATCAGGAGTTCCATCCCTGATCCGGACCAGTTCTCCTGCTTTTCTTTCGCTATTTCGATTATCTTGGTGTTGATCTCGATGCCGGCGAGGACGGCAGCTATTAGCCAGGGAATTTCGATGGCCGGTGGAAAGTGGGTCACCCTGATCTTTACGAGTCTCTGGCCACAATAGCTTGGGACGAGTGTGAAGTCGTCACTTCTTAATGGGGCCATGGAGTGTTCTCTAGCCTCCTCTGGTGTTTCAAAGAACACGTCCACGGTTCCATATTTTTGCCCACGTCTGATGTGTGTTTCTTTTGCCCACACATGTCCCAAAGCTTTTTGGATTTGGGACTCGGATGCCCGTTCCACTCGGCGCGATTTTCTATTAATTGTTCGATAAGACACGGTGCATAGGCGCCGATGCTCCATTTTATTAGGTGGTGGTGGTGGTGTGGGTATGGGGGGAGAGGGGGGCTGATCCTGTACCCATCTTTCTTTACCATTTTTTTGGCTTCTTCTAATTTCTCCTGAGTTACCTGAAATGCTTCGCACTGTTTTGCTACTCTGGCAAAACTCAGGGTGGTTTTCTTAATTTCATTGTTGCTGTTGTTGTTATCGTTATTTTTGTTATTGTTAATTTTAGTTTCAGTTGTGGTGGTGGTGGCGTCAGTGGTGTTCGGTGTGGAAGAGTTCATTTTGGTGAATCCATTTCGATATCACGAGTTAATTTATTTTTTCTTTTGTTTCTGTTGTCGCGGTGGTGGTGGGGGTGGTGGTTGTCGCGGTGGTTGTCGCGGTGGTGGTGGGGGTGGTGGTTGTCGCGGTGGTGGTGGTGGCGGCGGCTTTAACACCTGTAGTCATTGGTAATGGCGGGAAATGAATGTCTGCCTGAGACAAATTTAAAATATTGCTACTGCTTATATTTTTAGTGTTGGCAAACGTAGTAATATTTACAATGGTGGTGTCGGTGTGAGGTGTTAGTTTGCGAGGAAGGAGTGACTCTGAGTCATCCATGATTTTTCAAAGAAAAATATTTGTTTGATAATTATAAAAGTTTAAATTTTGGGCTCAAGGCCCCAATCTTTTTGGGTGTCCTTTTCAGATAACAATGTATGTGCACTTATATACAGTTAACAATAAAAAATGTCCATGAATGGCAATTTTAAACAACTGAAAATAACACCTTTGCGGAGCTCACGATGATACGATTTACTACGTAGGTCGCCAATAATAATAATAATAATAATAATAATAATAATAATAAGAAGAAGAAGAAGGGAAGAAGACGCACGAGGTGACGGAGGTCATGAAATCGCTCCCGTAAGTTTTGAATTTTTAACATATTTAAACCATTTGTGAAATAACAACTCTTAGTACAAATGCTACGTAAAGCACCCGGCTTGAGCCCCAAAAAATTCGGACCCAAAATATATTGTTATAAGGCTCAAATATTCAAATATTCAACTTTGTATTGTACACTGTATATCCAAAAAAGAAAATGGCTATAAATGGAAGAAGACCCCCCCCCCCTCCTCCTCTGTCTACACTATATAGAACAGCCAAACTCACCAACACCAGAAACTAGATACACCACCCACCCCATCACCTGTGTACACTAAACCACCACCGCTCACTACGGCCATCATTACAACCATTATCCCATCACCGCCGCCACCACCCCTTCACTCCTTCACTGCTACCACCGCTACAGCACCATCACTACAGTAATACGGTCACATCACCGCCACCACTGCCTCGGTATCGACATCACCACCACCACTGTCTCAGTATCGCTACCGCCGCCAGTCTCCCACTTCTTCTTTTAGCTGGCTGCTGCCACCACATTATAGAATCCCTACTGCTAAAAAAGAGGAAGGCATCAAAATATATAGATAGACTCAAAAGAAAAAAGAAAAAACAAACAACAAAACCAAAGCAGCACAGCAACAACAACAAAAAAACGAGAAAAACAAACAGAGAAAAACAAAAACAAAAACAAACAAAAAAAAACCCCAAAACGTAAAGAAAATAAGAATGAAGAGAGAAGCAGGCGGACGGACAGAGAAGAGGGGGGAAAAACTAAAACTTAAAAAACAAAAACTAAGTCAGACATTCGAACACTACATTACAATGAAACTTATGCTTATTCATTTTTGGGGCCCTTTCTGCCTGTGTGTTTGTTTGTTTATGTGTGTTCGTATACAGCGTGGTGATAATGCCACACAAGGGCCAAGTGGAATGGCGGATCCACAGATGGATATGTAACCATACATTTGCCAATCCTCGATAAGAGTGTTTAAATATCGAACATAAACAGTTCGAATAACGGTGAAATGGAGTCTAGAACGTCATGTGACAGACTCTCACCCAACAGGTGCCCCCTGGCTCAGCAGCAGGAACCTGACTGTCAACCAAATACTGCTGATGTTGGAGGAAGGAGAAGAAGGAAAGGGGCCAGAACCAACTGGACGAAAGAATTGAATAGAACTGTTATGCAATGTTACCTGAAAAGTAACCCCAAGGAGAGGGGCTACAGGAGACGGATGCATAACATCTGGAACGAGATTGGTTTATTTAAATTAGATGAACAAAAATTGGCCGGGCAGGCTCGGGTAATAAGAACTAATGGATGGATAAGCGAGCTGGAACTGGAGGAACTGAGCAGAGAGAATGGCTTGGAGATGGCGGGTGTAGTATGCCAGACAAGCGAGCCAGTGGGAAATGAAGGTGAAGAGGTCCTGAGAACGGAGGAACCACCCGAAGCAGACAATGATCTGAATACTGAGATAAATAATACCTGGAACAGAGATACGGCCACTGAGGAGATGAATGCTGACGGGCTAGGACAAGATTCGGTTGACATCCTAAATTTAGTGGTAGATGAATTGAACAATGATAGTGGGAGACCTATGAACCTAAGATTTGTAGACAGGAAAAAGTTAAAAGAAACAACAGCTAAGGTAAACAAAGTCATCCCATACCTTGAGGCGAGGAGCCTTCACCAGTGCAACAATATCCTTAAAGCAACAGCAAATACGGTGAGGAAACTACTTGGTATAAAAGCGAGAGGAAACAACAGACAAGAAAGAGCAGAGCCGTGGTGGAAGAAGCGACTGAGTGGGCAAATCGGGGAAATGAGAAATGACATAGGAAAGCTTGAGTCACTACTGAATGGGACACTAAAAAACATAGGCACTAAAAATAGACTGGAAATAAAATACAAAACTAGGAGTAAAAAGCTAAATATTATCATAGAGGAACTGAAGCAACGCATTGTAGCAAAGAGTGCAAAAATCAGGCGATACGAGAACAGAGTCAGTCAGTATAAACAGAATCGCATGTTCGACAACAACCAGAAGATGCTGTTTGGACAGCTTGAGGGGAAAGAAAGAGGCAACGACTTGATCCCTGGGGCGGAGCAAACTAAAACATTCTGGAGAGGAATATGGGAGCAGGATGTTAGACACAATGCCCAGGCAGGGTGGATTGAGACAGTACAGAGGGAGATCGGTGAGCAGGCACAACAACAAACTGAGTTGAGTATCACAGTTGAAACTCTTAAGGGGCAGGCCAAAAAACTAACCAACTGGAAATCACCAGGCCCAGATGGTGTGCAGGGGTATTGGATTAAACATTTAACATCCCTCCACCCGAAGCTGACGGCCATGTTCAATGACTGCTTGGTGTCGGGTGAGGTGCCAGAGTGGTTGACAAAAGGTACCACAGTTCTGATAATGAAAGACCGAATCAAGGGTAATGATGTTACCAACTATAGACCTATCACATGTCTGTCCGTAATGTGGAAACTGTTGACGAGCATTGTGTCTGAGGAAATCTACCATCACCTCCACACAAACAACTTGTTACCGGACGAACAGAAAGGATGCCGAAAGAAGTCACGTGGTACAAAGGACCAGTTGCTTATTGATAAGATGGTAATGGGGAATTGCAGGAGGAGACACACTGATCTTGCCATGGGATGGATAGACTACAGAAAGGCATTTGACATGGTGCCCCATTCCTGGATCACCAAAAGCCTGGAGATCTTCAAGGTGGCAGATAACATCAGACAGTTGCTAGGCAGGAGTATGGGGTCCTGGGAGACAGAGTTGACATCAACTGGAGTATCCTTGGGAAGCGTGAAGATCAAGAGAGGTATCTTCCAGGGAGATAGCCTGTCCCCTCTGTTGTTTGTCCTTGCCCTGATGCCCTTGACCATTATGCTGCGAAAAGTGAGAGCAGGATACAAGTTGGGAAGGGGAGAGCTTACCATCAATCACCTCCTCTTCATGGACGATCTTAAGCTCTTCGGGAAAAGTGAGAAGGAGTTGGATGTGCTTGTTGACACTCTCCGTATTTTCAGCAGTGATATATGTATGCAGTTTGGTATTGGTAAATGTGGAGTCATTGTGATGAAGAGGGGTAGGTTGAGCAGAAGTAACGGGATCCAGATACCAACAGGTGAGATGATAAAGGAAATTGACTCTGAGGAAGGATACAAGTATTTGGGCGTTCTGGAGGCTGATGGCATAAAGAACAAAAAAATGAAGGAATTGTTAAGAACTGAATACATTCGGAGAGTAAGGAGCGTATTGAAGTCACATCTGAACAGCAGAAATGCCATAAGCGCAGTAAATTCCCGAGCTGTGTCTATTATTAGGTACAGTGCGGGAATTCTGAGATGGAATGTTGCTGAACAAAAAGAAATGGATAGGAAGACTAGGAAGCTATTGACTATCTACAACATGTTCCACAAGAGGAGTGATGTCGATAGACTCTACCTAAGGAGATCTGAGGGTGGAAGAGGTCTTATCAGCATAGAGGACTGTGTTCAGATGGAGAAAAACAACCTATACAAATACGTGACCTATAGTAAGGAGCCAATGCTCAGAACTGTACTGAAGGAGGGGACAGTAGGCCAGGGGATGTCCAAGGAGGAAATAACATCAAGGAGGAAGAGCAGCCTTAAGGGAAAATCCCTTCATAGTACCTTCTTTGAGAAAACTGAATTTAGAGATCCACAGACATGGAACTGGTTGAGAAGAGGAGACCTCAAAAAGGCTACAGAAGGAATGCTAATGGCTGCGCAGGAGCAGGCCCTCAAAACGAAGTGGTTGAAGCATCACATTTACAAGGAGGAGGCTAGCCCACTGTGCAGGATCTGTGGAGAGAGAGAGGAGACTGTGGCTCACATTGTGTCCGAGTGTAAACACCTAGCCCAGACCCACTATAAGGGCTGGAGACACGATGTGATGGGCAGGGTGATCCACTGGCACCTGTGCAAAGTAAACAATTTACCACATTCTGAGAAATGGTATGAGCATAGGCCAGAGGCGGTGATGGAGAACAATCAGGTGAAGGTGCTGTGGGATTTTAGGATACAGACGGACAAAAAACTGGAACACAATAGACCTGACCTGGTGGTTGTGGACAAAGAAAAAAGATCGTGTCTGATTGTGGATGTGGCCTGCCCGTTCGACACGAGAGTGCAAGAGAAGGAGAGGGAGAAAATTAACCGATACCAGGACCTAAAGTGGGAGGTGAAAAGGATCTGGAACTGCCATGAAGTCAAAGTGATCCCGATTGTCATAGGCGCACTGGGGACTATCTCCAAAAGTTTCCAGGGATGGTTAAAGAAAATCGGCCCCTTCACGCTTTTTGGAACGCTTCAAAAGGCATGCTTGCTTGGAACAGCAAGAACCCTCCGATACGTCCTGAATATCTGAGGCTGCAGGTAGTGGCTTGATATTCAATCCAATGGACTTTCCAGTTAACCAACATCAATGACTGAGATTCAAGGAATAACAACAATAATAATAATAATAATAATAATAACCAGACTGGGGTCGAAAAATCAGCTAATGCTTCAAACCTTCCCATCACTTCGGAGCTGGAGACCTCCCATAACCGGAATACTCCTAATGTTGGCCCTCCATGAAATCCAAAGAAAAAGAGAGAAAAATGGTCAAGGGAAGATAATAAAGAAGTCCTTGAGGCTTTCTACACTGCCATGTACTACCCATCAAATACATCGAATACAGAACAGACATATATCAACTGGAAAAAGAAACATCCCGGGAACAGAGGCTATATTGACAGTAACAAACTAGCCAATATATTGTTTAAAAAAAGTTACTAACTGATATAGAAATTGATCAGATCAAGCTATTAGCACAAAGTCAGCGAAGGGAAAATGAAACATGTGTCAGTGAAAACGAGGTAAATTGTAACACTTCGAATTCAAATTCTGTAATTTTCTGAATAGGCATCATATCTTGTCATTTACCTATGGTTTAAATTTCATATAAATCGAAAGGAAAACATTTTCAGCGGGGGTTTGTGCCCCCGGGGAACCCTTTGATTAAAATGAAATATACTTATCCAAGTACCCTGGGCAATGTAGTTTCAGAATATATGTGGTTATGGGGTTTTATCTCCAAAACCGTAGGAGGAGTTCGTGAACAATCAAACAAACAAACAGACAGGAACTACAACTTTATATATATAGAAAATATTTCTATATATATATAGATATAGAATCAGACAGATCCACACAATGATCGTGTCTCGAACTGTCTGCCGGCGAAACAATTGTAACACAATAAATTGAGTTCAGATGCATCACTGATTTTTCGTTTTATATTATATCACACTCTGCTCTGTTAGAACATAGAGTGCTCAACCTGCATACCGCCTATGGAAGCATCTTAGCTACCATCAGACACACACACACACATATATATATATATATATATATTGAAATATTGGTATATATGTATATATGTATACACACACACACATATATATATATATATATACACATGCACATATATATATATACATAAATACATATATCCACACACACACGCACACATATATATATTGTTATATTTTTGGAGGACCATATTGTTATGATATTGTTTCTACTTTTGGCACAAGGCCAGCTATTATCTCAGTGTATTACTGGTACTTTATTTTATCGACCCCGTAAGGATGAAAGGCAAAGTTAACCTCGGCGAGATTTAAACTTAGATTGTAAAGGGCGGTAACTCTATGCTGCAAAGCATGGTGTCCGACTCTCTACCGATACTGCCAATCCAAATAACTAAGTCTAATTGTAATTTTAAGAGTGTCAGCTGTGGTCTAATGGTTTAAAGCGTCTAGCCAGTATCGGAGTGATGTGGTGTTCGATTCCACATAGCGGCCAAAGTTAACTTTTTAGGGATAGCTGATTGTCAGTAATCGGTAGAGCGTCGGACAACATGCTGTGCGGCATTGAATTACGGCTCTTTACATTCTGAGTTCAAACTACACCGAGGCTAGGTTTGCCTTTCATCCTTACGGGGTCAATAAAATAAAGTACCAGTAACGCCCCGGGGTTGATCTATTCGACTTCCCCCCACCAAATTTGTTGGTCTGGTACCTAAATCAGAAACCATGGTAACAGTGGCGGGATTCTTCAGTTCCTTGCATTGGTTGAAAGGAATATTAGTAAAATGTTGGATGCTGGAAATATGACAAATCCTTATTAAACACAGTTATCGTTTTAATATAACGCCTTTGAAATATATTACCTATTTATCTTAATCTCTCTCTCTCTCTCCCTCTCTCTCTCTCTATCTAGCTATCTATCTTAATCCCTCTCTCTCTCTCTCTCTCTCTCTCTCCCTCTCTCTCTCTCTCTCTATCTATCTCTCTATCTATCTCTATAGTTTATTGTCATTTATTAATGTTAAAGTTATATGATTTTTATGTAAAATCCCCGCCGTCACGTCTTATAATGTCCCATTTTTGTACGCCCCTGTGGCAAATAAAGAAATCTCTCTCTCTCTCTCTCTCTCTCTCTCTCTCTCTCTCTCTCTCTCTCTCTCTCTCTCTCTCTCTCTCTATCTATCTATTATCTATCAATCTATATATATATATATATATATATATATATATATATATATATATCTGTCTATCTATCTATGTGTGTGTAGAATTCCTTATCAGTTCCTCAGACTGTTTTGCTTTAAAAGATATTTTGTTTTATAAATGATCTTCCTACATGATGTAAATACAAATATGAAAGGAAGGTTTATAGAGAAAGCTGTTTATATCAAGCTCTATGTACTCTTGTCACGTGAAACATCCATTAGACTGAGCCTCTCTCCATTACTATTCAACCTACAACATACATCTCATCGTTCTTTATTATTTCTCTAACTTTCATCTAAATTCCAACCAGCTATTCAACGATCTCATACAACATCCACATTTCATAGAATCTTCTCCTTCGTACAATTATTGTTTTTATCATCGTTATTATCTTTGTTATTATTATTATCATTGTTGTTCTTCTTCTTCTCGTTGTTATTGTTGCTGTTGTTATAATTGATATTTTTTTTTAAATGTCAATATTTAGATTGTTGTCGAAAAAAAAAACTTGTGGCATTTCGCTATGGCCCTTTACGTTCTGAGTTCACACCCTACCGTGGTTAGTTTAGCTTTTCATCTTTACAAGGTCGATAAAGTAAAGTACCAGTAATGTACTAGGGTCGATTTAATCGAATTTCACCTTCTCCAAAATTGCTACCCTTGTACCTAAATCAGAAACCAATATTATTATTATTGTATTGTTTTTATAATTGATATTATGTTTTAAGAATAGTTTCTTATTTAGGCACAAGACCAGCAATTTTAGGGGAGGGGAAAGTCGATTAGATCGACCCCAGCTTATGACTGGTACTTTATTTTATCGACCCCGTAAGGATGAAAGGCAAAGCTAACCTCGGCGGGATTTGAACTCAGATCATATGTTTTAAGAATGTCATTTTGGCAGTATCGGTAGAGGGTCGGACACCATGCTTTGCAGCAGAGGGTTACGGCCCTTTATGATCTGAGTTCAAATCCCGCCGAGGTTAACTTTGCCTTTCATCCTTACGGGGGTCTTTAAAATAAAGTACCAGTAATACACTGGGGTGATTGCTAGCCTTGTGCGAAAAGTAGAAACAATAATTATTATTGTTGTTTTTATAATTGATATTATGTTTTAAGAATGTCATTATTTAAAAAGTTGTGACAGATTGATGTAGAACAAAATGACTTGTGACATTTAGCTACGTCCCTTT
>OZ024742.1:13044810-13157310 GCA_964016885.1 Eledone cirrhosa | reverse complement strand
AATCAGGGTGGAGTATCTGCAGATTTCTCATCAGTTCTGCATAAATATTCTCCTTTTCGCTAATCTTTGATATTATATTGGCATCTGCTGGGCAGCTAACTTCCACTACTGTGCATGCTTTCTTCTACCTGTCCCATATCATAATATCTGGTCCGTTATGCCTGCATTTTATTGGCGTTTTTACTGGAACATTCCACCAGTACTCTTTCATATTATGTACGTGGATGTCTTCCACATTGCTGTAGCTTTTAATGTGTTTATTATCGGGGCTATCTTTTTTCCGGACTGCATTGGACAGTGTTTTGGCCACTACATCATGCCTCATAGGTAGATAGTACCGCGATGACATTTTTCGACAGCTGCTTATGACATGGGTGATATCCTCGATGTTAGTTCTGCAGAGTCTGTACTTGTTATCACATCTAGGTGTTTTGCCTGCATCCCTATCTCTTTTGTGAATCAGGTATTTCGTGTTAATCTCTTGTTCTTGGATTGCAAAAGCGTATCCTTCAAAGTGGGAGCAAATATAGCGGTTGTTGGTCCAAGATAGACTACTTTCCTTATCTATATTACTCTCACTCTGGAGCTTCCTGTCAACGTATCAATGCATGATTTTTTGCTGATAAGCATGCAGTTTTTCATCCATGGACTCACTGCGATACTGCTGAGCGACTTCTCTGGGTGTGAGTGTTTGGTTATCACACAGGGAATATCTCTCGAGGAGTTCCTTCCCAACTCTCATGATCTTATCTGTTTCATCTTAGCTGTTTCAGCTATAATTTGCCCTATCTTAAAAAAAGGCGACAAAGACCCGTGAGCCTCACCTCAATCGTCTGTAAAGCCTTGGAATCTCTAATTAAGCGGGCAATTATGGCTCATCTTGCTACTTTCACTGCCATCTCTCCATCTCAACACGGTTTCATCCCGAAACGTTCCTGTCTTACAAACCTACTCGTGATGGAAGAATGGGTGAGGAGAATAATAGACGATGGAGATGCGGCCGATATTATCTTTCTCGGCTTCGCAAAAGCCTTTGACTCTGTCAACCACCGCCTGCTCCTGCATAAGCTCAGCAACTATGGTCTCCATGATTCGATTATAAAGTGGATTGGATCATTCCTTGAGGGTCGTACTTGCAGAGTTCGGATCAATGGTAGTCTGTCATCGGGGGTGGGTGTAGGCAGCGGCGTTCCCCAGGGCTCTGTGTTGGGCCCAATTCTCTTCCTTCTATACATCAACGACATGCCGGACGTGATTGGTGGAAACATGGTGAAAAGATGTTGTGAACATGGTAGCCCGTAGGAGCGAGATCGACAATCTCAAGTCCAGCCTCCAGCGCGCCTGGAGTTGGTCCATTGACTGGGATTTAGCCCTCAATGTCGATAAGTGTTGCCATATGGAAGTGGGTACACCTTATAACTCAGCTCTTACCTTCAACGGTGGCACTGCTCCTTTGAAGGAGGTTGAGGATACTAAAGATCTTGGTCTGCTGGTCGACTCGTCCGTCAAACCAAAACATTGCATTCAAGCCGCAAACAAGGCAAGGAGCTCTCTTTTTCTTGACGCTCCTTTGCCAAACTTACTCCAGAAATTTTCAGGCCTCTCTATGTCGCCCTCGTGAGACCGCACCTAGAATATGGCATCCAAGCATTAAACCCATATCTCATCCGGCATATCCATCACTTTGAGAGAGTTCAACGATTAGCGACTCGAATGGTACAGGGTCTTCATGAGCTGCCTTACGAAAGCCGGCTGCAGAAGCTGAACCTCTTCTCCTTGGAGCGTCGACGGCTAAGAGGCGATCTCATCTTGGCTTACAATCTCTTCAATGGCCATTACGATCTCCCTCAAGATCTCCTCTTCACTCCGGCACTTGAAAGGGGTCTACCTGGACATGACAAAAAGCTGTTTCACCGCTGCTTTCGCCTAAATAGACGGAAAGCTGCTTTCTCGATCCGCATCTCTGGACCCTGGAATCGGCTTCCAGAAGAAGTAGTCAACGCGTCAACCACGCAACAATTGAAGGCGAAATTGGACCGGTGTTGGACCACTGTGTTTCCGATTGTGTAAATTTTGCCCCCCTTCCCTCCTTACATGGCATCTTAAGCATCTATCTTTTAATTTCTGCCAAATATATTGAATTAAATTGAATCATGCAGATAGACTTGCTCGAGAGACAGGCTCCTACGCTTCGAGGTTCGTAGAAGTTGTCGGAGGGATATGATGGGACATTCAAATGCTGTCTGGACTGATGTTAGGCCTCTGCCTCCCTGCTTATGTTTCAAGTAAAGGCGGTCTATGTCACTGTTGATGTGGAAGTTTCCGGTGTTGTTTACTATTTTTCGAGTTCCAACATCAACGGCTCGGATTTCGTCTATCGTCGAATTGAGTATTCCAAACGTTGGTGTTAGGACAGGCACAGCAAACACATTGTGAGCCACTGTTTTGTTTTGCGCAGAGAGTTCCGATGACCGAATCTTTCTTAATCGGGTGTAGTATTCCCTGGTTACGCGTTCCTTATTACAGATACCATTATAGGATATGTTCTCATCTATCCCCAGGTATCTGTAGCAGTCATCATCAGATTATTGGCGAAACAGTTAGGCCATTGATGACAATGTTGCTAGATTGGGTTTTTGTTTTCCCCGCTTTAGAGTCATGTATGAGCATTTATCTTGGCCAAACTCCATTCCGATATCCTTTGAGAACGTTGTAACCAGGTCAAGATTTTCTTCATCCCATCCATGATCTTGGCATAGTTTCAGATTGTCCACCAAGAAATTATGAGTTAGGTTCGTATTTCTGTCCTCCTGTGAGCCAATGATGTATCCCTCACATTTCTTGAGCAGAAAGGACAAGGGGTTTAATGACAAGATGAACAATATCATAGAGAGACTGTCTCCCAGAAATATACTCCTGTGATATTTTATTTTATCAGTGAAAATAGAGTCCTCCCTCTCTGTCTTTAACCTTAGGATGGTAGCCCAAGAAGAAGATAGCTTCTCTATTGCTCTGACAATAATGTCTGGGACTTTAGCAAGTTGGAGGGCCTCTATCATCCAAGAGTGGGGAACAGAATCGAAAGCTTTCCTGTAGTCCAGCCAGACTGTAGCCATATTCCTCCTAAGTTCTCGCACGTCCGACATCGCAGTTTTGTTGATTAGGAGTTGTTCAATACATCTCCAAACCCCTTTCTTTCCAGCTGCTTGTTCATCTGTGATGATGTTATTATTTTCACAGTGATCTTGGAGGAATAGGTTCAGGCAGGCTGTATACATCTTATACATCAGGTTGTGGCATGCAATGGGTCGGTAGTTTTTTGCCAAGTGGGTGTCTTTGTTCTTGGGGACCAGTAATGTTTGTGCTAATTTCAACCATTCTGGTATAAGTGTATCTCCCTTAAGAACTTGTTGGTAGAGGTCAGTAAGATACCTCCGATAGAATTTCAGTTTTTTGTACCAGTAGCCGACAATCAAGTCTCTTCCTGGTGTTTTCTTATCTTGGAGTTTTCCTATCATAGTCTCAAGGGTACTCTCTGTTAATATCTCTGCTATCACCAAGATAATGCTTCACTGTCGTTGCTAAGGCATATAAACAGGCGTTGATTTGCCAAAATGTTGTAAATATCCGTCGTAAATATTCATCCCCTATTTCGCCAATAACACGTAATAATTCATTATTTGTTTTTTATTAAATATTTGTTTCTACTTTTGGCACAAGGCCAGCAATTACCCAGTGCATTACTGGTACTTTATTTTATCGACCCCGTAAGGATGAAAGGCAAAGTTAACCTCGGCGGAATTTGAACTCAGAATGGCAAGGGTGTCGTTTTAATACGTTCAGCAAGAGAGATATTTATACATCAATTCATTTCTCTCTGGAAGATTTCGTTGAGGGAAATTTTCAATTGTTTATACTTTTGATTATTATCATTATCGATAGTATTTTCCACAACAGTTGAGGTAGACTCGGATGGTACACGTGGTGTCAAATTTCTTCCATTATTATTATTATCGATAGTGTTTTCCCAGCATTCGAGGGTAGACTTAGATGGTACAGGCGGTGTCAAGTTTCTTACAGGCATAGTTGTTTCAAGGCGCTGTTCAACCTAGCTGCTAGGAAGTCTAGTAGCATGGCGACCTGTAGCACGTGTTGTTGATCCCATGTGTTGTGGGGGACTTATAATTAATAATATTTATCTCATTTTTACGTTCAACAAACGTCGCTTGTTGGCGCTTGTTGGCGTAATTTAGCTCTAGGTGCATTTCGTCCCAGTGTAGCTTCATTTTATTCATATAGCCAATGGAGGGATTGTTTTTTGCCATTTTATAACAATTAAATAAATCATCATTAAGTTCGCAAGTCCAAGAGAAATGTGATTTATAATTTCGGTTTCTTTTGTAGCTACAACTGAATAAAGTTTGTTTACCTTTCGATACCTCCTTAATTTTGTTGATGTTGTGTTCAGCCATGCTGTTTGTAGCAAATCCTTGTAAAATGAATTATGTATTTAGTCGAATATCTCTACGAATTCGAATAAAAGGTTTCTTAGAAGATACAGTTAGAAGAAAACCAGTTATTCAACATAACTGTAATTGTGGCATTACTGCCGGAGATAGTATTCATCTTAAATTTAATAAATAGTCTCCCACGCCAAAATATGCGACTGATCGCGTTGACTGTGTTATATGTATATATGTATGTATGTATGTTTTCTCTTTCTCTTAATTTCGAGCATATTTTTTTGACCGGCCACCTTCCTGGTGGCAAGGTTGTAAAAGAAAAGAAATTGTCATCCCTTGAATCGCAAGAATGTTTTGCAAATTTGAAGGTGCCAGCTATCGCAGCCATTTGTAGACTATGAATTAGGGAGCTGCGCTTTTTGTCCGCAAATCCAAGTTCAGTCATACTTTGGTCCAAGCGGGTTGGTATATAACCCGTAGCACCAATAATGATGGGTATGAAGCTAAAGGTGTATCTTGGATACTGGATTTGTAAACTCCTCATCAATGGTCCGTAGATGTCCTCCTTCTCCTGTATTTTTCTGACAACGTTTACCACAAGTGGGCAGCTGATCTCCACAACAGAACACGTTTTCAATGTGTGGTCCCAAACTACAATATCAGGCCGGTTGTGCTTTAATTTGGTGGCAGTTTTTATTTTCAGGTTCCACCAGTATTCCTTAGTGCCATCTGTCTCAATATATTCTTCCTCGTTTGTTGTTAATTTTGTTTTCCGAAGTGCGTTCCAGATGGTTCTAGCTATCCCATCGTGTCTCATGGGGAGGTAGTAGCGAGATGACATTCTTTCGCAGCTGGCAACAATGTGGCTTACATCCTCGATCTTTGTTTTACATAGCCTACATTTATTGTCAGCTGCTGGCCCGCCTCTTTTGTGCAGCAGATATTTGGTAGGGAGTTCTTGTTCCTGTATTGCATAGAGATATCCCTCAAGGTGTGATGTCATAAACTTGTCGGAACTCCATGCCAGGCTTTTTGAGTGGTTTATCCCCTCTATGGTCTGTGTTTTACACCTCAAGTATCCATGCACAACTTTTTCTGTAAATTGGTCAATTTTTTTATCTTGTTTGAACATTGAATAGGATCTTCCGATTTCTCTGGGTGAGAGATTTATATCAGGCTTTATTCCATATCTCTCCTACAGATCAGTCGCTATTCTAATGATATTTCTTTTTTCATGGTCATAAACCTGGGCAAGATGGTTGCCAACCTTTTTCCTATGTATGTATGTATGTATGTATGTATGTATGTATGTATGTATGTATGTATGTATGTATGTATGTATGTATGTATGTATGTTTTTTTCCTTCCCCTAGAATTCTGCTTTGACAAAGGCTAAGGGGTCATCTCTCCCGGTGATTTTGGATGGCCATTGACTCTTTGACAGGTTTTGTTTTTGGTCCTGCAGGATGTCCAAAGTCACCCTCCTCACCAAGAAACCTTGGTGGGGTTGCCAGTTTAGTTGCCAACGACCCGACCATGAGATATAACACCTGCAACCCTGATGGTATCCAATGATGTTGACTTGTTCTTCTTTTTTGGTAAATATCATCTTGGTTAAGAGAGTGGGACTGACTTTGTGCAGTGCCTTTGCTCACTATAAAAGCTTCACGGCACAGGCATTGCTTTATATCTGGAGATCTCTCTGCACTTGTCGTCACATGGTACCATGAGCCCAGCACTATGTATCAATAATTGTCACAAATGTAGTGTTTGTACCAGAGTTTTCAAGTCGCTGGCTGGACTAAAACGTCACACTCGTGCAGCGCATCGGTAGGGGTTCTCCTACATGGATATAAAGTAGTGGCCGTACTCGAAAACGAGTTGACAGCCACCATGTATGTATGTATGTATGTATGTATGTATGTATGTATGTATGTATGTATGTATGTATGTATGTATGTATGTATGTCCCATGGTCGGGTCGTTGGCGACTAAACTGGCAACCCCACTAAGGTTTCTTGGTGAGGAGGGTGACTTTGGACATCCTGCAGGACTAAAAACAAAACCTGTCAAAGGGCAAAGGAGCTCTTAAGAGTCAATGGCCATCCAAAATCACCAGGAGAGATGACCCCTTAGCCTTTGTCAAGGCAGAATTCTAGGAGAAGGAAAACTCTGATATAACACCTGCAACCCTGATGGTATCCAATGATGTTGACTTGTTCTTCCTTTTGGTAAATATCATCTTGGTTAAGAGAGTGGGACTGGCTTTGTGCAGTGCCTTTGCTCACTATAAAAGCTTCACGGCACAGGCATTGCTTTGTATCTGGAGATCTCTCTGCACTTGTCGTCACATGGTACCATGGGCCTAGCACTATGTGTCAATAATTGTCACAAGTGTAGTGTTTGTACCAGAGTTTTCAAGTCGTTGGCTGGACTAAAGTCACATTCGTTCAGCGCATCGGTAGGAGTTCTCCTACATGGATATAAAGTAGTGGCCATACTCGAAAACGAGTTGGCAGCCACCATGTATGTATGTATGTGTGTATTCATGTATGTATGTATGCACGTATGTATGTGTGTATGCATGTATGTCTATATGATTGCATGTTCAGCGCATCGGTAGGGGTTCTCCTACATGGATATAAAGTAGTGGCCGTACACGAAAACGAGTTGGCAGTCACCGTGTATGTATGTACGCATGTATGTATGCATGCATGTATGTATGCATGTATGCTTGTATGTATGTATGTATGTATGTATGTATGTATGTATGTATAAATGTATGTATGTATATATGTATAAATGTATGTATGTATGTATGTTTATATGAATATATGTATGTTAATAATCATTAAGTTTGCTGTATATTTACGAATAGAAAGAGAGAGAAAGAGAGAGAGAGAGAGAGAGAGAGAGAGAGAGAGAGAGAGAGAGAGAGAGAGAGAGAGAGAGAGAGAGAGAAAAGTGGATAATAAGAAGAATTGTCTAACTTCCGCGAAACATTAATTTATATAGGAAAAGGAAAGAAAACAAAAACATTCCAAAATACAGTCACGCTCCGAAAACAATAAAAATATGCGACACAACAGAAGCCATGTTCGACATAGAACAAAGCATCACACTTAGTAGTAAATAAGAACACGTATTTCAAATTAAGGTTGATTACTATGAAAATGGTAAAGAAATAAGAGAGAAAACTTATAAATGTATATAGGAGGCCATTAATATGTTGCAGGATAAAGAAATATAAGACTAAACAAAATGGTGGCTTTTTATGCTGAACTCTTACGAAAGGAGGAAGGAAATTTACTAATAATTCTTTTGGATTGATAACAACACAAACAGACAAAAAAGCAACAACAGCAACAACAGTAACAACAACAACAACAACAACAGCAATGACAGCAACAAGAGCAACAACAGTAACAACAGCAACAATAGCAACAACAACAACAGCAACAACAGCAACAACAACAACATCAATGACAGTAATGACAGCAACAACAACAACAACAGCAATGACAGTAATGACAGCAACAACAACAACAACAACAACAATGACAGCAACAACACCAACGACAGCAGCAACAGCAATGACAGTAGCAACAGTAACAACAACAACAGCCATGATAATAATTGTTTCTACGTTTGGCACAAGGCCAGCAATTATCCCAGTGTATTACTGGTACTTTATTTTATCGACCCCGTAAGGATGAAAGGCAAAGTCAACCTCGGCGGGATTTGAACTCAGATCGTAATGATAGTAAATAACAATAATATATCAAAATTTGTCTAATTTGAGAGTTTCCAACCTTTCATTCTGATATGTATGTTATCTCTTTCTCTTAATTTCAAGTACATTTTTTTTGACCGGCCACCTTCCTGGTGGCAAGGTTGTAAAAGAAAACAAATTGTCATCCCTTGAATCGCAAGCATGTTTTAAAATTTTGAAGGTGCCAGCTATCGCAGCCATTTGTAGACTATGAATTAGGGAGTTGCGCTTTTTGTCCGCAAATCCAAGTTCAGTCATACTTTGGTCCAAGCGGGTTGGTATATAACCCGTAGCACCAATAATGATGGGTATGAAGCTAGAGGTGTATCTTGGATACTGGATTTGTAAACTCCTCAACAATGGTCCGTAGATGTCCTCCTTCTCCTGTATTTTTCTGACAACGTTTACCACAAGTGGGCAGCTGATCTCCACAACAGAACACGTTTTCAATGTGTGGTCCCAAACAACAATATCAGGCCGGTTGTGCTTTAATTTGGTGGCAGTTTTTATTTTCAGGTTCCACCAGTATTCCTTAGTGCCATCTGTCTCAATATATTCTTCCTCGTTTGTTGTTAATTTTGTTTTCCGAAGTGCGTTCCAGATGGTTCTAGCTATCCCATCGTGTCTCATGGGGAGGTAGTAGCGAGATGACATTCTTTCGCAGCTGGCAACAATGTGGCTTACATCCTCGATCTTTGTTTTACATAGCCTACATTTATTGTCAGCTGCTGGCCCTCCTCTTTTGTGCAGCAGATATTTGGTAGGGAGTTCTTGTTCCTGTATTGCATAGAGATATCCCTCAAGGTGTGATGTCATAAACTTGTCGGAACTCCATGCCAGGTTTTTTGAGTAGTTTATCCCCTCTATGGTCTGTGTTTTACGTCTTAAGTATCCATGCACAACTTTTTCTGTAAATTGGTCAATTCTTTTATCTTGTTTGAACATTGATTAGAATCTTCCGATTTCTCTGGATGAGAGATTTATATCAGGCTTTATTCCATATCTCTCCTCCAGATCAGTCGCTATTCTAATGATATTTTTTTTTTCATGCTCATAAACCTGGGCAAGATGGTTGCCAACCTTTTTCCTCTGTTGAAGGTGTTACTTCAGTGTTACTATCCGGGTCTCATATGTTGTTAATATTGATTTTAGACCCCGGCCACCTTCCTTGCGTGAGAAGTATAGCCTATCCACATCACCATTGGTGTTAAAGTTCCCAGTAACACTGAGAAGTTTGCGAGTTCTAACATCCATCTCACTTAGTTCTTGCAATGACCAGTTCAGCAGGCCAAATGTTGGCGTTTGAATCGGCACAGCATAAGTATTGTGGGCAATGTATTTGTTGTACGCTGACAGTTCTGATGACCATATTTTCTTTACTCTTCTGAGGTATTCAGTTCTGGTTCTCTCCTTATTTATGGGTCCATCATATCTGACATTCTCATCCTGTCCAAGATATCTGTAGTTGTCACCTGACTGTAGAGGTTGTATTGTCAGGCCGTTCATCTCTAGATTTCTAGAGGAGGGCACAGCTCTTCCACGTTTTACTGCCAAATATGCACACTTGACTCACCAAATTTCATTTTGATGTCGGTTGAAAATTGTGTAATGAGGTCCAATTGTTTCTTGATGTCATTGATATTTGGCCCATACAACTTCAGGTCATCAACAAAGAAAAGATGGGAGATACTTCTGGACCCACTTCTTTGTCCACCTTGTTTCCTGAGTAGGTAAGATAGTGGATTCAGTGAGAGAACGAAGAGTAGCACTGACAAGCTATCACCCTGAAAGATGCCCTTCTGGTAATGTATCTTATCAGTCTTAACTTGCTCCTTCTCACCTCTAAGGATCAAATTGGTGTACCAGTTCTTGGTCAGGCGTTCAACAGCAGCTACCAATGGTTGTGGGACTTTGGCTAACTGTAAAGCCTTAATAATCCACCCATGAGGCACACTATCAAATGCTTTTTGATAGTCCAGCCATCCCACAGTCATGTTTCTGCGATTCTTTGTTGTTTTTTCCTGAATCATTTTGTTAGTTAGTAGGTGATCTATGCAACCCCACACCTCCCTCTTTCCACCAGCTTGCTCAGGTGTTATGATGTTGTTGGTAGCACAGTGATCCTGTAAGAACAGGTTAAGGCACCCAGTATATAATTTATACATGATGTTTTGGCAGGCTATTGGGCGGTAATTTTTAGCAAGGGTGGTTTGGCTATTTTTGGGAATGAGGAGAGTAGTGGCAGTTGATAACCATCTGGGCAGTTCTTGTGTGCCTTTAATGTTTTCTGTAAACAGCCGTATGAGATCTTGCCGATAGAAAGTGAAATTCTTCAACCAGTATCCTGTAATGAGGTCTGGGCCTGGCGATTTCCTATTCGACATTTTCTGCAGAGCTGTTTCCAGTATTGACCCATCTATGTCATATTGTTTTGTCTGGACATGTTGGCAGTAGTCCTGTTCCAGTTCTTTTAGCCAATTAGTTTGTCTGTTGAATCCGTCATCCGTTTCCCATACAGATCTCCAGTAGCTCTGAACCTGTTCTTTTGAAGGGGTGTCATTTACAGGAATTGAGCTTTTGCCACCGAAGCTGCGATAAACTGATTTAGGATCTCTGGCAAACAATCTATTTAGCACTTGTTGTTTATGTGCTGTTGCCTTATATTTTAGTCTTTCTGTTGTAGCTGTGAGTTGTTGTTTCAACTGGTGTAATTTGGAGTTCAAAGTTTTAAATTTTGTATCTCCAAATCGTCTCTCTAACTTATGTATGTATGTATGTATGTATGTATGTATGTATGTATGTATGTATGTATGTATGTATGTATGTATGTATTTATTTATTTATTTTTTTTGCGTGGGGACAGAAATAATAGGGCTGGATGCCCGATCGCGCAGTTAAACCACTGGGAGTGAAGAACCCCTAGCCCTTGTCAGGGCATTCTTCTAGGAGAAGGCATCTCAGGAAACTGGGTTAACTCCGACATAAAACCTGCGGCTCAGTAGTTACCGATGATGTTGATCTTTTCTTCTTTTCGGGTTATAGCTACTGTCGCTCAGAGAGTGGGATTGGCTCAGTGCACAGTCTTTCCTCACTTTAAAAATATTTGTCACGCACAGGCATTGCACGAGTGCATTAATAATTGTTGATAGTGTACTATTATTATTATTATTATTATTGTTACTATTATTATTACTTTTTTTTTTTTTTTTTTTTTTCCAATTCAATGATGTTCAGAACAATATAAAAGAGATAATTGGCAATTTAGGTTCTGGAACAAAAAAGATCATTGGCAATAAGGGCAGGGGACCCAGGTTATCACAGCCTGGGCCCGCTCGTCATCGTGCCATTGTAATAGAGCCAAACAAGGCATTTAGTCTTGGCTGCTGGAACGTACGGACGCTGCTTGACAGGGATTCCTTGGGGCGTCCTGAACGAAGGACCGATCTTTTTGCAAAGGAGCTTCGACGTTACGATCTTGACATCGTGGCTTTATCTGAGACGAGGCTAGCTGGAGATGGTCATCTTACGGAATTTTGTGGAGAATATACATTCTTCTGGAAAGGAAGAGATGAAGGAACCAGAAGAGAGGCTGGGGTAGGATTTGCTGTTAAGACTGTGCTTGTGAACAAATTAGAAGAATTCCCAGTAGGGATTAGTGAGCGTCTTATGTCCATGAGAGTTCCGCTGGACAAGGGAAGATATGCTACCCTGGTGAGTGTGTATGCTCCAACTATGAGTTCTGTCGATGAGGAAAAGGTGTCCTTTTACCATGCCTTGAAAGGTGTTTTAAGAAATATCCCTCAGGCAGACAAAGTCATCGTGCTTGGTGACTTTAATGCTAGAGTGGGTAGGGATTTTAACACATGGAATGTAATCGGAAGGCATGGGCTGGGAAAGTGTAACAGCAATGGTATGCTCCTGCTGCAGATGTGTGAGGAGCTGGATCTGTGTGTTACCAACACCATGTTCCAACAAAAGAACAAATTCAAGACCACATGGATGCATCCTGCATCTAAGGAATGGCATCTTTTGGACTACGTCCTAGTCAGGATGCGTGACAGACAGGATGTGCAGTGTGTTCGTGTTCTTCGTGGAACTGAGTGCTGGACGGACCACCGCCTGGTACGCGCAAAACTGAAACTAATCACTAAACGTAAAATCCGGGTTCCTGGTGTTACCCTGCCCAAAAGATTGAATGCTGCTCGTCTTAAGGATAAACATGTGAATAGGACATTGGAAGAAGAGATGCAGGCTGCAGATGTTGGTGAGGATTGGCCGACCCTTAAAAAGTCGGTTTATGATGTAGGCAGGCGTGTTCTGGGATTGGCGCAGAGGAAACATCAGGACTGGTTTAATGAGAATGATGTACATATAGAAGACTTGTTGGCTGATAAGAGGCGTGCTCTGTAACGCTACTTGACGGCAAAACCACAGGAGAGGAATACGTTGCATGAGGAACTCAGGGATGTAAAATCACGTGTTAGGCGGAGTCTTTCTCAGATGAAGGATCAGTAGTGGAGTGAGAAGGCTGGTGAGATACAAACTGCGTCTGATTCCAATAACACAAAGCTGTTGTACAGTCTCTTGCGTGAGGTTTATGGACCGTCTTCTTCTCTGATGACACCGCTTCGCAGCAGGGATGGCAAAGAACTTCTTCGTGACTCACAAGGAATTCTACGAAGGTGGCGAGAGCACTTTGATGATCTTTTGAATCAGCCGTCTGTCGTCAGTGAAGATTTCCTGAATCTCATTCCAGAAAGTCCTGTGAAAGTAGCTCTTGCAGAACCTTCGACGCTTGTGGAGGTTGCAGTGGCTATTTCGAAGCTGAACAGTGGAAGATCTCCAGGTATGGATAGCATACATGCTGAGCTCCTACAATATGGTTTTGAGAGACTCCTGCAACATCTTCATTCTTTGTTTGGCAGGATATGGGCTAATGAATCCGTACCTGAGGACTGGAGAGATGCAGTAATGGTGGACTTGTACAAGGGAAAGGGTAACAGGAACGATTGTGGGAACTACAGAGGTATATCATTGCTTTCTGTCGTAGGGAAAGTTTTATGTAGGGTGCTTCTGGACCGTCTGCTGACACACATTGCAGATTGTGTTCTTCCTGAAAGTCAATTTGGTTTTCGTGCTGGACGCGGCACTACTGATATGATCCTCTCAGCTAGACAGCTCCAGGAGAAGTGCATGGAACAAGGCTTGGATCTGTATCAGGTTTTTGTCGATCTGACAAAAGCTTTCGATACTGTTAACAGAGATGCATTATGGAAGGTTCTCCAGAAACTTGATTGCCCTGATAAGTTCCTTGCTTTAGTTAGGTCTTTAAATGACGACATGAAGGCTTGGGTTAATGTCGGGGGTAACATGTCGGAGCCTATCTCAGTAAAAAATGGTGTGAAACAGGGGGATATTCCAGCACCGACCCTGTTTGCCATATACTTTGCAATGGTTTTCTGTATTGCATTCAGGAATTGCGAGCATGGTGTTTAAATCCGATATCGAACCTCAGACAGCATATTTAACATCAGGCGCTTTGCTGCGAAGACAAAAGTATTTACATCAATCATAAGAGACCTCTTGTATGCAGATGATTGCGATCTTGTAGCGCACACAGAGAGTGATATGCAGCACATTTTGAATGCATTTTCTGACGCTTGCACTGCCCTAGGTCTCACTGTCAGTCTCAAGAAAACCGTGTCATGTACCAACCTACCCCTGGTAAGCAGTACACTGAACCAAACATCTATGTGTATGGCAAACGACTTGGAGTGGTTGATCAGTTTGTCTACCTGGGAAGCACTGTCAATCGATACGGCAACCTTGACAGTGAAATCTCACTTAGGATTGGGAAAGCAAGTGATGCTTTCGGAAAGCTAGAAAGGCGACTCTGGGGTCGGCGAGACATATGCAGGAGGACAGAAGTAAAGGTGTACAGGGCATGTGTGCTCTCTTGTCTTCTTTATGCCTGCGAGACCTGGGTCACATATCGACACCACCTTAAGCAATTGGAGCGTTTCCATCAGATGCGTCTCAGACGGATCCATGGCGTTCACTGGAGGGACCACATCAGTGATGTCGAGATTTTGGAAAGCTCTATGTGTGACAGTATAGAAGCTCTTGTGCTTAAGCAACGACTCCGTTGGAGTGGTCACCTTGCCAGGATGAAGGATTCTAGAATACCAAAACAACTCTTTTATGGAGAGTTGGTTAAAGGAAAACGACCGCCACATAAACCAAAAAATAGGTATAAGGAGAATGTAAATCAGCAGGAGGGCTCAAGCGACATGCAAAAGTACACGAACTCCAACCACAGCCGATTATTCCCAGTGAATGTTTTGGTTGCCGACTCTGTGCAAGACATTTTAGATCATTGGCTGGGCTAAAAAGCCACATTCGATCGCAGCGCTGTTAGTTGCTATCGTGTGTGTGTGTGTGTGTGTGTAGATATGCTTATGTGTGTGCGTGTGTGTGTATATATATATGTATATGTATATTATTATTGTTGTTGTCGTTATTATTATTGTTGTTATTATTATTATTATTATTATTATTGTTATTAATGTATGTGTGTATGTATATGTGTGTGTGAGTGTGTGTGTGTATATGTGTATGTATATATATATATATATATATATTTTTTTTATTTTTTATTTTTATTATTTTTTTTATTTTCTTTTTATTTATTATTATTATTATTATTATTATTATTATTATTATTATTATTATTATTTTTTTTTTTTTTCTTCTCGTGCAATGGCCATACTCGATAACGAGGGGGCAGCCATCATGTATGTATGTATGTATGTATGTATGTATGTATGTATGTATGTATGTATGTATGTATGTATGTATGTATGTATGTATGTTCTGATTTTATAATTTCACAAATTTGTTCCCAATAGAGAGAGAGTCGGTTTCTAACATAGACACAAGACTTTCTCATTGGAATTTACACAACATCAACTAGGTAGATTATGTATGCATGTGTAGATATGGATGTTATTGTATGTGTGGATGTGTATATTTTGAGTTGTATGTGTGCATGTGTATATGCTTAGTATCTGTACATGTGTATATGCAGTTATTAGATGCAACATTTTTAGAATGTTTTACACATTTTTACTGTTCCATTAATGGATTGTACTTGTAATTTCCTAACTAGTTGTGTTCTTTCTGTTCCTGTGAAGCCCAGATTCTCAAGATTTGTATTGAGGCAGTTACTAACATATCCCAGTGCCCCAATAATCACAGGCATAAATCTGAAGGTGTAATCAGGGTGTGTATCTGCAGATTTCTCATCAGTTCTGCATAAATATCTCCTTTTCGCTAATATTTGATATTATATTGGCATCTGCTGGGCAGCTAACTTCCACTACTGTGCATGCCTTCTTTTCCCTGTCCCATATCATAATATCTGGGCCGTTATGCCTGCATTTTATTGGGGTTTTTTACTCGAACATTCCACCAGTACTCTTTCATATTATGTACGTGGATGTCTTCCACATTGCTGTAGCTTTTAATGCGTTTATTATCGGAGCTATCCTTTTTACGAACTGCATTGTACAGTGTTTTGGCCACTACATCATGCCTCATAGGTAGATAGTACCGCGATGACATCTTTGGACAGCTGCTGATGACATGGGTGATATCCTCGATGTTAGTTCTGCAGAGTCTGCACTTGTTATCACATCTAGTTGTTTTGCCTGCATCCCTATCTCTTTTGTGAAACAGGTATTTCGTGTTAATCTCCTGTTCTTGGATTGCAAAAGCGTATCCTTCAACGTGGGAGCCAATATAGCGGTTGTTGGTCCAAGATAGACTACTTTCTTCGTATGTATGTATATATGTTATATTATATTCGTGCGTATATACATATATGTATGCTATGCATACATATATGTACGTGTGTGTATATATATATATATATATATATATATATATATATATATATATATATATATATATATATATGAATGTATATATATTATATTTGGTATGCTTAATTAAAAGCATTTTGAAGACGTTACACTATTGTTTTAAAGTAGGGAGATAAGCTGACAGATCTCTGTTTCATACTGTTGATATTCCTCAGAGCTTAGCACTCCCCTTATCTGTTGAAAATTATGAATGTTGGATTCTAATAGAATGCGTCTGGCAATGTTAAAAAGCATGTTCCTTTTGGTATGTGATGGGTGTGCTGAACGGAAATTCAAGTATTATCAACAACACATTTTTGACAAACGTTCCAAAACTATCCTTCTTTTCTCTTTTTACCGTCATCCCATTCTTATCAAAAGACATGTATCTTACACCTCATTAAAACCCAGACACGCACCTAAATTCATCATTGATATAGAAATTTGTAGAAGATATTCTTTATAAATTTAAGATAATTGATTCAGCTATAAGAAACGAATTTGAAAATCACCCTGCCATTATATACTCATCAAAGGTCAGCTAATGAAATAAAACCAGCAGGAGAGGATGTTTACAACAACTTTCTCAAACACCATTATCTTGCAACCTCACCATTTTCTGAGTGTATATATATATGTGTGTGTGTGTGTGTGTATGCTTTAATTCCTCCAAATCTTCATCAACACTCATTAACACCACACACCAGACACATCCAAATCTCTCTTATATATAGTCACACATCTCAACACAACCTGATCTCAGTTTGACAATCGCCACCGAGGAATGCGAGAAAGTTCTCCAACAAAGTTAACCAGGAATCTTTAAAATTCTTCCCACCGAAGTTAACAAAGAACTTACTAGATCTACCAACTCATAATATTATAATATTATTAAATTAAATCAAATTATTTAACACTACAAGTGAAGTCATTCTTTTCCTTTTTTTGAAATATACCTAACTGTACCAAGGATCTCACACATTTTCCAATATATATATATATATATATATATATATATATATATATATATATATATATATATATATATATTTATTAAAATAACAGATTAAAGTTTAAGCAAAGAATCGCTGCTTTCACCCTTAACGGGATCTTCTGAAACTAACAAAGTCAATCTGTAAACGCGGAAGTGGATATTTCAAAAAACGTTGCAACCGGAGGAAGACAGGAAGACGATACTTTGGTTCGTGGAAACGTTCCCTGGCAAAGAACGGGAAAAAACGAATATAATACGTCATTAATAGGAGCGGTGAAAAACAATTACACGCAAAGACTAAACCACGTTTATGGTATAAAAGAAGACGTAGACTAATGTTCTCTTAGGTGGTTCATAGAGATGTTCTCTGGCAATGAACAGAAAAAACGAAGGTAATACGTCATATGTGGAGCGTCGCACGCAAAGACAAAACCACGTAAATGGTATAGCTGAAGTCGTAGACTAAACCACGCACATATGTATATATATATATATATATACATATGTCTGTGTGTCGGTGTAAGTATATGTTACGTATATATGTGTGTGTTTGAGTTTGAAATTGTGCGTTGATGGAAAGTAGTTATATATTTGATTATCTGTATGTGGTTGACGACTGAGAGAGAGGAGTACTCAATACCGAAGTAGAGTTTTAATATTCATTTTATCACAGGGATATCAGACAAGAACAGAATCCTTGTCTGGTGACCCGGTGTTAAACAGTCGAAAAGCAACAAGACTGATTGTTCATTCTCAACATAATGAATATATATATACTGTATATATATTTAGTTATGATCATAGTATAATAAACCTTTTAAGGAATTACCAGCCTCCTGTTATTTTATAATATATATATATATATATATATATATATAGGAACGAGTAGGACCCCGACGGCTGAGCTCAAGCCGTTTCGACGGCTAATTCTGGACTAAATTTAGTCCAGAATTAGTTGTCGAAACGGCTTGAGCTCAGCCGTCGGGGTCCTACTCGTTCCTATTACCCACTCTACTACCCTAAGTATTGAGTACTTTGGTGCGTTATGGTCCACCTGGTTCCTTACCACATTTCCTTCGTTATATATATATATATATATTGTTATACTTTGGGAGGGTCATGTTGCCAATAAGAAACACACGCACCAGTTGCTTTCACTTCAATTTATTATAATAAATTTATAATAAATTTAAAGAATCTTGCTAAACAAATTCAGAAACGAAATATATATATATATATATATATATATATATGACAAGTAAGTATGTTTTGAAACAGTGAACAGGTTTGAAATTAGAAAATAGAACAGCTTTCACCGTATTTTTGACTAAAGTAATTTTAGCCTGATAATGGGGTCTAGAACCCTCAAATAAATGGGAAAAGATGAGTATTGACTCCCATGTACGTCAATACTCATCTTTTTCCATTTATCTGAGGGTTTTAAACCCCATTATGAGGCTAAAATTTCTTTAGTAAAAAATACGGTGAAAGCTACTCTATTTTCTAATATATATATATATATATATATTTTTTTTTTATTGTGAATCCGATGCTCTAACCACTAAGCCACGCGCCTTCACACTTCAGGCACATGGTCAGCATTTTCTAGGGGAAGGGGAAAATTGTTTAAATGGCCTCCAGTATTTTATTGGTATTTTATTCTATTAACCCTGGAAGGATGAAAGGCAACTTTGACCTCGGCAGGATTTGAGCTCAGAATGTAAAGGTACCATAATATATATTACAAAGCAACACTATGTTATCTCTATCAATCCACCACCATTACAAACAGACGTAGAAATAACAATGTATGCAGAGAAATATAAAATATATAATATGAAGATTAGAATGCAATAGCTGGAAAGCGACTTTGTAACGATTAAGATACACCGAAAATCAAATGTAAAATACTGTAATCACAACATCTCTTCGACAATTATCTGCTTGGTGAGATGAAATTATGATGCAATAAGTTGGCAAAGTGCAAGCAAAAGCTGAGCTTTTCTCACCATTTATCCAAACCTCTATTGTCTTTAATTGCCATTTTCTCATTTTAACAAAGTTGACAGCACTAAAACGGATGGAAGTTACTATGTTTGTAAGAATAGGCTAGATTTAAAATTGTTCACAGAATCTTAAAAGCCTGTCTCACTGAAATACGAAATATATTGAGTTAAACCTGTGTCGTGTCTTTTTTTTTCAGATTTGTTAATGTTTATGAATATGTGAATGGCTTCACGTTTAAAATATTTAATTCAATCCAATATAAGATTTAAAGATTGTGAGGTTGACAGTAAACAATAATACAATAAGATGCGAAAATCAATTGCTGTTAAGGGTTAATTTTTAGGAATGTATCAGTTACAAATAGGACAGATTTTATTATTATATAATGACAGGCCGGCAAATTGGCAGTATCGGTAGAGGGTCGGACATGCTTTCCAGCATAGTTACATCCCTTTACGATCTGAGTTCAAATTCCGCCGAGGTTAACTTTGCCTTTCATCCTTACGAGGTCGATAAAATAAAGTACCAGTAATGTACTGGGTAATTTACTGGCCTTGTGCCAAAAGTAGAAACAATTATTATATAATGACAAGGGCGGTGAATTGGCAGTATCGGTAGAGGGTCGGACGCCATGCTTTGTAACAAAGTGTTACGGCCCTTTATGGTCTGAGTTCAAATTCCACTGAGGTTAACTCTACCTTTCATCCTTACGGGGTCGATAAAATAAAGTACCAGTAATACACTGAGATAATTGCTGGCCTTGTGCTAAAAGTAGAAACAATTATTATATAATTGTTTCTACTTTCGACACAAGGCCAGTAATTATCCAGTACATTACTGGTACTTTATTTTATCGACCCCGTAAGGATGAAAGGTAGAGTTAACCTCAGCGGGATTTGAACTCAGAATGGTAAGGGCCGTAACTATGCGTCAAAGCAGGGCGTCCGACACTGTACCGATACTGCCAATCCACAATGACACATAGAGTTACGTCCCTCTATGTTCTGAGTTCAAATCACGTCGAGGTTAGCTTTGCCTTTCATTCTTACGGGGTCGATAAAATATAGTACCAGTAACGCACTGGGGTCGATATAATCGACTTTCTCCTCCCCTCATTATTAGTATAATGACAGAACTTACAAATATCTTACTAAAATCTACTTCCAGTTTAGAGAAAGATTATGCTACCCTTCATCGAAAACCAAGTGAAAGATTATTTTGATGCAAATAAGAATTCGAATCAACACCCTACAGTAACAACTTATACCCAGCTATGTAATCATATATCATTTTTAACTTTCTGTGGGGGTTGAATAGTTTTCTTTATTAAGGGAGTAGTTCAAAGTAATTTCTTTACAGATAAAATCCATTACATATATCAGACTAATGTCTCCAAGAATAAAACTAGATCAAGAAACATCTTACCATTTAATCCAACACATCCTAAATATCCGTTCGTATATTTTTAGAAATTATTTAAACTTAATTACTTTTCAGTTGTAGATAAATAATAATCATCTTAAATCTAGGAAGAACGATATTAAGATCAGCTATACGTTTAGTAAGATATTTGTAAGTTCTGTTATTATCATAATATAATAAAGGGGGGAGTGCGGGACTGTGTCCTGAATATATTTTTTTTATCCCGTTAGTAAAATAGGTTAGAATACTTTGAATAAATAATTGTTTCTACTTTTGGCACAAGGCCAGCAATTACCAGTGTACTACTGGTACTTTATTTTATCGACCCCGTAAGGATGAAAGGCAAAGTTAACCTCGGCGGGATTTGAACTCAGAATGGCAAGGGCCGTAACTCTATGCGCCAAAGCATGGCGTCCGACCCTCTACCGATACTGCCAATCCACCAATGAATGAATATTACATAATTTATGTACTGAATTTCGTAACTGTTGATTAAACATGAATATTTTTATATATAACGATTGCTTATTTTAAGATTCACTTCTTTTAACATTTTCAAATGTCAACACTTCCGGTTATGATATAGCGGACAATATATCATATCACTTATATAAATGTTCATATATTTTCATCGTTATATCATAAGGTTTATATTTCCGTCGCTAATTTTCTCCTTTTTCGTTTTCATTACATTTCACCGTAATGCAGTTTATATATAATATCGTCTTTTTAAAAATGTATCATGGATTACTTTACTGATTACATAAAACAGTGTAACACAGTCTCTCTTCAATTTCTGTGCATATTGCCAATTACGATTTTATTTGACGTATATCTACATGCATGTATATTTGCGTATAATATCAATATGCACACTACACATGCTAGCAGAAAACCACCCTAAGTGTGGTTTTTCTGCTAGTACTAATAATGGGGTGAGGAGAAAGTCGATTAGATCGACCCACTGCATTACTGGTACTTTATTTTATCGACCCCGTAAGGATCAAAGGTAAAACTAACTTCAGCGTGATTTGAACTCAGACCGTAAAGGGCTGTAACTCTATGCAACAGAGCATGTTGTCCGACGCTCTACCGATACAGCCAACCCATCACCTTTTGATATTTATAATGATTCCTGATTTAGGCACACGGCCAACGTTTTTAGGGGAGGGGAAAGTCGATTAAATCGACCTCAGTGCTTTACTGGTACTTTAATTCATCTACTCCGCAAGGATGAGGTTAAGCTAACCTCTGGGGGATTTGAACTCAGAACGTAAAGGTCTACAATTCTATGCCGCAGAACATGTCCGACGCTCTACCGATACTGCCAATCCAACGGTAAAATAATTGTTTCTACTTTAGGCACAAGGCCAGCAATTACCCAGTGCATTACTGGTACTTTATTTTATCGACCCCATAAGGATGAAAGGCAAAATCAACCTCGGCGGGATATGAACTCAGATCGTAAAGGGACGTAACTATGCTGGAAAGCATGGCGTCCGACGCTCTACCGATACTGCCAATCCAACGGTAAAGTAATAAACTATAATAATATTGCGAAAGTTTACCAATTTAATCACTATCTGGTGATAGTTTCATGTTCTATATACTTTCTATATTGCAATGTAACGGAGGATTAAATGATTTTTGCAAGCTCTATTTCTACGCTGTTTCTTTATTGGTTATAAACGAGATAGTATGTGTATTTGATCTTAGAAGTCATTTTGTAGTTGTTTTTTTTTCTATCTATTTAGTGTTTCTGTAAAGAGTACATTAAAAACAACAACAATTATTGATATATTTTCATTGCTTTAGTTCTCTATTTATTATTTTTGTCATAAAATATGTTTCATTGGACTGGGTGTTCCATTATAATCTCGCTGTTTCCACATCTACCTAGCTATAAAAATCTATTCATTCTATATAATATTTATGTGTTCGGATTTTATCTATCTATCTATCTATCTATCTATCTATCTATCTATCTATCTATCTATCTATCTATCTATCGATCTATCTGTCTGTCTGTCTGTCTATCTATCTATCTATCTATCTATCTATCTATCTATCTGTCTATCTATCTAAATAAAGATATCTATCTATCTACCTATCTATGTTTCACTATCTACTTACACACACACACACACATAAAAAACACACACATGTGTTAGTGTGTGTTATACATTGAATAATAAATATTTATGTAAAATACACTGTATATTAGACCTAAGATAAACTAATGCATAAACTATAGTTTTTAAATTATAGGTTCCGCTGTTACACTATCCATGTTTAAGCAATTTTGTTGCTATTCTCTCAGAGTACAGGGAAAATACAAACACGGTATTGTTATCACGTATACCACAGATTATTGTCCGTTGATCAGAAGACAATTACTTAGAGAGAACTTAGAGCAACCGCTGTTTATGTCAGAGCAGAGTTTAATTAAAATGGCCAAACTAATTTGCATAACGTATATTCATTTGGCAACATAAAAAAGTAAGATTCTTGCTCAGCATATCGTATATTAGAAGATTTAAAATAAAAGTAATACAGATAAAACTACAGTTTTAAAAATTATATACCTCGCTGTGAGCAGAAACAAGTGTAAGCACATATCTATGTTTTTCCTTTTCCTTGCCAAGAATCCACTCAATTCAAGTTTGGTCCACCATATATTAATCCATTCCTTTTCCCTTTCCATTCCCTTCAATAACCAATTTGTTCCCCTGATATTTCCGTTTCGTATTAAACTCATTATTCTCGCATTATGTATCGGCGCTATTGTTTAGGAACTCTTGGGACAGCTTATACCGGAAAAAGCTGACGTTCTGCAGTCTTCCTTGAAGCCTTGGGGACCAATGTCCCTGCGAGGGGTGTATCAATATGGAAGTGATAACAGTTAAACAAGCAATGACTTAGTCCTTCTTATATGTGTAATGTAAGACACACTGTTTGTTCTGTTGACACACTTTGGATAGTGACACTTTCCTCTTAGTATAGCCAAATATCTTTGCATGAGATGAGGACCCTCACCACCCTATCCAACTGAACGTAGATATCATTCTTTAGTCTAGGATGAAAAGAAAGATAATTCATTTAAAACTAATAAAAAAAACACACCACACAATTTAACAGTACTGGATGTCAATTGTAACTGCCTGTCTAAATCTCTGATTTATGGGACAACATAAACCATTAAAAGCTCCTGGTAGTTTGGGCTGCGATTTTAGAAAGGATAGGGTATCTTTCTTATATAATCGTTGTTTTCCGACTCTTACACGGCTTTCAGGGACACAGGGGATTTGTTTTTTTGGTTGCTTTTGTTAACGGGATAGCTTCCGTGAGAAAGGAAATATAACGAGGTATCTGTTTATAAAGGAGCGACTGTTTTACTGCCTGGCAGTACATACAGTATATAAACACACACACACACACACACACACACACACACACACACGCACACACACACACACACACACACACACACACACACACACACACACACACACACACACACACACACACACACACATATATATATATATATACAGTATATATACATATATATACACACACACACACATATATATATGGTATTAGAAGGTTTGGTTTAAGATCAGTGTCAGGTTTAGAAGTTGAAATTTAAAGGATAGAATACAAATATAAATAATTATAATATTTTTTGCTGTCTGGCAGTGTGTATATGTATACTACTAGAGGGTTCGGTTTAAGGACAGTATCATGTACAGAAATTAAAGTTTAAAGGATATAATACAAATGTAAGTAATAATTGTTTCTACGCTTGGCACAAGGCCAGCAATGAACCAGTGCATTACTGGTACTTTATTTCATCGACCCTGTAAGGATGAAAGGCAAAGTTAACCTCGGCGGGATTTGAATTCAGAATGGCAAGGGCTGTACATCTATACGTCAAAGCATGGCGTCCGACCCTCTACCGATAGTGCCAATCCAAGTAATAATGATATATAGATCATCACCATCCCTACCACAAAGGTATACGAATGTGGGGGAACCTTCTAAAGAATCTCTAACAAATTTCAACATGGTATTCATCTTAATATGAGAATCAGGGTGAGATCTAACTGCGTTGTAACTACTGGCGATGGAGTTGGTTCTTAGAAACCAAGAAATAGTGTGAATCTGTTGGTAATAACTGATGAGGCAGCAGAAATGTTAGAAAAGCTGAAAAGTGGTGAGCATCTTGTTTTTGATGAAATAAAAGTTGGCACATTAAATGTCAAGTTGGTAATGTGCAACTAATATGTAAAGATATTGTCTTTGAGAAACACATAGAGAGGAAATGGCTAATTTAAGTCAGGTGAGATAAAATGATAATACTGTAGAGAAGCAAAGGTAGGCATCGCAATGATTTTGGTGTTATCTTGTCACTAAAATCTTGTTTAAATACAAAGTAAGTAATGATCACACAAGGATTTAAACCGTAGCTACATAGTAAGATTCTTGAAATATTGTCGCAAATGAATTAAATCGATTTTATAATGTACTTCAAGAAGAAATCGATCGTCTTCTAAAGATGTTTGATTCTGAGTGAAGATGCAAATGCCCTGATGGCAAAACTAACCAGGAATCAGTGGCCGAGAGTAATGTCAATCTAGATATTAGGAATGATCAAGGAAAGCGTTTAGTTGAATTCTGTGAATCAAAGAAATTTGGTATTTCTGATATATGGTTTAACTATCATTATAGATGACTTTACACTTGGATTTATTCCACTAGATCGCAATAATCATAATGAAATAAACTCCTTTATAGTCCAATTGTGACGGAAAAGTCGTGTTAAGATGTTAGATTATATCCACGTGCTGACTGCATCTCTGGACATCAGTTATTATTTCTAGAATTTTAATTGCTTCTTAATATCAACAATGAAGATTAAAACACCTAAAAGATATTATCTTGCAAACGTTCCAAATGGATATAGATTTGATCATTTGATCATTGTAAAGAAGAAAGACAACCAGGAAAAAAGTGGATTATAGATAAAATGATGTTTGGTAAAGTAGCAGAAAAATACCAGCAAAGAATAGGAATGAGAAATGATTGAGGTGAATAACGAAACATTAGATGTAACTGGAATAAAAAATAGGTTCTGTAAAACAACAGTGGTATGACATCATTGGAATCTATAGAACGACATCAACAACTGACCCATGAAATTCAAACCAAGAAGGAAAAAAAAACGACAACAATCAGAAAAGAAATACGAAGAAAATATGTGATGAGACTGAATAAAAACTAGAAACTTCAACACTATTAAAGATCGTTACAAAGAATTGAAGCTAATATATATATATATAAAAAAACACCTACCAAGAAATGATTTTATCAAAGACAAAAATGGTAATAGACTTTATGTAGAGAAAGATATAAAATAAAATGGGTAAAAATAACAACACTGCTTCATCTTATACAAGAAGATAAGAGATGTTAATAAAACTAAAAGTAACCAGAATGATCAAAGTTAGAATTATGTTTCAGTAAGAATACTCCTCCACAAATATCGGGAATTAAAAGACAAAAGAGAAAATACTTTGAATAGTTTGAAAGAACCGACCACTTTCTCATAGGTTTATTGTTCATTGAATTGTAATGAAAGTGGAGATTTCTGGCGTTGTGGGGTTCCAAACCACCTCCCTACTTGCTCGTATTGGGAGAGTGGGCCACCAGCTGAAGTGAACCACCGATACCTCCCTTACTCGATTCTATCGGGACAGTAGCATTGGTTATATTTCACTCGGAGATTCAAATGTTGGAAACGCATGGTAAGGGTGTTGGACTTACGATCATAATATCGTGGGTTTGATTCCTAGGTTGTGTGTTGGGGAGGTGTGGTGTGACCTAGTGGTAAGGGTGTTGGACGTACGATCATAATATCGTGGGTTTGATTCCTAGGTTGTGTGTTGTGGAGGTGTGGTGTGACCTAGTGGTAAGGGTGTTGGACGTACGATCATAATATCGTGGGTTTGATTCCTGGGTTGTGTGTTGTGGAGGTGTGGTGTGACCTAGTGGTAAGGGTGTTGGACTTACGATCATAATATCGTGGGTTTGATTCCTGGGTTGTGTGTTGTGGAGGTGTGGTGTGACCTAGTGGTAAGGGTGTTGGACTTACGATCATAATATCGTGGGTTTGATTCCTGGGTTGTGTGTTGTGGAGGTGTGGTGTGACCTAGTGGTAAGGGTGTTCGACATACGATCATAATATCGTGGGTTTGATTCCTGGGTTGTGTTGTGTTGTGGAGGTGTGGTGTGGCCTAGTGGTAAGGGTGTTCGACTTACAATGATAATATCGGGGGTTTGATTCCTGGGTTGTGTGTTGTGGAGGTGTTGTGTGGCCTAGTGGTAAGGGTGTTCGACTTACGATCATAATATCGTGGGTTTGATTCCTGGGTTGTGTATTGTGGAGGTGTGGTATGGCCTAGTGGTAAGGGTGTTGGACTTACGATCATTTATATCGTGGGTTTGATTCCTGGGTTGTGTGTTGTGGAGATGTGGTATGGCCTAGTGGTAAGGGAGTTGGACTTACGATCATAATGTCGTGAGTTTGATTCCTGGGTTGTGTGTTGTGGAGGTGTGGTGTGGCCTAGTGGTAAGGGTGTTGGACTTACGATCATAATATCGGGGGTTTGATTCCTGGGTTGTGTGTTGTGGAGGTGTGGTGGGGCCTAGTGGTAAGGGTGTTCGACTTACGATCATAATATCGGGGGTTTGATTCCTGGGTTGTGTGTTGTGGAGGTGTGGTGGGGCCTAGTGGTAAGGGTGTTGGACTTACGATCATAATATCGGGGGTTTGATTCCTGGGTTGTGTGTTGTGGAGGTGTGGTGGGGCCTAGTGGTAAGGGTGTTGGACTTACGATCATAATATCGGGGGTTTGATTCCTGGGTTGTGTGTTGTGGAGGTGTGGTGGGGCCTAGTGGTAAGGGTGTTGGACTTACGATCATAATATCGGGGGTTTGATTCCTGGGTTGTGTGTTGTGGAGGTGTGGTGTGGCCTAGTGGTAAGGGAGTTGGACTTACGATCATAATATCGTGGGTTTGATTCCTGGGTTGTGTGTTGTGGAGGTGTGGTGTGGCCTAGTGGTAAGGGAGTTGGACTTACGAGCATAATATCGTGGGTTTGATTCCTGGGTTGTGTTGTGTTGTGGAGGTGTGGTGGGGCCTAGTGGTAAGGGTGTTCGACTTAAGATCATAATATCGGGGGTTTGATTCCTGGGTTGTGTGTTGTGGAGGTGTGGTGTGGCCTAGTGGTAAGGGTGTTCGACTTACGATCTTAATATCGGGGGTTTGATTCCTGGGTTGTGTGTTGTGGAGGTGTGGTGGGGCCTAGTGGTAAGGGTGTTGGACTTACGATCATAATATCGTGGGTTTGATTCCTGGGTTGTGTGTTGTGGAGGTGTGGTATGGCCTAGTGGTAAGGGTGTTGGACTTACGATCATAATGTCGTGGGTTTGATTCCTGGGTTGTGTGTTGTGGAGGTGTGGTGTGACCTCGTGGTAAGGGTGTTCGACGTGCGATCATAGTGTCGTGGGTTTGATTCCTGGGTTGTGTGTTGTGGAGGTGTGGTGCGACCTAGTGGTAAGGGTGTTCGACTTGCGATCATAGTGTCGTGGGTTTGACTCCTGGGTTGTGTGTTGTGGAGGTGTGGTATGGCCTAGTGGTAAGGGTGTTGGACTTACGATCATTTATATCGTGGGTTTGATTCCTGGGTTGTGTGTTGTGGAGATGTGGTATGGCCTAGTGGTAAGGGAGTTGGACTTACGATCATAATGTCGTGAGTTTGATTCCTGGGTTGTGTGTTGTGGAGGTGTCGTGTGGCCTAGTGGTAAGGGTGTTGGACTTACGATCATAATATCGGGGGTTTGATTCCTGGGTTGTGTGTTGTGGAAGTGTGGTGGGGCCTAGTGGTAAGGGTGTTCGACTTACGATCATAATATCGGGGGTTTGATTCCTGGGTTGTGTGTTGTGGAGGTGTGGTGGGGCCTAGTGGTATGGGTGTTGGACTTACGATCATAATATCGGGGGTTTGATTCCTGGGTTGTGTGTTGTGGAGGTGTGGTGGGGCCTAGTGGTAAGGGTGTTGGACTTACGATCATAATATCGGGGGTTTGATTCCTGGGTTGTGTGTTGTGGAGGTGTGGTGGGGCCTAGTGGTAAGGGTGTTGGACTTACGATCATAATATCGGGGGTTTGATTCCTGGGTTGTGTGTTGTGGAGGTGTGGTGTGGCCTAGTGGTAAGGGAGTTGGACTTACGATCATAATATCGTGGGTTTGATTCCTGGGTTGTGTGTTGTGGAGGTGTGATGTGGCCTAGTGGTAAGGGAGTTGGACTTACGATCATAATATCGTGGGTTTGATTCCTGGGTTGTGTTGTGTTGTGGAGGTGTGGTGGGACCTAGTGGTAAGGGTGTTCGACTTAAGATCATAATATCGGGGGTTTGATTCCTGGGTTGTGTGTTGTGGAGGTGTGGTGTGGCCTAGTGGTAAGGGTGTTCGACTTACGATCTTAATATCGGGGGTTTGATTCCTGGGTTGTGTGTTGTGGAGGTGTGGTGGGGCCTAGTGGTAAGGGTGTTGGACTTACGATCATAATATCGTGGGTTTGATTCCTGGGTTGTGTGTTGTGGAGGTGTGGTATGGCCTAGTGGTAAGGGTGTTGGACTTACGATCATAATGTCGTGGGTTTGATTCCTGGGTTGTGTGTTGTGGAGGTGTGGTGTGACCTCGTGGTAAGGGTGTTCGACGTGCGATCATAGTGTCGTGGGTTTGATTCCTGGGTTGTGTGTTGTGGAGGTGTGGTGCGACCTAGTGGTAAGGGTGTTCGACTTGCGATCATAGTGTCGTGGGTTTGACTCCTGGGTTGTGTGTTGTGGAGGTGTGGTATGGCCTAGTGGTAAGGGTGTTGGACTTACGATCATAATGTCGTGGGTTTGATTCCTGGGTTGTGTGTTGTGGAGATGTGGTGGGGCATAGTGGTAAGGGTATTGGACTTACGATCATAATATCGTGGGTTTGATTCCTGGGTTGTGTGTTGTGGAGGTGTGGTATGGCCTAGTGGTAAGGGTGTTGGACTTACGATCATAATGTCGTGGGTTTGATTCCTGGGTTGTGTGTTGTGGAGATGTGGTGGGGACTAGTGGTAAGGGTGTTGGACTTACGATCATAATATCGTGGGTTTGATTCCTGGGTTGTGTGTTGTGGAGGTGTGGTATGGCCTAGTGGTAAGGGTGTTGGACTTACGATCATAATGTCGTGGGTTTGATTCCTGGGTTGTGTGTTGTGGAGGTGTGGTGTGACCTAGTGGTAAGGGTGTTCGACTTACGATCATAATATCGTGGGTTTGATTCCTGGGTTGTGTGTTGTGGAGATGTGGTGGGGCATAGTGGTAAGGGTGTTGGACTTACGATCATAATATCGTGGGTTTGATTCCTGGGTTGTGTTGTGTTGTGGAGGTGTGGTGTGGCCTAGTGGTAAGGGTGTTCGACTTACGATCATATCGTGGGTTTGAGTCCTTCGATAGGTTGGGTTGTGGAGGTGTGGTGTAACCTAGTGGTGAGGGTGTTGGACTTACGATCATAATATCGTGGGTTTGATTCCGGGGTTAGGTTGGGTTGTGGGGGTGTGGTATGGCCTAGTGGTAAGGGTGTTCGACTTACGATCATAATGTCGTGGGTTTGATTCCTGGGTTGTGTGTTGTGGAGGTGTGGTGTGACCTAGTGGTAAGGGTGTTCGACTTACGATCATAATATCCTGGGTTTGATTCCTGGGTTGTGTGTTGAGGAGGTGTGGTGGGGCCTAGTGGTAAGGGTGTTCGACTTACGATCATAATGTCGTGGGTTTGATTCCTGGGTTGTGTGTTGTGGAGGTGTGGTATGGCCTAGTGGTAAGGGTGTTCGACTTACGATCATAATATCGTGGGTTTGATTCCTGGGTTGTGTGTTGTGGAGGTGTGGTGGGGCCTAGTGGTAAGGGTGTTCGACTTACGATCATAATATCCTGGGTTTGATTCCTGGGTTGTGTGTTGAGGAGGTGTGGTGGGGCCTAGTGGTAAGGGTGTTCGACTTACGATCATAATGTCGTGGGTTTGATTCCTGGGTTGTGTGTTGTGGAGGTGTTGTGAGGCCTAGTGGTAAGGGTGTTCGACTTACGATCATAATATCCTGGGTTTGATTCCTGGGTTGTGTGTTGAGGAGGTGTGGTGGGGCCTAGTGGTAAGGGTGTTCGACTTACGATCATAATGTCGTGGGTTTGATTCCTGGGTTGTGTGTTGTGGAGGTGTGGTATGGCCTAGTGGTAAGGGTGTTCGACTTACGATCATAATATCGTGGGTTTGATTCCTGGGTTGTGTGTTGTGGAGGTGTGGTGGGGCCTAGTGGTAAGGGTGTTCGACTTACGATCATAATATCCTGGGTTTGATTCCTGGGTTGTGTGTTGAGGAGGTGTGGTGGGGCCTAGTGGTAAGGGTGTTCGACTTACGATCATAATGTCGTGGGTTTGATTCCTGGGTTGTGTGTTGTGGAGGTGTGGTATGGCCTAGTGGTAAGGGTGTTCGACTTACGATCATAATATCGTGGGTTTGATTCCTGGGTTGTGTGTTGTGGAGGTGTGGTGGGCCCTAGTGGTAAGGGTGTTCGACTTACGATCATAATATCGTGGGTTTGATTCCTGGGTTGTGTGTTGTGGAGGTGTGGTGTGGCCTAGTGGTAAGGGTGTTCGAGTAACGATCATAATGTCGTGGGTTTGATTCCTGGGTTGTGTGTTGTGGAGGTGTGGTGGGGCCTAGTGGTAAGGGTGTTCGACTTACGATCATAATATCGTGGGTTTGATTCCTGGGTTGTGTGTTGTGGAGGTGTGGTATGGCCTAATGGTAAGGGTGTTCGACTTACGATCATAATATCGTGGGTTTGATTCCTGGGTTGTGTGTTGTGGAGGTGTGGTGTGGCCTAGTGGTAAGGGTGTTCGACTTACGATCCTAATATCGTGGGTTTGATTCCTGGGTTCTGTGTTGTGGAGGTGTGGTGTGGCCTAGTGGTAAGGGTGTTCGAGTAACGATCATAATGTCGTGGGTTTGATTCCTGGGTTGTGTGTTGTGGAGGTGTGGTATGGCCTAGTGTTAAGGGTGTTCGACTTACGATCATAATGTCGTGGGTTTGATTCCTGGGTTGTGTGTTGTGGAGGTGTGGTATGGCCTAGTGGTAAGGGTGTTCGACTTACGATCATAAAATCGTGGGTTTGATTCCTGGGTTGTGTGTTGCGGAGGTGTGGTATGGCCTAGTGGTAAGGGTGTTGGACTTACGATCATAATATCGGGGGTTTGATTCCTGGGGTGTGTGTTGTGGAGGTGTGGTGTGGCCTAGTGGTAAGGGTGTTGGACTTACGATCATTATATCGTGGGTTTGATTCCTGGGTTGTGTGTTGTGGAGGTGTGGTGTGACCTAGTGGTAAGGGTGTTGGACTTATGATCATAATATCGTGGGTTTGATTCCTGGGGTGTGTGTTGTGGAGGTGTGGTGTGGCCTAGTGGTAAGGGTGTTGGACTTACGATCATAATATCGTGGGTTTGATTCCTGGGTTGTGTGTTGTGGAGGCGTGGTGTGACCTAGTGGTAAGGGTGTTCGACTTACGATCATAATATCCTGGGTTTGATTCCTGGGTTGTGTGTTGAGGAGGTGTGGTGGGGCCTAGTGGTAAGGGTGTTCGACTTACGATCATAATGTCGTGGGTTTGATTCCTGGGTTGTGTGTTGTGGAGGTGTGGTATGGCCTAGTGGTAAGGGTGTTCGACTTACGATCATAATATCGTGGGTTTGATTCCTGGGTTGTGTGTTGTGGAGGTGTGGTGGGGCCTAGTGGTAAGGGTGTTCGACTTACGATCATAATATCCTGGGTTTGATTCCTGGGTTGTGTGTTGAGGAGGTGTGGTGGGGCCTAGTGGTAAGGGTGTTCGACTTACGATCATAATGTCGTGGGTTTGATTCCTGGGTTGTGTGTTGTGGAGGTGTTGTGAGGCCTAGTGGTAAGGGTGTTCGACTTACGATCATAATATCCTGGGTTTGATTCCTGGGTTGTGTGTTGAGGAGGTGTGGTGGGGCCTAGTGGTAAGGGTGTTCGACTTACGATCATAATGTCGTGGGTTTGATTCCTGGGTTGTGTGTTGTGGAGGTGTGGTATGGCCTAGTGGTAAGGGTGTTCGACTTACGATCATAATATCGTGGGTTTGATTCCTGGGTTGTGTGTTGTGGAGGTGTGGTGGGGCCTAGTGGTAAGGGTGTTCGACTTACGATCATAATATCCTGGGTTTGATTCCTGGGTTGTGTGTTGAGGAGGTGTGGTGGGGCCTAGTGGTAAGGGTGTTCGACTTACGATCATAATGTCGTGGGTTTGATTCCTGGGTTGTGTGTTGTGGAGGTGTGGTATGGCCTAGTGGTAAGGGTGTTCGACTTACGATCATAATATCGTGGGTTTGATTCCTGGGTTGTGTGTTGTGGAGGTGTGGTGGGCCCTAGTGGTAAGGGTGTTCGACTTACGATCATAATATCGTGGGTTTGATTCCTGGGTTGTGTGTTGTGGAGGTGTGGTGTGGCCTAGTGGTAAGGGTGTTCGAGTAACGATCATAATGTCGTGGGTTTGATTCCTGGGTTGTGTGTTGTGGAGGTGTGGTGGGGCCTAGTGGTAAGGGTGTTCGACTTACGATCATAATATCGTGGGTTTGATTCCTGGGTTGTGTGTTGTGGAGGTGTGGTATGGCCTAATGGTAAGGGTGTTCGACTTACGATCATAATATCGTGGGTTTGATTCCTGGGTTGTGTGTTGTGGAGGTGTGGTGTGGCCTAGTGGTAAGGGTGTTCGACTTACGATCCTAATATCGTGGGTTTGATTCCTGGGTTCTGTGTTGTGGAGGTGTGGTGTGGCCTAGTGGTAAGGGTGTTCGAGTAACGATCATAATGTCGTGGGTTTGATTCCTGGGTTGTGTGTTGTGGAGGTGTGGTATGGCCTAGTGTTAAGGGTGTTCGACTTACGATCATAATGTCGTGGGTTTGATTCCTGGGTTGTGTGTTGTGGAGGTGTGGTATGGCCTAGTGGTAAGGGTGTTCGACTTACGATCATAAAATCGTGGGTTTGATTCCTGGGTTGTGTGTTGCGGAGGTGTGGTATGGCCTAGTGGTAAGGGTGTTGGACTTACGATCATAATATCGGGGGTTTGATTCCTGGGGTGTGTGTTGTGGAGGTGTGGTGTGGCCTAGTGGTAAGGGTGTTGGACTTACGATCATTATATCGTGGGTTTGATTCCTGGGTTGTGTGTTGTGGAGGTGTGGTGTGACCTAGTGGTAAGGGTGTTGGACTTATGATCATAATATCGTGGGTTTGATTCCTGGGGTGTGTGTTGTGGAGGTGTGGTGTGGCCTAGTGGTAAGGGTGTTGGACTTACGATCATAATATCGTGGGTTTGATTCCTGGGTTGTGTGTTGTGGAGGCGTGGTGTGACCTAGTGGTAAGGGTGTTGGACTTATGATCATAATATCGTGGGTTTGATTCCTGGGGTGTGTGTTGTGGAGGTGTGGTGTGGCCTAGTGGTAAGGGTGTTGGAGTTACGATCATAATATCGTGGGTTTGATTCCTGGGTTGTGTTGTGTTGTGGAGGTGTGGTGGGGCCTAGTGGTAATGGTGCTGGACCTACGATCATAATATCGTGGGTTTGATTCCTGGGTTGTGTGTTGTGGAGGCGTGGTGTGACCTAGTGGTAAGGGTGTTGGACTTATGATCATAATATCGTGGGTTTGATTCCTGGGGTGTGTGTTGTGGAGGTGTGGTGTGGCCTAGTGGTAAGGGTGTTGGACTTACGATCATAATATCGTGGGTTTGATTCCTGGGTTGTGTTGTGTTGTGGAGGTGTGGTGGGGCCTAGTGGTAATGGTGCTGGACTTACGATCATAATATCGTGGGTTTGATTCCTGGGTTGTGTGTTGTGGACATGTGGTATGGCCTAGTGGTAAGGGTGTTAGACTTACGATCGTAATGTCGTGGGTTTGATTCCTGGGTTGTGTGTTGTGGAGGTGTAGTATGGCCTAGTGGTAAGGGTGTTCGACTTACGATCATAAATTCGTGGGTTTGATTCCTGGGTTGTGTGTTGTGGAGGTGTGGTGGGGACTAGTGGTAAGGGTGTTCGACTTACGATCATAATATCGTGGGTTTGATTCCTGGGTTTTGTGTTGTGGAGGTGTGGTATGGCCTAGTGGTGAGGGTGTTCGACTTACGATCATAATGTCGTGGGTTTGATTCCTGGGTTGTGTGTTGTGGAGGTGTGGTGTGGCCTAGTGGTAAGGGTGTTAGACTTACGATCATAATATCGTGGGTTTGATTCCCGGGTTGTATGTTGTGGAGGTGTGGTGGGGCGTAGTGGTAAGGGTGTTAGACTTACGATCATAATATCGTGTGTTTGATTCCTGGGTTGTGTGTTGTGGAGGTGTTGTGAGGCCTAGTGGTAAGGGTGTTAGACTTACGATCATAATATCGTGGGTTTGATTCCCGGGTTGTATGTTGTGGAGGTGTGGTGGGGCGTAGTGGTAAGGGTGTTGGACTTACGATCATAATATCGTGGGTTTGATTCCTGGGTTGTGTTGTGTTGTGGAGGTGTGGTGTGGCCTAGTGGTAAGGGTGTTGGACTTACGATCATAATATCGTGGGTTTGATTCCTGGATCGTGTTGTGTTGTGGAGGTGTGGTGTGGCCTAGTGGTAAGGGTGTTCGACTTACGATCATAATATCGTGGGTTTGATTCCTGTGTTGTGTGTTGTGGAGGTGTGGTATGGCCTAGTGGTAAGGGTGTTCGACTTACGATCATAATGTCGTGGGTTTGATTCCTGGGTTGTGTGTTGTGGATGTGTGGTATGGCCTAGTGGTAAGGGTGTTGGACTTACGATCATAATATCGTGGGTTTGATTCCTGGGTTGTGTGTTGAGGAGGTGTGGTGGGGCCTAGTGGTAAGGGTGTTCGACTTACGATCATAATATCGTGGGTTTGATTCCTGGGTTGTGTGTTGTGGAGGTGTGGTATGGCCTAGTGGTAAGGGTGTTCGACTTACGATCATAATGTCGTGGGTTTGATTCCTGGGTTGTGTGTTGTGGAGGTGTGGTGTGGCCTAGTGGTAAGGGTGTTAGACTTACGATCATAATGTCGTGGGTTTGATTCCTGGGTTGTGTGTTGTGGAGGTGTGGTGTCACCTAGTGGAAAGGTTGTTCGACTTACAATCATAATGTCGTGGGTTTGATTCCTGGGTTGTCTGTTGTGGAGGTGTGGTGGGGACTAGTGGAAGGGTGTTGGACTTACGATCATAATATCGTTGGTTTGATTCCTGGGTTGTGTTGTGTTGTGGAGGTGTGGTATGGCCTAGTGGTAATGGTGTTGGACTTACGATCATAATATTGTTGGTTTCATTCCTGGATTGTGTGTTGTGGAGGTGTGGTGGGGCCTAGTGGTAAGGGTATTGGACTTACGATCATAATATCGTGGGTTTGATTCCTGGATTGTGTGTTGTGGAAGTGTGGTGGGGCCTAGTGGTAAGGGTGTTGGTCTTACGATCATAATATCGTGGGTTTGATTCCTGGGTTGTGTTTTGTTGTGGAGGTGTGGTGTGACCTAGTGGTAAGGGTGTTGGACTTACGATCATAATATCGTGGGTTTGATTCCTGGGTTGTGTGTTGTGGAGGTGTGGTGTGACCTAGTGGTAAGGGTGTTGGACTTACGATCATAATATCGTGGGTTTGATTCCTGGGTTGTGTGTTGTGGAGGTGTGGTGTGGCCTAGTGGTAAGGGTGTTGGACTTACGATCATAAATTCGTGGGTTTGATTCCTGGGTTGTGTGTTGTGGAGGTGTGGTGGGGACTAGTGGTAAGGGTGTTCGACTTACGATCATAATATCGTGGGTTTGATTCCTGGGTTGTGTGTTGTGGGGGTGTGGTGTGGCCTAGTGGTAAGGGTGTTAGACTTACGATCATAATATCGTGGGTTTGATTGCTGGGTTAGGTTGGGTTGTGGAGGTGTGGTATGGCCTAGTGGTAAGGGTGTTCGACTCACGATCATAATATCGTGGGTTTGATTCCTGGGTTGTGTGTTGTGGAGGTGTGGTGGGGCCTAGTGGTAAGGGTGTTGGACTTACGATCATAATATCGTGGGTTTGATTCCTGTGTTGTGTGTTGTGGAGGTGTGGTATGGCCTAGTGGTAAGGGTGTTCGACTTACGATCATAATATCGTGGGTTTGATTCCTGGGTTGTGTGTTGTGGAGGTGTGGTGGGGCCTAGTGGTAAGGGTGTTGGACTTACGATCATAATATCGCGGGTTTGATTCCTGGGTTGTGTTGTGTTGTGGAGGTGTGGTGTGGCCTAGTGGTAAGGGTGTTGGACTTACGATAATAATATCGTTGGTTTGATTCCTGGATTGTGTTGTGTTGTGGAGGTGTGGTGTGGCCTAGTGGTAAGGGTGTTCGATTTACGATCATAATATCGTGGGTTTGATTCCTGTGTTGTGTGTTGTGGAGGTGTGGTATGGCCTAGTGGTAAGAGTGTTCGACTTACGATCATAATGTCGTGGGTTTGATTCCTGGGTTGTGTGTTGTGGATGTGTGGTATGGCCTAGTGGTAAGGGTGTTGGACTTACGATCATAATATCGTGGGTTTGATTCCTGGGTTGTGTGTTGAGGAGGTGTGGTGGGGCCTAGTGGTAAGGGTGTTCGACTTACGATCATAATATCGTGGGTTTGATTCCTGGGTTGTGTGTTGTGGAGGTGTGGTATGGCGTAGTGTTAAGGGTGTTGGACTTACGATCATAATATCGTGGGTTTGATTCCTGGGTTGTGTGTTGTGGAGGTGTGGTATGGCGTAGTGTTAAGGGTGTTGGACTTACGATCATAATATCGTGGGTTTGATTCCTGGGTTGTGTGTTGTGGAGGTGTGGTATGGCGTAGTGTTAAGGGTGTTGGACTTACGATCATAATATCGTGGGTTTGATTCCTGGGTTGTGTTGTGTTGTGGAGGTGTGGTGTGGCCTAGTCGTAAGGGTGTTGGTCTTACGATCATAATATCGTGGGTTTGATTCCTGGATTGTGTTGTGTTGTGGAGGTGTGGTGTGGCCTAGTGGTAAGGGTGTTCGACTTACGATCATAATATCGTGGGTTTGATTCCTGTGTTGTGTGTTGTGGAGGTGTGGTATGGCCTAGTGGTAAGGGTGTTCGACTTACGATCATAATGTCGTGGGTTTCATTCCAGGCTTGTGTGTTGTGGATGTGTGGTATGGCCTAGTGGTAAGGGTGTTGGACTTACGATCATAATATCGTGGGTTTGCTTCCTGGGTTGTGTGTTGTGGAGGTGTGGTGTGGCCTAGTGGTAAGGGTGTTCGACTTACGATCATAATGTCGTGGGTTTGATTCCTGGGTTGTGTGATGTGGAGGTGTGGTATGGCCTAGTGTTAAGGGTGTTCGACTTACGATCATAATGTCGTGGGTTTGATTCCTGGGTTGTGTGTTGTGGAGGTGTGGTGTGACCTAGTGGTAAGGTTGTTCGACTTACAATCATAATGTCGTGGGTTTGATTCCTGGGTTGTCTGTTGTGGAGGTGTGGTGGGGCCTAGTTGTAAGGGTGTTGGACTTACGATCATAATATTGTGGGTTTCATTCCTGGATTGTGTGTTGTGGAGGTGTGGTGTGGCCTAGTGGTAAGGGTGTTGGACTTGCGATCATAATATCGTCGGTTTGATTCCTGGGTTAGGTTGGGTTGTGGAGGTGTGGTATGGCCTAGTGGTAAGGGTGTTGGACTTACGATCATAATATCGTGGGTTTGATTCCTGGGTTGTGTTGTGTTGTGGAGGTGTGGTGTGACCTAGTGGTAAGGGAGTTGGACTTACGATCATAATATCGTGGGTTTGATTCCTGGGTTGTGTGTTGTGGAGGTGTGGTGTGGCCTAGTGGTAAGGGAGTTGGACTTACGATCATAATATCGTGGGTTTGATTCCTGGGTTGTGTGTTGTGGAGGTGCAGTGGGGCCTAGTGGTAAGGGTGTTGGTCTTACGATCATAATAACGTGGGTTTGATTCCTGGGTTGTGTGTTGTGGAGGTGTGGTTTTGACCTAGTGGTAAGGGTGTTGGACTTACGATCATAATATCGTGGGTTTGATTCCTGGGTTGTGTGTTGTGGTGGTGCGGTGGGGCCTAGTGGTAAGGGTGTTGGTCTTACGATCATAATATCGTGGGTTTGATTCCTGGGTTGTGTGTTGTGGAGGTGTGGTTTTGACCTAGTGGTAAGGGTGTTGGACTTAAGATCATAATATCGTGGAGGTGTGGTGGGGCCTAGTGGTAAGGGTGTTGGACTTACGATCATAATATCGTGAGTTTGATTCCTGGGTTAGGTTGGGTTGTGGAGGTGTGGTATGGCCTAGTGGTAAGGGTGTTGGACTTACGATCATATTATCGTGGGTTTGATTCCTGGGTTGTGTGTTGTGGAGGTGTGGGGTGGCCTAGTGGTAAGGGTGTTGGACTTACGATCATAAATTCGTGGGTTTGATTCCTGGGTTGTGTGTTGTGGAGGTGTGGTGGGGACTAGTGGTAAGGGTGTTCGACTTACGATCATAATATCGTGGGTTTGATTCCTGGGTTTTGTGTTGTGGAGGTGTGGTATGGCCTAGTGGTAAGGGTGTTCGACTTACGATCATAATGTCGTGGGTTTGATTCCTGGGTTGTGTGTTGTGGAGGTGTGGTGTGGCCTAGTGGTAAGGGTGTTAGACTTACGATCATAATATCGTGGGTTTGATTGCTGGGTTAGGTTGGGTTGTGGAGGTGTGGTAAGGCCTAGTGGTAAGGGTGTTCGACTTACGATCATAATATCGTTGGTTTGATTCCTGGGTTGTGTGTTGTGGAGGTGTTGTGAGGCCTAGTGGTAAGGGTGTTAGACTTACGATCATAATATCGTGGGTTTGATTCCTGGGTTGTGTGTTGTGGAGGTGTGGTGGGGCCTAGTGGTAAGGGTGTTGGACTTACGATCATAATATCGCGGGTTTGATTCCTGGATTGTGTTGTGTTGTGGAGGTGTGGTGTGGCCTAGTGGTAAGGGTGTTCGATTTACGATCATAATATCGTGGGTTTGATTCCTGTGTTGTGTGTTGTGGAGGTGTGGTATGGCCTAGTGGTAAGAGTGTTCGACTTACGATCATAATGTCGTGGGTTTGATTCCTGGGTTGTGTGTTGTGGATGTGTGGTATGGCCTAGTGGTAAGGGTGTTGGACTTACGATCATAATATCGTGGGTTTGATTCCTGGGTTGTGTGTTGAGGAGGTGTGGTGGGGCCTAGTGGTAAGGGTGTTCGACTTACGATCATAATATCGTGGGTTTGATTCCTGGGTTGTGTGTTGTGGAGGTGTGGTATGGCCTAGTGGTAAGGGTGTTCGACCTACGATCATAATGTCGTGGGTTTGATTCCTGGGTTGTGTGTTGTGGAGGTGTGGTGTGGCCTAGTGGTAAGGGTGTTCGACTTACGATCATAATGTCGTGGGTTTGATTCGTGGGTTGTGTGATGTGGAGGTGTGGTATGGCGTAGTGTTAAGGGTGTTGGACTTACGATCATAATATCGTGGGTTTGATTCCTGGGTTGTGTTGTGTTGTGGAGGTGTGGTGTGGCCTAGTGGTAAGGGTGTTGGACTTACGATCATAATATCGTGGGTTTGATTCCTGGATTGTGTTGTGTTGTGGAGGTGTGGTGTGGCCTAGTGGTAAGGGTGTTCGACTTACGATCATAATATCGTGGGTTTGATTCCTGTGTTGTGTGTTGTGGAGGTGTGGTATGGCCTAGTGGTAAGGGTGTTCGACTTACGATCATAATGTCGTGGGTTTCATTCCTGGGTTGTGTGTTGTGGATGTGTGGTATGGCCTAGTGGTAAGGGTGTTGGACTTACGATCATAATATCGTGGGTTTGATTCCTGGGTTGTGTGTTGTGGAGGTGTGGTATGGCCTAGTGGTAAGGGTGTTCGACTTACGATCATAATGTCGTGGGTTTGCTTCCTGGGTTGTGTGTTGTGGAGGTGTGGTGTGGCCTAGTGGTAAGGGTGTTCGACTTACGATCATAATGTCGTGGGTTTGATTCCTGGGTTGTGTGATGTGGAGGTGTGGTATGGCCTAGTGTTAAGGGTGTTCGACTTACGATCATAATGTCGTGGGTTTGATTCCTGGGTTGTGTGTTGTGGAGGTGTGGTGTGACCTAGTGGTAAGGTTGTTCGACTTACAATCATAATGTCGTGGGTTTGATTCCTGGGTTGTCTGTTGTGGAGGTGTGGTGGGGCCTAGTTGTAAGGGTGTTGGACTTACGATCATAATATTGTGGGTTTCATTCCTGGATTGTGTGTTGTGGAGGTGTGGTGGGGCCTAGTGGTAAGGGTGTTGGACTTGCGATCATAATATCGTGGGTTTGATTCCTGGGTTAGGTTGGGTTGTGGAGGTGTGGTATGGCCTAGTGGTAAGGGTGTTGGACTTACGATTATAATATCGTGGGTTTGATTCCTGGGTTGTGTTGTGTTGTGGAGGTGTGGTGTGACCTACTGGTAAGGGAGTTGGACTTACGATCATAATATCGTGGGTTTGATTCCTGGGTTGTGTGTTGTGGAGGTGTGGTGTGGCCTAGTGGTAAGGGAGTTGGACTTACGATCATAATATCGTGGGTTTGATTCCTGGGTTGTGTGTTGTGGAGGTGCGGTGGGGCCTAGTGGTAAGGGTGTTGGTCTTACGATCATAATATCGTGGGTTTGATTCCTGGGTTGTGTGTTGTGGAGGTGTGGTTTTGACCTAGTGGTAAGGGTGTTGGACTTAAGATCATAATATCGTGGAGGTGTGGTGGGGCCTAGTGGTAAGGGTGTTGGACTTACGATCATAATATCGTGAGTTTGATTCCTGGGTTAGGTTGGGTTGTGGAGGTGTGGTATGGCCTAGTGGTAAGGGTGTTGGACTTACGATCATATTATCGTGGGTTTGATTCCTGGGTTGTGTGTTGTGGAGGTGTGGGGTGGCCTAGTGGTAAGGGTGTTGGACTTACGATCATAAATTCGTGGGTTTGATTCCTGGGTTGTGTGTTGTGGAGGTGTGGTGGGGACTAGTGGTAAGGGTGTTCGACTTACGATCATAATATCGTGGGTTTGATTCCTGGGTTTTGTGTTGTGGAGGTGTGGTATGGCCTAGTGGTAAGGGTGTTCGACTTACGATCATAATGTCGTGGGTTTGATTCCTGGGTTGTGTGTTGTGGAGGTGTGGTGTGGCCTAGTGGTAAGGGTGTTAGACTTACGATCATAATATCGTGGGTTTGATTGCTGGGTTAGGTTGGGTTGTGGAGGTGTGGTAAGGCCTAGTGGTAAGGGTGTTCGACTTACGATCATAATATCGTGGGTTTGATTCCTGGGTTGTGTGTTGTGGAGGTGTTGTGAGGCCTAGTGGTAAGGGTGTTAGACTTACGATCATAATATCGTGGGTTTGATTCCCGGGTTGTATGTTGTGGAGGTGTGGTGGGGCGTAGTGGTAAGGGTGTTGGACTTACGATCATAATATCGTGGGTTTGATTCCTGGGTTGTGTTGTGTTGTGGAGGTGTGGTGTGGCCTAGTGGTAAGGGTGTTGGACTTACGATCATAATATCGTGGGTTTGATTCCTGGATTGTGTTGTGTTGTGGAGGTGTGGTGTGGCCTAGTGGTAAGGGTGTTCGACTTACGATCATAATATCGTGGGTTTGATTCCTGTGTTGTGTGTTGTGGAGGTGTGGTATGGCCTAGTGGTAAGGGTGTTCGACTTACGATCATAATGTCGTGGGTTTGATTCCTGGGTTGTGTGTTGTGGATGTGTGGTATGGCCTAGTGGTAAGGGTGTTGGACTTACGATCATAATATCGTGTGTTTGATTCCTGGGTTGTGTGTTGAGGAGGTGTGGTGGGGCCTAGTGGTAAGGGTGTTCGACTTACGATCATAATGTCGTGGGTTTGATTCCTGGGTTGTGTGTTGTGGAGGTGTGGTGTGGCCTAGTGGTAAGGGTGTTAGACTTACGATCATAATGTCGTGGGTTTGATTCCTGTGTTGTGTGTTGTGGAGGTGTGGTATGGCCTAGTCGTAAGGGTGTTCGACTTACGATCATAATGTCGTGGGTTTGATTCCTGGGTTGTGTGTTGTGGAGGTGTGGTGTCACCTAGTGGTAAGGTTGTTCGACTTACAATCATAATGTCGTGGGTTTGATTCCTGGGTTGTCTGTTGTGGAGGTGTGGTGGGGCCTAGTGGAAGGGTGTTGGACTTACGATCATAATATCGTGGGTTTGATTCCTGGGTTGTGTTGTGTTGTGGAGGTGTGGTATGGCCTAGTGGTAATGGTGTTGGACTTACGATCATAATAATGTGGGTTTCATTCCTGGATTGTGTGTTGTGGAGGTGTGGTGGGGCCTAGTGGTAAGGGTATTGGACTTACGATCATAATGTCGTGGGTTTGATTCCTGGGTTGTGTGTTGTGGAGGTGTGGTGTGACCTAGTGGTAAGGGTGTTGGACTTACGATCATAATATCGTGGGTTTGATTCCTGGGTTGTGTGTTGTGGAGGTGTGGTGTGACCTAGTGGTAAGGGTGTTGGACTTACGATCATAATATCGTGGGTTCGATTCCTGGGTTGTGTGTTGTGGAGGTGTGGTGTGGCCTAGTGGTAAGGGTGTTGGACTTACGATCATAAATTCGTGGGTTTGATTCCTGGGTTGTGTGTTGTGGAGGTGTGGTGGGGACTAGTGGTAAGGGTGTTCGACTTACGATCATAATATCGTGGGTTTGATTCCTGGGTTTTGTGTTGTGGAGGTGTGGTATGGCCTAGTGGTAAGGGTGTTGGACTTACGATCATAATATCGTGGGTTTGATTCCTGGGTTGTGTGTTGTGGAGGTGTGGTATGGCCTAGTGGTAATGGTGTTGGACTTACGATCATAATAATGTGGGTTTCATTCCTGGATTGTGTGTTGTGGAGGTGTGGTGGGGCCTAGTGGTAAGGGTATTGGACTTACGATCATAATGTCGTGGGTTTGATTCCTGGGTTGTGTGTTGTGGAGGTGTGGTGTGACCTAGTGGTAAGGGTGTTGGACTTACGATCATAATATCGTGGGTTTGATTCCTGGGTTGTGTGTTGTGGAGGTGTGGTGTGACCTAGTGGTAAGGGTGTTGGACTTACGATCATAATATCGTGGGTTTGATTCTTGGGTTGTGTGTTGTGGAGGTGTGGTGTGGCCTAGTGGTAAGGGTGTTGGACTTACGATCATAAATTCGTGGGTTTGATTCCTGGGTTGTGTGTTGTGGAGGTGTGGTGTGGCCTAGTGGTAAGGGTGTTAGACTTACGATCATAATGTCGTGGGTTTGATTCCTGTGTTGTGTGTTGTGGAGGTGTGGTATGGCCTAGTCGTAAGGGTGTTCGACTTACGATCATAATGTCGTGGGTTTGATTCCTGGGTTGTGTGTTGTGGAGGTGTGGTGTCACCTAGTGGTAAGGTTGTTCGACTTACAATCATAATGTCGTGGGTTTGATTCCTGGGTTGTCTGTTGTGGAGGTGTGGTGGGGCCTAATGGAAGGGTGTTGGACTTACGATCATAATATCGTGGGTTTGATTCCTGGGTTGTGTTGTGTTGTGGAGGTGTGGTATGGCCTAGTGGTAATGGTGTTGGACTTACGATCATAATAATGTGGGTTTCATTCCTGGATTGTGTGTTGTGGAGGTGTGGTGGGGCCTAGTGGTAAGGGTATTGGACTTACGATCATAATGTCGTGGGTTTGATTCCTGGGTTGTGTGTTGTGGAGGTGTGGTGTGACCTAGTGGTAAGGGTGTTGGACTTACGATCATAATATCGTGGGTTTGATTCCTGGGTTGTGTGTTGTGGAGGTGTGGTGTGACCTAGTGGTAAGGGTGTTGGACTTACGATCATAATATCGTGGGTTTGATTCCTGGGTTGTGTGTTGTGGAGGTGTGGTGTGGCCTAGTGGTAAGGGTGTTGGACTTACGATCATAAATTCGTGGGTTTGATTCCTGGGTTGTGTGTTGTGGAGGTGTGGTGGGGACTAGTGGTAAGGGTGTTCGACTTACGATCATAATATCGTGGGTTTGATTCCTGGGTTTTGTGTTGTGGAGGTGTGGTATGGCCTAGTGGTAAGGGTGTTGGACTTACGATCATAATATCGTGGGTTTGATTCCTGGGTTGTGTGTTGTGGAGGTGCGGTGGGGCCTAGTGGTAAGGGTGTTGGTCTTACGATCATAATATCGTGGGTTTGATTCCTGGGTTGTGTGTTGTGGAGGTGTGGTTTTGACCTAGTGGTAAGGGTGTTGGACTTAAGATCATAATATCGTGGAGGTGTGGTGGGGCCTAGTGGTAAGGGTGTTGGACTTACGATCATAATATCGTGAGTTTGATTCCTGGGTTAGGTTGGGTTGTGGAGGTGTGGTATGGCCTAGTGGTAAGGGTGTTGGACTTACGATCATATTATCGTGGGTTTGATTCCTGGGTTGTGTGTTGTGGAGGTGTGGGGTGGCCTAGTGGTAAGGGTGTTGGACTTACGATCATAAATTCGTGGGTTTGATTCCTGGGTTGTGTGTTGTGGAGGTGTGGTGGGGACTAGTGGTAAGGGTGTTCGACTTACGATCATAATATCGTGGGTTTGATTCCTGGGTTTTGTGTTGTGGAGGTGTGGTGTGGCCTAGTGGTAAGGGTGTTAGTCTTACGATCATAATATCGTGGGTTTGATTGCTGGGTTAGGTTGGGTTGTGGAGGTGTTGTGAGGCCTAGTGGTAAGGGTGTTGGACTTACGATCATAATATCGCGGGTTTGATTCCTGGGTTGTGTGTTGTGGAGGTGTGGTGGGGACTAGTGGTAAGGGTGTTGGACTTACGATCATAATATCGCGGGTTTGATTCCTGGGTTGTGTTGTGTTGTGGAGGTGTGGTGTGGCCTAGTGGTAAGGGTGTTGGACTTACGATCATAATATCGTGGGTTTGATTCCTGGATTGTGTTGTGTTGTGGAGGTGTGGTGTGGCCTAGTGGTAAGGGTGTTCGACTTACGATCATAATATCGTGGGTTTGATTCCTGGGTTGTGTGTTGTGGAGGTGTGGTGTGACCTAGTGGTAAGGGTGTTGGACTTACGATCATAATATCGTGGGTTTGATTCCTGGGTTGTGTGTTGTGGAGGTGTGGTGTGACCTAGTGGTAAGGGTGTTGGACTTACGATCATAATATCGTGGGTTTGATTCCTGGGTTGTGTGTTGTGGAGGTGTGGTGTGGCCTAGTGGTAAGGGTGTTGGACTTACGATCATAAATTCGTGGGTTTGATTCCTGGGTTGTGTGTTGTGGAGGTGTGGTGGGGACTAGTGGTAAGGGTGTTCGACTTACGATCATAATATCGTGGGTTTGATTCCTGGGTTTTGTGTTGTGGAGGTGTGGTATGGCCTAGTGGTAAGGGTGTTGGACTTACGATCATAATATCGTGGGTTTGATTCCTGGGTTGTGTGTTGTGGAGGTGCGGTGGGGCCTAGTGGTAAGGGTGTTGGTCTTACGATCATAATATCGTGGGTTTGATTCCTGGGTTGTGTGTTGTGGAGGTGTGGTTTTGACCTAGTGGTAAGGGTGTTGGACTTAAGATCATAATATCGTGGAGGTGTGGTGGGGCCTAGTGGTAAGGGTGTTGGACTTACGATCATAATATCGTGAGTTTGATTCCTGGGTTAGGTTGGGTTGTGGAGGTGTGGTATGGCCTAGTGGTAAGGGTGTTGGACTTACGATCATATTATCGTGGGTTTGATTCCTGGGTTGTGTGTTGTGGAGGTGTGGGGTGGCCTAGTGGTAAGGGTGTTGGACTTACGATCATAAATTCGTGGGTTTGATTCCTGGGTTGTGTGTTGTGGAGGTGTGGTGGGGACTAGTGGTAAGGGTGTTCGACTTACGATCATAATATCGTGGGTTTGATTCCTGGGTTTTGTGTTGTGGAGGTGTGGTGTGGCCTAGTGGTAAGGGTGTTAGACTTACGATCATAATATCGTGGGTTTGATTGCTGGGTTAGGTTGGGTTGTGGAGGTGTTGTGAGGCCTAGTGGTAAGGGTGTTGGACTTACGATCATAATATCGCGGGTTTGATTCCTGGGTTGTGTGTTGTGGAGGTGTGGTGGGGCCTAGTGGTAAGGGTGTTGGACTTACGATCATAATATCGCGGGTTTGATTCCTGGGTTGTGTTGTGTTGTGGAGGTGTGGTGTGGCCTAGTGGTAAGGGTGTTGGACTTACGATCATAATATCGTGGGTTTGATTCCTGGATTGTGTTGTGTTGTGGAGGTGTGGTGTGGCCTAGTGGTAAGGGTGTTCGACTTACGATCATAATATCGTGGGTTTGATTCCTGTGTTGTGTGTTGTGGAGGTGTGGTATGGCCTAGTGGTAAGGGTGTTCGACTTACGATCATAATATCGTGGGTTTGATTCCTGGGTTGTGTGTTGTGGATGTGTGGTGTGACCTAGTGGTAAGGGTGTTGGACTTACGATCATAATATCGTGGGTTTGATTCCTGGGTTGTGTGTTGTGGAGGTGTGGTGTGGCCTAGTGGTAAGGGTGTTGGACTTACGATCATAATATCGTGGGTTTGATTCCTGGGTTGTGTGTAGAGGAGGTGTGGTGGGGCCTAGTGGTAAGGGTGTTCGACTTACGATCATAATATCCGGGTTTGATTCCTGGGTTGTGTGTTGTGGAGGTGTGGTATGGCCTAGTGGTAAGGGTGTTCGACTTACGATCATAATGTCGTGGGTTTGATTCCTGGGTTGTGTGTTGTGGAGGTGTGGTATGGCGTAGTGTTAAGGGTGTTGGACTTACGACCATAATATCGTGGGTTTGATTCCTGGGTTGTGTTGTGTTGTGGAGGTGTGGTGTGGCCTATGGTAAGGGTGTTGGACTTACGATCATAATATCGTGGGTTTGATTCCTGGATTGTGTTGTGTTGTGGAGGTGTGGTGTGGCCTAGTGGTAAGGGTGTTCGACTTACGATCATAATATCGTGGGTTTGATTCCTGGATTGTGTTGTGTTGTGGAGGTGTGGTGTGGCCTAGTGGTAAGGGTGTTCGACTTACGATCATAATATCGTGGGTTTGATTCCTGTGTTGTGTGTTGTGGAGGTGTGGTATGGCCTAGTGGTAAGGGTGTTCGACTTACGATCATAATATCGTGGGTTTGATTCCTGGGTTGTGTGTTGTGGATGTGTGGTGTGGCCTAGTGGTAAGGGTGTTGGACTTACGATCATAATATCGTGGGTTTGATTCCTGGATTGTGTTGTGTTGTGGAGGTGTGGTGTGGCCTAGTGGTAAGGGTGTTCGACTTACGATCATAATATCGTGGGTTTGATTCCTGTGTTGTGTGTTGTGGAGGTGTGGTATGGCCTAGTGGTAAGGGTGTTCGACTTACGATCATAATATCGTGGGTTTGATTCCTGGGTTGTGTGTTGTGGATGTGTGGTGTGACCTAGTGGTAAGGGTGTTGGACTTACGATCATAATATCGTGGGTTTGATTCCTGGGTTGTGTGTTGTGGAGGTGTGGTGTGGCCTAGTGGTAAGGGTGTTGGACTTACGATCATAATATCGTGGGTTTGATTCCTGGGTTGTGTGTAGAGGAGGTGTGGTGGGGCCTAGTGGTAAGGGTGTTCGACTTACGATCATAATATCCGGGTTTGATTCCTGGGTTGTGTGTTGTGGAGGTGTGGTATGGCCTAGTGGTAAGGGTGTTCGACTTACGATCATAATGTCGTGGGTTTGATTCCTGGGTTGTGTGTTGTGGAGGTGTGGTATGGCGTAGTGTTAAGGGTGTTGGACTTACGATCATAATATCGTGGGTTTGATTCCTGGGTTGTGTTGTGTTGTGGAGGTGTGGTGTGGCCTATGGTAAGGGTGTTGGACTTACGATCATAATATCGTGGGTTTGATTCCTGGATTGTGTTGTGTTGTGGAGGTGTGGTGTGGCCTAGTGGTAAGGGTGTTCGACTTACGATCATAATATCGTGGGTTTGATTCCTGGGTTGTGTGTTGTTCAGGTGTGGTGTGGCCTAGTGGTAAGGGTGTTCGACTTACGATCATAATATCGTGGGTTTGATTCCTGGGTTGTGTGTTGAGGAGGTGTGGTATGGCCTAGTGGTAAGGGTGTTCGACTTACGATCATAATGTCGTGGGTTTGATTCCTGGGTTGTGTGTTGTGGAGGTGTGGTGTGGCCTAGTGGTAAGGGTGTTCGACTTACGATCATAATGTCGTGGGTTTGATTCGTGGGTTGTGTGATGTGGAGGTGTGGTATGGCGTAGTGTTAAGGGTGTTGGACTTACGATCATAATATCGTGGGTTTGATTCCTGGGTTGTGTTGTGTTGTGGAGGTGTGGTGTGGCCTATGGTAAGGGTGTTGGACTTACGATCATAATATCGTGGGTTTGATTCCTGGATTGTGTTGTGTTGTGGAGGTGTGGTGTGGCCTAGTGGTAAGGGTGTTGGACTTACGATCATAATATCGTGGGTTTGATTCCTGGATTGTGTTGTGTTGTGGAGGTGTGGTGTGGCCTAGTGGTAAGGGTGTTCGACTTACGATCATAATGTCGTGGGTTTGATTCCTGGGTTGTGTGTTGTGGAGGTGTGGTGTGGCCTAGTGGTAAGGGTGTTCGACTTACGATCATAATGTCGTGGGTTTGATTCCTGGGTTGTGTGTTGTGGAGGTGTGGTATGGCCTAGTGGTAAGGGTGTTCGACTTACGATCATAATGTCGTGGGTTTGATTCCTGGGTTGTGTGTTGTGGAGGTGTGGTGTGGCCTAGTGGTAAGGGTGTTCGACTTACGATCATAATGTCGTGGGTTTGATTCATGGGTTGTGTGATGTGGAGGTGTGGTATGGCCTAGTGTTAAGGGTGTTCGACTTACGATCATAATGTCGTGGGTTTGATTTCTGGGTTGTGTGTTGTGGAGGTGTGGTGTGACCTAGTGGTAAGGTTGTTCGACTTACAATCATAATGTCGTGGGTTTGATTCCTGGGTTGTCTGTTGTGGAGGTGTGGTGGGGCCTAGTTGTAAGGGTGTTGGACTTACGATCATAATATTGTGGGTTTCATTCCTGGATTGTGTGTTGTGGAGGTGTGGTGGGGCCTAGTGGTAAGGGTGTTGGACTTACGATCATAATATCGTGGGTTTGATTCCTGGGTTAGGTTGGGTTGTAGAGGTGTGGTATGGCCTAGTGGTAAGGGTGTTGGACTTACGATCATAATATCGTGTGTTTGATTCCGGGGTTGTGTGTTGTGGTGGTGCGGTGGGGCCTAGTGGTAAGGGTGTTGGTCTTACGATCATAATATCGTGGGTTTGATTCCTGGGTTGTGTATTGTGGAGGTGTGGTTTTGACCTAGTGGTAAGGGTGTTGGACTTAAGATCATAATATCGTGGAGGTGTGGTGGGGCCTAGTGGTAAGGGTATTGGACTTACGATCATAATATCGTGAGTTTGATTCCTTGGTTAGGTTGGGTTGTGGAGGTGTGGTATGGCCTAGTGGTAAGGGTGTTGGACTTACGATCATATTATCGTGGGTTTGATTCCTGGGTTGTCTGTTGTTGAGGTGTGGTGGGGCCTAGTGGTAAGGGTATTGGACTTACGATCATAATGTCGTGGGTTTGATTCCTGGATTGTGTGTTGTGGAGGTGTGGTGGGGCCTAGTGGTAAGGGTGTTGGTCTTACGATCATAATATCGTGGGTTTGATTCCTGGGTTGTGTTGTGTTGTGGAGGTGCGGTGTGACCTAGTGGTAAGGGTGTTGGACTTACGATCATAATATCGTGGGTTTGATTCCTGGGTTGTGTGTTGTGGAGGTGTGGTGTGACCTAGTGGTAAGGGTGTTGGACTTACGATCATAATATCGTGGGTTTGATTCCTGGGTTGTGTTGTGTTGTGGAGGTGTGGTGGGGCCTAGTGGTAAGGGTGTTGGACTTACGATCATAATATCGTGGGTTTGATTCCTGGGTTGTGTGTTGTGGAGATGTGGTATGGCCTAGTGGTAAGGGTGTTCGACTTACGATCGTAATGTCGTGGGTTTGATTCCTGGGTTGTGTGTTGTGGAGGTGTGGTGTGGCCTAGTGGTAAGGGTGTTGGACTTACGATCATAAATTCGTGGGTTTGATTCCTGGGTTGTGTGTTGTGGAGGTGTGGTGGGGACTAGTGGTAAGGGTGTTCGACTTACGATCATAATATCGTGGGTTTGATTCCTGGGTTGTGTGTTGTGGAGGTGTGGTATGGCCTAGTGGTAAGGGTGTTCGACTTACGATCATAATGTCGTGGGTTTGATTCCTGGGTTGTGTGTTGTGGGGGTGTGGTGTGACCTAGTGGTAAGGGTGTTAGACTTACGATCATAATATCGTGGGTTTGATTGCTGGGTTAGGTTGGGTTGTGGAGGTGTGGTATGGCCTAGTGGTAAGGGTGTTCGACTTACGATCATAATATCGTGGGTTTGATTCCTGGGTTGTGTGTTGTGGAGGTGTGGTGGGGCCTAGTGGTAAGGGTGTTGGACTTACGATCATAATATCGTGGGTTTGATTCCTGTGTTGTGTGTTGTGGAGGTGTGGTATGGCCTAGTGGTAAGGGTGTTCGACTTACGATCATAATATCGTGGGTTTGATTCCTGGGTTGTGTGTTGTGGAGGTGTTGTGAGGCCTAGTGGTAAGGGTGTTAGACTTACGATCATAATATCGTGGATTTGATTCCTGGGTTGTGTGTTGTGGAGGTGTGGTGTGGCCTAGTGGTAAGGGTGTTCGACTTACGATCATAATGTCGTGGGTTTGATTCCTGTGTTGTGTGTTGTGGAGGTGTGGTATGGCCTAGTGGTAAGGGTGTTCGACTTACGATCATAATGTCGTGGGTTTGATTCCTGGGTTGTGTGTTGTGGAGGTGTGGTGTGGCCTAGTGGTAAGGGTGTTCGACTTACGATCATAATGTCGTGGGTTTGATTCATGGGTTGTGTGATGTGGAGGTGTGGTATGGCCTAGTGTTAAGGGTGTTCGACTTACGATCATAATGTCGTGGGTTTGATTCCTGGGTTGTCTGTTGTGGAGGTGTGGTGGGGCCTAGTTGTAAGGGTGTTGGACTTACGATCATAATATTGTGGGTTTCATTCCTGGATTGTGTGTTGTGGAGGTGTGGTGGGGCCTAGTGGTAAGGGTGTTGGACTTACGATCATAATATCGTGGGTTTGATTCCTGGGTTAGGTTGGGTTGTGGAGGTGTGGTATGGCCTAGTGGTAAGGGTGTTGGACTTACGACCATAATATCGTGGGTTTGATTCCTGGGTTGTGTTGTGTTGTGGAGGTGTGGTGTGACCTAGTGGTAAGGGAGTTGGACTTACGATCATAATATCGTGGGTTTGATTCCTGGGTTGTGTGTTGTGGAGGTGTGGTATGGCCTAGTGGTAAGGGTGTTCGACTTACGATCATAATGTCGTGGGTTTGATTCCTGGGTTGTGTGTTGTGGAGGTGTGGTGTGGCCTAGTGGTAAGGGTGTTCGACTTACGATCATAATGTCGTGGGTTTGATTCGTGGGTTGTGTGATGTGGAGGTGTGGTATGGCGTAGTGTTAAGGGTGTTGGACTTACGATCATAATATCGTGGGTTTGATTCCTGGGTTGTGTTGTGTTGTGGAGGTGTGGTGTGGCCTAGTGGTAAGGGTGTTGGACTTACGATCATAATATCGTGGGTTTGATTCCTGGGTTGTGTGTTGTGGAGGTGTGGTATGGCCTAGTGGTAAGGGTGTTCGACTTACGATCATAATGTCGTGGGTTTGATTCCTGGGTTGTGTGTTGTGGAGGTGTGGTGTGGCCTAGTGGTAAGGGTGTTCGACTTACGATCATAATGTCGTGGGTTTGATTCGTGGGTTGTGTGATGTGGAGGTGTGGTATGGCGTAGTGTTTAGGGTGTTGGACTTACGATCATAATATCGTGGCTTTGATTCCTGGATTGTGTTGTGTTGTGGAGGTGTGGTGTGGCCTAGTGGTAAGGGTGTTCGACTTACGATCATAATGTCGTGGGTTTGATTCCTGGGTTGTGTGTTGTGGAGGTGTGGTGTGGCCTAGTGGTAAGGGTGTTCGACTTACGATCATAATGTCGTGGGTTTGATTCATGGGTTGTGTGATGTGGAGGTGTGGTATGGCCTAGTGTCAAGGGTGTTCGACTTACGATCATAATGTCGTGGGTTTGATTTCTGGGTTGTGTGTTGTGGAGGTGTGGTGTGACCTAGTGGTAAGGTTGTTCGACTTACAATCATAATGTCGTGGGTTTGATTCCTGGGTTGTCTGTTGTGGAGGTGTGGTGGGGCCTAGTTGTAAGGGTGTTGGACTTACGATCATAATATTGTGGGTTTCATTCCTGGATTGTGTGTTGTGGAGGTGTGGTGGGGCCTAGTGGTAAGGGTGTTGGACTTACGATCATAATATCGTGGGTTTGATTCCTGGGTTAGGTTGGGTTGTAGAGGTGTGGTATGGCCTAGTGGTAAGGGTGTTGGACTTACGATCATAATATCGTGGGTTTAATTCCTGGGTTGTGTTGTGTTGTGGAGGTGTGGTGTGACCTAGTGGTAAGGGAGTTGGACTTACGATCATAATATCGTGGGTTTGATTCCTGGGTTGTGTGTTGTGGAGGTGTGGTGTGGCCTAGTGGTAAGGGAGTTGGACTTACGATCATAATATCGTGGGTTTGATTCCTGGGTTGTGTGTTGTGGTGGTGCGGTGGGGCCTAGTGGTAAGGGTGTTGGTCTTACGATCATAATATCGTGGGTTTGATTCCTGTGTTGTGTGTTGTGGAGGTGTGGTTTTGACCTAGTGGTAAGGGTGTTGGACTTAAGATCATAATATCGTGGAGGTGTGGTGGGGCCTAGTGGTAAGGGTATTGGACTTACGATCATAATATCGTGAGTTTGATTCCTGGGTTAGGTTGGGTTGTGGAGGTGTGGTATGGCCTAGTGGTAAGGGTGTTGGACTTACGATCATAATATCGTGGGTTTGATTCCTGGGTTGTCTGTTGTTGAGGTGTGGTGGGGCCTAGTGGTAAGGGTATTGGACTTACGATCATAATATCGTGGGTTTGATTCCTGGGTTGTGTGTTGTGGAGGTGTGGTGGGGCCTAGTGGTAAGGGTGTTGGTCTTACGATCATAATGTCGTGGGTTTGATTCCTGGATTGTGTGTTGTGGAGGTGTGGTGGGGCCTAGTGGTAAGGGTGTTGGTCTTACGATCATAATATCGTGGGTTTGATTCCTGGGTTGTGTTGTGTTGTGGAGGTGCGGTGTGACCTAGTGGTAAGGGTGTTCGACTTACGATCATAATATCGTGGGTTTGATTCCTGGGTTGTGTGTTGTGGAGGTGTGGTGTGACCTAGTGGTAAGGGTGTTGGACTTACGATCATAATATCGTGGGTTTGATTCCTGGGTTGTGTTGTGTTGTGGAGGTGTGGTGGGGCCTAGTGGTAAGGGTGTTGGACTTACGATCATAATATCGTGGGTTTGATTCCTGGGTTGTGTGTTGGGGAGGTGTGGTGGGGACTAGTGGTAAGGGTGGGTGTTCGACTTACGATCGTAATGTCGTGGGTTTGATTCCTGGGTTGTGTGTTGTGGAGGTGTGGTGTGGCCTAGTGGTAAGGGTGTTGGACTTACGATCATAAATTCGTGGGTTTGATTCCTGGGTTGTGTGTTGTGGAGGTGTGGTGGGGACTAGTGGTAAGGGTGTTCGACTTACGATCATAATATCGTGGGTTTGATTCCTGGGTTGTGTGTTGTGGAGGTTTGGTATGGCCTAGTGGTAAGGGTGTTCGACTTACGATCATAATGTCGTGGGTTTGATTCCTGGGTTGTGTGTTGTGGGGGTGTGGTGTGGCCTAGTGGTAAGGGTGTTAGACTTACGATCATAATATCGTGGGTTTGATTGCTGGGTTAGGTTGGGTTGTGGAGGTGTGGTATGGCGTAGTGGTAAGGGTGTTCGACTTACGATCATAATATCGTGGGTTTGATTCCTGGGTTGTGTGTTGTGGAGGTGTGGTGGGGCCTAGTGGTAAGGGTGTTGGACTTACGATCATAATATCGTGGGTTTGATTCCTGTGTTGTGTGTTGTGGAGGTGTGGTATGGCCTAGTGGTAAGGGTGTTCGACTTACGATCATAATATCGTGGGTTTGATTCCTGGGTTGTGTGTTGTGGAGGTGTTGTGAGGCCTAGTGGTAAGGGTGTTAGACTTACGATCATAATATCGTGGATTTGATTCCTGGGTTGTGTGTTGTGGAGGTGTGGTGTGGCCTAGTGGTAAGGGTGTTCGACTTACGATCATAATGTCGTGGGTTTGATTCCTGTGTTGTGTGTTGTGGAGGTGTGGTATGGCCTAGTGGTAAGGGTGTTCGACTTACGATCATAATATCGTGGGTTTGATTCCTGGGTTGTGTGTTGTGGAGGTGTGGTATGGCCTAGTGGTAAGGGTGTTCGACTTACGATCATAATGTCGTGGGTTTGATTCCTGGGTTGTGTGTTGTGGGGGTGTGGTGTGACCTAGTGGTAAGGGTGTTAGACTTACGATCATAATATCGTGGGTTTGATTGCTGGGTTAGGTTGGGTTGTGGAGGTGTGGTATGGCCTAGTGGTAAGGGTGTTCGACTTACGATCATAATATCGTGGGTTTGATTCCAGGGTTGTGTGTTGTGGAGGTGTGGTGGGGCCTAGTGGTAAGGGTGTTGGACTTACGATCATAATATCGTGGGTTTGATTCCTGTGTTGTGTGTTGTGGAGGTGTGGTATGGCCTAGTGGTAAGGGTGTTCGACTTACGTTCATAATATCGTGGGTTTGATTCCTGGGTTGTGTGTTGTGGAGGTGTTGTGAGGCCTAGTGGTAAGGGTGTTAGACTTACGATCATAATATCGTGGATTTGATTCCTGGGTTGTGTGTTGTGGAGTTGTGGTGTGGCCTAGTGGTAAGGGTGTTCGACTTACGATCATAATGTCGTGGGTTTGATTCCTGTGTTGTGTGTTGTGGAGGTGTGGTATGGCCTAGTGGTAAGGGTGTTCGACTTACGATCATAATGTCGTGGGTTTGATTCCTGGGTTGTGTGTTGTGGAGGTGTGGTGTGGCCTAGTGGTAAGGGTGTTCGACTTACGATCATAATGTCGTGGGTTTGATTCATGGGTTGTGTGATGTGGAGGTGTGGTATGGCCTAGTGTTAAGGGTGTTCGACTTACGATCATAATGTCGTGGGTTTGAATCCTGGGTTGTCTGTTGTGGAGGTGTGGTGGGGCCTAGTTGTAAGGGTGTTGGACTTACGATCATAATATTGTGGGTTTCATTCCTGGATTGTGTGTTGTGGAGGTGTGGTGGGGCCTAGTGGTAAGGGTGTTGGACTTACGATCATAATATCGTGGGTTTGATTCCTGGGTTGTGTGTTGTGGAGGTGTGGTATGGCCTAGTGGTAAGGGTGTTCGACTTACGATCATAATGTCGTGGGTTTGATTCCTGGGTTGTGTGTTGTGGAGGTGTGGTGTGGCCTAGTGGTAAGGGTGTTCGACTTACGATCATAATGTCGTGGGTTTGATTCGTGGGTTGTGTGATGTGGAGGTGTGGTATGGCGTAGTGTTAAGGGTGTTGGACTTACGATCATAATATCGTGGGTTTGATTCCTGGGTTGTGTTGTGTTGTGGAGGTGTGGTGTGGCCTAGTGGTAAGGGTGTTGGACTTACGATCATAATATCGTGGGTTTGATTCCTGGGTTGTGTGTTGTGGAGGTGTGGTATGGCCTAGTGGTAAGGGTGTTCGACTTACGATCATAATGTCGTGGGTTTGATTCCTGGGTTGTGTGTTGTGGAGGTGTGGTGTGGCCTAGTGGTAAGGGTGTTCGGCTTACGATCATAATGTCGTGGGTTTGATTCCTGGGTTGTGTGTTGTGGAGGTGTGGTATGGCGTAGTGTTAAGGGTGTTGGACTTACGATCATAATATCGTGGGTTTGATTCCTGGGTTGTGTTGTGTTGTGGAGGTGTGGTGTGGCCTAGTGGTAAGGGTGTTGGACTTACGATCATAATATCGTGGGTTTGATTCCTGGATTGTGTTGTGTTGTGGAGGTGTGGTGTGGCCTAGTGGTAAGGGTGTTCGACTTACGATCATAATGTCGTGGGTTTGATTCCTGGGTTGTGTGTTGTGGAGGTGTGGTGTGGCCTAGTGGTAAGGGTGTTCGACTTACGATCATAATGTCGTGGGTTTGATTCCTGTGTTGTGTGTTGTGGATGTGTGGTATGGCCTAGTGGTAAGGGTGTTCGACTTACGATCATAATGTCGTGGGTTTGATTCCTGGGTTGTGTGTTGTGGAGGTGTGGTGTGGCCTAGTGGTAAGGGTGTTCGACTTACGATCATAATGTCGTGGGTTTGATTCATGGGTGGTGTGATGTGGAGGTGTCGTATGGCCTAGTGTTAAGGGTGTTCGACTTACGATCATAATGTCGTGGGTTTGATTTCTGGGTTGTGTGTTGTGGAGGTGTGGTGTGACCTAGTGGTAAGGTTGTTCGACTTACAATCATAATGTCGTGGGTTTGATTCCTGGGTTGTCTGTTGTGGAGGTGTGGTGGGGCCTAGTTGTAAGGGTGTTGGACTTACGATCATAATATTGTGGGTTTCATTCCTGGATTGTGTGTTGTGGAGGTGTGGTGGGGCCTAGTGGTATGGGTGTTGGACTTACGATCATAATATCGTGGGTTTGATTCCTGGGTTAGGTTGGGTTGTAGAAGTGTGGTATGGCCTAGTGGTAAGGGTGTTGGACTTACGATCATAATATCGTGGGTTTGATTCCTGGGTTGTGTTGTGTTGTGGAGGTGTGGTGTGACCTAGTGGTAAGGGAGTTGGACTTACGATCATAATATCGTGGGTTTGATTCCTGGGTTGTGTTGTGTTGTGGAGGTGCGGTGTGACCTAGTGGTAAGGGAGTTGGACTTACGATCATAATATCGTGGGTTTGATTCCTGGGTTGTGTGTTGTGGAGGTGTGGTGTGGCCTAGTGGTAAGGGAGTTGGACTTACGATCATAATATCGTGGGTTTGATTCCTGGGCTGTGTGTTGTGGTGGTGCGGTGGGGCCTAGTGGTAAGGGTGTTGGTCTTACGATCATAATATCGTGGGTTTGATTCCTGGGTTGTGTGTTGTGGAGGTGTGGTTTTGACCTAGTGGTAAGGGTGTTGGACTTAAGATCATAATATCGTGGAGGTGTGGTGGGGCCTAGTGGTAAGGGTATTGGACTTACGATCATAATATCGTGAGTTTGATTCCTGGGTTAGGTTGGGTTGTGGAGGTGTGGTATGGCCTAGTGGTAAGGGTGTAGGACTTACGATCATATTATCGTGGGTTTGATTCCTGGGTTGTCTGTTGTTGAGGTGTGGTGGGGCCTAGTGGTAAGGGTATTGGACTTACGATCATAATGTCGTGGGTTTGATTCCTGGATTGTGTGTTGTGGAGGTGTGGTGTGGCCTAGTGGTAAGGGTGTTGGTCTTACGATCATAATATCGTGGGTTTGATTCCCTGGTTGTGTGTTGTGGAGGTGCGGTGTGACCTAGTGGTAAGGGTGTTGGACTTACGATCATAATATCGTGGGTTTGATTCCTGGGTTGTGTTGTGTTGTGGAGGTGCGGTGTGGCCTAGTGGTAAGGGTGTTGGTCTTACGATCATAATATCGTGGGTTTGATTCCTGGGTTGTGTTGTGTTGTGGAGGTGCGGTGTGGCCTAGTGGTAAGGGAGTTGGACTTACGATCATAATATCGTGGGTTTGATTCCTGGGTTGTGTGATGTGGAGGTGTGGTATGGCCTAGTGGTAAGGGTGTTGGACTTACGATCATAATATCGTGGGTTTGATTCCTGGGTTGTGTGTTGTGGAGGTGTGGTGTGACCTAGTGGTAAGGGTGTTGGACTTACGATCATAATGTCGTGGGTTTGATTCCTGGATTGTGTGTTGTGGAGGTGCGGTGTGACCTAGTGGTAAGGGTGTTGGACTTACGATCATAATATCGTGGGTTTGATTGCTGGGTTGTGTGTTGTGGTGGTGCGGTGTGGCCTAGTGGTAAGGGTGTTAGACTTACGATCATAATATCGTGGGTTTGATTCCTGGGTTAGGTTGGGTTGTGGAGGTGTGGTATGGCCTAGTGGTAAGGGTGTTCGACTTACGATCATAATGTCGTGGGTTTGATTCCTGGGTTGTGTGTTGTGGGGGTGTGGTGTGGCCTAGTGGTAAGGGTGTTAGACTTACGATCATAATATCGTGGGTTTGATTGCTGGGTTAGGTTGGGTTGTGGAGGTGTGGTATGGCCTAGTGGTAAGGGTGTTCGACTTACGATCATAATATCGTGGGTTTGATTCCTGGGTTGTGTGTTGTGGAGGTGTGGTGGGGCCTAGTGGTAAGGGTGTTGGACTTACGATCATAATATCGTGGGTTTGATTCCTGTGTAGTGTGTTGTGGAGGTGTGGTATGGCCTAGTGGTAAGGGTGTTCGACTTACGATCATAATATCGTGGGTTTGATTCCTGGGTTGTGTGTTGTGGAGGTGTTGTGAGGCCTAGTGGTAAGGGTGTTAGACTTACGATCATAATATCGTGGATTTGATTCCTGGGTTGTGTGTTGTGGAGGTGTGGTGTGGCCTAGTGGTAAGGGTGTTCGACTTACGATCATAATGTCGTGGGTTTGATTCCTGTGTTGTGTGTTGTGGAGGTGTGGTATGGCCTAGTGGTAAGGGTGTTCGACTTACGATCATAATATCGTGGGTTTGATTCCTGGGTTGTGTGTTGTGGAGGTGTGGTATGGCCTAGTGGTAAGGGTGTTCGACTTACGATCATAATGTCGTGGGTTTGATTCCTGGGTTGTGTGTTGTGGGGGTGTGGTGTGACCTAGTGGTAAGGGTGTTAGACTTACGATCATAATATCGTGGGTTTGATTGCTGGGTTAGGCTGGGTTGTGGAGGTGTGGTATGGCCTAGTGGTAAGGGTGTTCGACTTACGATCATAATATCGTGGGTTTGATTCCTGGGTTGTGTGTTGTGGAGGTGTGGTGGGGCCTAGTGGTAAGGGTGTTGGACTTACGATCATAATATCGTGGGTTTGATTCCTGTGTTGTGTGTTGTGGAGGTGTGGTATGGCCTAGTGGTAAGGGTGTTCGACGTACGATCATAATATCGTGGGTTTGATTCCTGGGTTGTGTGTTGTGGAGGTGTTGTGAGGCCTAGTGGTAAGGGTGTTAGACTTACGATCATAATATCGTGGATTTGATTCCTGGGTTGTGTGTTGTGGAGGTGTGGTGTGGCCTAGTGGTAAGGGTGTTCGACTTACGATCATAATGTCGTGGGTTTGATTCCTGTGTTGTGTGTTGTGGAGGTGTGGTATGGCCTAGTGGTAAGGGTGTTCGACTTACGATCATAATGTCGTGGGTTTGATTCCTGGGTTGTGTGTTGTGGAGGTGTGGTGTGGCCTAGTGGTAAGGGTGTTCGACTTACGATCATAATGTCGTGGGTTTGATTCATGGGTTGTGTGATGTGGAGGTGTGGTATGGCCTAGTGTTAAGGGTGTTCGACTTACGATCTTAATGTCGTGGGTTTGATTGCTGGGTTGTCTGTTGTGGAGGTGTGGTGGGGCCTAGTTGTAAGGGTGTTGGACTTACGATCATAATATTGTGGGTTTCATTCCTGGATTGTGTGTTGTGGAGGTGTGGTGGGGCCTAGTGGTAAGGGTGTTGGACTTACGATCATAATATCGTGGGTTTGATTCCTGGGTTAGGTTGGGTTGTGGAGGTGTGGTATGGCCTAGTGGTAAGGGTGTTGGACTTACGATCATAATATCGTGGGTTTGATTCCTGGGTTGTGTTGTGGAGGTGTGGTGTGACCTAGTGGTAAGGGAGTTGGACTTACGATCATAATATCGTGGGTTTGATTCCTGGGTTGTGTGTTGTGGAGGTGTGGTATGGCCTAGTGGTAAGGGTGTTCGACTTACGATCATAATGTCGTGGGTTTGATTCCTGGGTTGTGTGTTGTGGAGGTGTGGTGTGGCCTAGTGGTAAGGGTGTTCGACTTACGATCATAATGTCGTGGGTTTGATTCGTGGGTTGTGTGATGTGGAGGTGTGGTATGGCGTAGTGTTAAGGGTGTTGGACTTACGATCATAATATCGTGGGTTTGATTCCTGGCTTGTGTTGTGTTGTGGAGGTGTGGTGTGGCCTAGTGGTAAGGGTGTTGGACTTACGATCATAATATCGTGGGTTTGATTCCTGGGTTGTGTGTTGTGGAGGTGTGGTATGGCCTAGTGGTAAGGGTGTTCGACTTACGATCATAATGTCGTGGGTTTGATTCCTGGGTTGTGTGTTGTGGAGGTGTGGTGTGGCCTAGTGGTAAGGGTGTTCGACTTACGATCATAATGTCGTGGGTTTGATTCGTGGGTTGTGTGATGTGGAGGTGTGGTATGGCGTAGTGTTAAGGGTGTTGGACTTACGATCATAATATCGTGGGTTTGATTCCTGGGTTGTGTTGTGTTGTGGAGGTGTGGTGTGGCCTAGTGGTAAGGGTGTTGGACTTACGATCATAATATCGTGGGTTTGATACCTGGATTGTGTTGTGTTGTGGAGGTGTGGTGTGGCCTAGTGGTAAGGGTGTTCGACTTACGATCATAATATCGTGGGTTTGATTCCTGGGTTGTGTGTTGTGGAGGTGTGGTGTGGCCTAGTGGTAAGGGTGTTCGACTTACGATCATAATGTCGTGGGTTTGATTCCTGGGTTGTGTGTTGTGGAGGTGTGGTGTGGCCTAGTGGTAAGGGTGTTCGACTTACGATCATAATGTCGTGGGTTTGATTCGTGGGTTGTGTGATGTGGAGGTGTGGTATGGCGTAGTGTTAAGGGTGTTGGACTTACGATCATAATATCGTGGGTTTGATTCCTGGGTTGTGTTGTGTTGTGGAGGTGTGGTGTGGCCTAGTGGTAAGGGTGTTGGACTTACGATCATAATATCGTGGGTTTGATTCCTGGGTTGTGTGTTGTGGAGGTGTGGTATGGCCTAGTGGTAAGGGTGTTCGACTTACGATCATAATGTCGTGGGTTTGATTCCTGGGTTGTGTGTTGTGGAGGTGTGGTGTGGCCTAGTGGTAAGGGTGTTCGGCTTACGATCAAAATGTCGTGGGTTTGATTCCTGGGTTGTGTGTTGTGGAGGTGTGGTATGGCGTAGTGTTAAGGGTGTTGGACTTACGATCATAATATCGTGGGTTTGATTCCTGGGTTGTGTTGTGTTGTGGAGGTGTGGTGTGGCCTAGTGGTAAGGGTGTTGGACTTACGATCATAATATCGTGGGTTTGATTCCTGGATTGTGTTGTGTTGTGGAGGTGTGGTGTGGCCTAGTGGTAAGGGAGTTCGACTTACGATCATAATGTCGTGGGTTTGATTCCTGTGTTGTGTGTTGTGGAGGTGTGGTATGGCCTAGTGGTAAGGGTGTTCGACTTACGATCATAATGTCGTGGGTTTGATTCCTGGGTTGTGTGTTGTGGAGGTGTGGTGTGGCCTAGTGGTAAGGGTGTTCGACTTACGATCATAATGTCGTGGGTTTGATTCATGGGTGGTGTGATGTGGAGGTGTGGTATGGCCTAGTGTTAAGGGTGTTCGACTTACGATCATAATGTCGTGGGTTTGATTTCTGGGTTGTGTGTTGTGGAGGTGTGGTGTGACCTAGTGGTAAGGTTGTTCGACTTACAATCATAATGTCGTGGGTTTGATTCCTGGGTTGTCTGTTGTGGAGGTGTGGTGGGGCCTAGTTGTAAGGGTGTTGGACTTACGATCATAATATTGTGGGTTTCATTCCTGGATTGTGTGTTGTGGAGGTGTGGTGGGGCCTAGTGGTATGGGTGTTGGACTTACGATCATAATATCGTGGGTTTGATTCCTGGGTTAGGTTGGGTTGTGGAGGTGTGGTATGGCCTAGTGGTAAGGGTGTTCGACTTACGATCATAATGTCGTGGGTTTGATTCCTGGGTTGTGTGTTGTGGGGGTGTGGTGTGGCCTAGTGGTAAGGGTGTTAGACTTACGATCATAATATCGTGGGTTTGATTGCTGGGTTAGGTTGGGTTGTGGAGGTGTGGTATGGCCTAGTGGTAAGGGTGTTCGACTTACGATCATAATATCGTGGGTTTGATTCCTGGGTTGTGTGTTGTGGAGGTGTGGTGGGGCCTAGTGGTAAGGGTGTTGGACTTACGATCATAATATCGTGGGTTTGATTCCTGTGTTGTGTGTTGTGGAGGTGTGGTATGGCCTAGTGGTAAGGGTGTTCGACTTACGATCATAATATCGTGGGTTTGATTCCTGGGTTGTGTGTTGTGGAGGTGTTGTGAGGCCTAGTGGTAAGGGTGTTAGACTTACGATCATAATATCGTGGATTTGATTCCTGGGTTGTGTGTTGTGGAGGTGTGGTGTGGCCTAGTGGTAAGGGTGTTCGACTTACGATCATAATGTCGTGGGTTTGATTCCTGTGTTGTGTGTTGTGGAGGTGTGGTATGGCCTAGTGGTAAGGGTGTTCGACTTACGATCATAATATCGTGGGTTTGATTCCTGGGTTGTGTGTTGTGGAGGTGTGGTATGGCCTAGTGGTAAGGGTGTTCGACTTACGATCATAATGTCGTGGGTTTGATTCCTGGGTTGTGTGTTGTGGGGGTGTGGTGTGACCTAGTGGTAAGGGTGTTAGACTTACGATCATAATATCGTGGGTTTGATTGCTGGGTTAGGCTGGGTTGTGGAGGTGTGGTATGGCCTAGTGGTAAGGGTGTTCGACTTACGATCATAATATCGTGGGTTTGATTCCTGGGTTGTGTGTTGTGGAGGTGTGGTGGGGCCTAGTGGTAAGGGTGTTGGACTTACGATCATAATATCGTGGGTTTGATTCCTGTGTTGTGTGTTGTGGAGGTGTGGTATGGCCTAGTGGTAAGGGTGTTCGACTTACGATCATAATATCGTGGGTTTGATTCCTGGGTTGTGTGTTGTGGAGGTGTTGTGAGGCCTAGTGGTAAGGGTGTTAGACTTACGATCATAATATCGTGGATTTGATTCCTGGGTTGTGTGTTGTGGAGGTGTGGTGTGGCCTAGTGGTAAGGGTGTTCGACTTACGATCATAATGTCGTGGGTTTGATTCCTGTGTTGTGTGTTGTGGAGGTGTGGTATGGCCTAGTGGTAAGGGTGTTCGACTTACGATCATAATGTCGTGGGTTTGATTCCTGGGTTGTGTGTTGTGGAGGTGTGGTGTGGCCTAGTGGTAAGGGTGTTCGACTTACGATCATAATGTCGTGGGTTTGATTCATGGGTTGTGTGATGTGGAGGTGTGGTATGGCCTAGTGTTAAGGGTGTTCGACTTACGATCTTAATGTCGTGGGTTTGATTCCTGGGTTGTCTGTTGTGGAGGTGTGGTGGGGCCTAGTTGTAAGGGTGTTGGACTTACGATCATAATATTGTGGGTTTCATTCCTGGATTGTGTGTTGTGGAGGTGTGGTGGGGCCTAGTGGTAAGGGTGTTGGACTTACGATCATAATATCGTGGGTTTGATTCCTGGGTTAGGTTGGGTTGTGGAGGTGTGGTATGGCCTAGTGGTAAGGGTGTTGGACTTACGATCATAATATCGTGGGTTTGATTCCTGGGTTGTGTTGTGGAGGTGTGGTGTGACCTAGTGGTAAGGGAGTTGGACTTACGATCATAATATCGTGGGTTTGATTCCTGGGTTGTGTGTTGTGGAGGTGTGGTATGGCCTAGTGGTAAGGGTGTTCGACTTACGATCATAATGTCGTGGGTTTGATTCCTGGGTTGTGTGTTGTGGAGGTGTGGTGTGGCCTAGTGGTAAGGGTGTTCGACTTACGATCATAATGTCGTGGGTTTGATTCGTGGGTTGTGTGATGTGGAGGTGTGGTATGGCGTAGTGTTAAGGGTGTTGGACTTACGATCATAATATCGTGGGTTTGATTCCTGGGTTGTGTTGTGTTGTGGAGGTGTGGTGTGGCCTAGTGGTAAGGGTGTTGGACTTACGATCATAATATCGTGGGTTTGATTCCTGGGTTGTGTGTTGTGGAGGTGTGGTATGGCCTAGTGGTAAGGGTGTTCGACTTACGATCATAATGTCGTGGGTTTGATTCCTGGGTTGTGTGTTGTGGAGGTGTGGTGTGGCCTAGTGGTAAGGGTGTTCGACTTACGATCATAATGTCGTGGGTTTGATTCGTGGGTTGTGTGATGTGGAGGTGTGGTATGGCGTAGTGTTAAGGGTGTTGGACTTACGATCATAATATCGTGGGTTTGATTCCTGGGTTGTGTTGTGTTGTGGAGGTGTGGTGTGGCCTAGTGGTAAGGGTGTTGGACTTACGATCATAATATCGTGGGTTTGATACCTGGATTGTGTTGTGTTGTGGAGGTGTGGTGTGGCCTAGTGGTAAGGGTGTTCGACTTACGATCATAATGTCGTGGGTTTGATTCCTGGGTTGTGTGTTGTGGAGGTGTGGTGTGGCCTAGTGGTAAGGGTGTTCGACTTACGATCATAATGTCGTGGGTTTGATTCCTGTGTTGTGTGTTGTGGAGGTGTGGTATGGCCTAGTGGTAAGGGTGTTGGACTTAAGATCATAATATCGTGGAGGTGTGGTGGGGCCTAGTGGTAAGGGTATTGGACTTACGATCATAATATCGTGAGTTTGATTCCTGGGTTAGGTTGGGTTGTGGAGGTGTGGTATGGCCTAGTGGTAAGGGTGTTGGACTTACGATCATATTATCGTGGGTTTGATTCCTGGGTTGTCTGTTGTTGAGGTGTGGTGTGGCCTAGTGGTAAGGGTGTTCGACTTACGATCATAATGTCGTGGGTTTGATTCATGGGTTGTGTGATGTGGAGGTGTGGTATGGCCTAGTGTTAAGGGTGTTCGACTTACGATCATAATGTCGTGGGTTTGATTCCTGGGTTGTCTGTTGTGGAGGTGTGGTGGGGCCTAGTTGTAAGGGTGTTGGACTTACGATCATAATATTGTGGGTTTCATTCCTGGATTGTGTGTTGTGGAGGTGTGGTGGGGCCTAGTGGTAAGGGTGTTGGACTTACGATCATAATATCGTGGGTTTGATTCCTGGGTTGTGTGTTGTGGAGGTGTGGTATGGCCTAGTGGTAAGGGTGTTCGACTTACGATCATAATGTCGTGGGTTTGATTCCTGGGTTGTGTGTTGTGGAGGTGTGGTGTGGCCTAGTGGTAAGGGTGTTCGACTTACGATCATAATGTCGTGGGTTTGATTCGTGGGTTGTGTGATGTGGAGGTGTGGTATGGCGTAGTGTTAAGGGTGTTAGACTTACGATCATAATATCGTGGGTTTGATTCCTGGGTTGTGTTGTGTTGTGGAGGTGTGGTGTGGCCTAGTGGTAAGGGTGTTGGACTTACGATCATAATATCGTGGGTTTGATTCCTGGGTTGTGTGTTGTGGAGGTGTGGTATGGCCTAGTGGTAAGGGTGTTCGACTTACGATCATAATGTCGTGGGTTTGATTCCTGGGTTGTGTGTTGTGGAGGTGTGGTGTGGCCTAGTGGTAAGGGTGTTCGGCTTACGATCATAATGTCGTGGGTTTGATTCCTGGGTTGTGTGTTGTGGAGGTGTGGTATGGCGTAGTGTTAAGGGTGTTGGACTTACGATCATAATATCGTGGGTTTGATTCCTGGGTTGTGTTGTGTTGTGGAGGTGTGGTGTGGCCTAGTGGTAGGGGTGTTGGACTTACGATCATAATATCGTGGGTTTGATTCCTGGATTGTGTTGTGTTGTGGAGGTGTGGTGTGGCCTAGTGGTAAGGGTGTTCGACTTACGATCATAATGTCGTGGGTTTGATTCCTGGGTTGTGTGTTGTGGAGGTGTGGTGTGGCCTAGTGGTAAGGGTGTCCGACTTACGATCATAATGTCGTGGGTTTGATTCCTGTGTTGTGTGTTGTGGAGGTGTGGTATGGCCTAGTGGTAAGGGTGTTCGACTTACGATCATAATGTCGTGGGTTTGATTCCTGGGTTGTGTGTTGTGGAGGTGTGGTGTGGCCTAGTGGTAAGGGTGTTCGACTTACGATCATAATGTCGTGGGTTTGATTCATGGGTGGTGTGATTAGGAGGTGTGGTATGGCCTAGTGTTAAGGGTGTTCGACTTACGATCATAATGTCGTGGGTTTGATTCCTGGGTTGTCTGTTGTGGAGGTGTGGTGGGGCCTAGTTGTAAGGGTGTTGGACTTACGATCATAATATTGTGGGTTTCATTCCTGGATTGTGTGTTGTGGAGGTGTGGTGGGGCCTAGTGGTATGGGTGTTGGACTTACGATCATAATATCGTGGGTTTGATTCCTGGGTTAGGTTGGGTTGTAGAGGTGTGGTATGGCCTAGTGGTAAGGGTGTTGGACTTACGATCATAATATCGTGGGTTTGATTCCTGGGTTGTGTTGTGTTGTGGAGGTGTGGTGTGACCTAGTGGTAAGGGAGTTGGACTTACGATCATAATATCGTGGGTTTGATTCCTGGGTTGTGTTGTGTTGTGGAGGTGCGGTGTGACCTAGTGGTAAGGGAGTTGGACTTACGATCATAATATCGTGGGTTTGATTCCTGGGTTGTGTGTTGTGGAGGTGTGGTGTGGCCTAGTGGTAAGGGAGTTGGACTTACGATCATAATATCGTGGGTTTGATTCCTGGGTTGTGTGTTGTGGTGGTGCGGTGGGGCCTAGTGGTAAGGGTGTTGGTCTTACGATCATAATATCGTGGGTTTGATTCCTGGGTTGTGTGTTGTGGAGGTGTGGTTTTGACCTAGTGGTAAGGGTGTTGGACTTAAGATCATAATATCGTGGAGGTGTGGTGGGGCCTAGTGGTAAGGGTATTGGACTTACGATCATAATATCGTGAGTTTGATTCCTGGGTTAGGTTGGGTTGTGGAGGTGTGGTATGGCCTAGTGGTAAGGGTGTAGGACTTACGATCATATTATCGTGGGTTTGATTCCTGGGTTGTCTGTTGTTGAGGTGTGGTGGGGCCTAGTGGTAAGGGTATTGGACTTACGATCATAATGTCGTGGGTTTGATTCCTGGATTGTGTGTTGTGGAGGTGTGGTGTGGCCTAGTGGTAAGGGTGTTGGTCTTACGATCATAATATCGTGGGTTTGATTCCCTGGTTGTGTGTTGTGGAGGTGCGGTGTGACCTAGTGGTAAGGGTGTTGGACTTACGATCATAATATCGTGGGTTTGATTCCTGGGTTGTGTTGTGTTGTGGAGGTGCGGTGTGGCCTAGTGGTAAGGGTGTTGGTCTTACGATCATAATATCGTGGGTTTGATTCCTGGGTTGTGTTGTGTTGTGGAGGTGCGGTGTGGCCTAGTGGTAAGGGAGTTGGACTTACGATCATAATATCGTGGGTTTGATTCCTGGGTTGTGTGATGTGGAGGTGTGGTATGGCCTAGTGGTAAGGGTGTTGGACTTACGATCATAATATCGTGGGTTTGATTCCTGGGTTGTGTGTTGTGGAGGTGTGGTGTGACCTAGTGGTAAGGGTGTTGGACTTACGATCATAATGTCGTGGGTTTGATTCCTGGATTGTGTGTTGTGGAGGTGCGGTGTGACCTAGTGGTAAGGGTGTTGGACTTACGATCATAATATCGTGGGTTTGATTGCTGGGTTGTGTGTTGTGGTGGTGCGGTGTGGCCTAGTGGTAAGGGTGTTAGACTTACGATCATAATATCGTGGGTTTGATTCCTGGGTTAGGTTGGGTTGTGGAGGTGTGGTATGGCCTAGTGGTAAGGGTGTTCGACTTACGATCATAATGTCGTGGGTTTGATTCCTGGGTTGTGTGTTGTGGGGGTGTGGTGTGGCCTAGTGGTAAGGGTGTTAGACTTACGATCATAATATCGTGGGTTTGATTGCTGGGTTAGGTTGGGTTGTGGAGGTGTGGTATGGCCTAGTGGTAAGGGTGTTCGACTTACGATCATAATATCGTGGGTTTGATTCCTGGGTTGTGTGTTGTGGAGGTGTGGTGGGGCCTAGTGGTAAGGGTGTTGGACTTACGATCATAATATCGTGGGTTTGATTCCTGTGTTGTGTGTTGTGGAGGTGTGGTATGGCCTAGTGGTAAGGGTGTTCGACTTACGATCATAATATCGTGGGTTTGATTCCTGGGTTGTGTGTTGTGGAGGTGTTGTGAGGCCTAGTGGTAAGGGTGTTAGACTTACGATCATAATATCGTGGATTTGATTCCTGGGTTGTGTGTTGTGGAGGTGTGGTGTGGCCTAGTGGTAAGGGTGTTCGACTTACGATCATAATGTCGTGGGTTTGATTCCTGTGTTGTGTGTTGTGGAGGTGTGGTATGGCCTAGTGGTAAGGGTGTTCGACTTACGATCATAATATCGTGGGTTTCATTCCTGGGTTGTGTGTTGTGGAGGTGTGGTATGGCCTAGTGGTAAGGGTGTTCGACTTACGATCATAATGTCGTGGGTTTGATTCCTGGGTTGTGTGTTGTGGGGGTGTGGTGTGACCTAGTGGTAAGGGTGTTAGACTTACGATCATAATATCGTGGGTTTGATTGCTGGGTTAGGCTGGGTTGTGGAGGTGTGGTATGGCCTAGTGGTAAGGGTGTTCGACTTACGATCATAATATCGTGGGTTTGATTCCTGGGTTGTGTGTTGTGGAGGTGTGGTGGGGCCTAGTGGTAAGGGTGTTGGACTTACGATCATAATATCGTGGGTTTGATTCCTGTGTTGTGTGTTGTGGAGGTGTGGTATGGCCTAGTGGTAAGGGTGTTCGACTTACGATCATAATATCGTGGGTTTGATTCCTGGGTTGTGTGTTGTGGAGGTGTTGTGAGGCCTAGTGGTAAGGGTGTTAGACTTACGATCATAATATCGTGGATTTGATTCCTGGGTTGTGTGTTGTGGAGGTGTGGTGTGGCCTAGTGGTAAGGGTGTTCGACTTACGATCATAATGTCGTGGGTTTGATTCCTGTGTTGTGTGTTGTGGAGGTGTGGTATGGCCTAGTGGTAAGGGTGTTCGACTTACGATCATAATGTCGTGGGTTTGATTCCTGGGTTGTGTGTTGTGGAGGTGTGGTGTGGCCTAGTGGTAAGGGTGTTCGACTTACGATCATAATGTCGTGGGTTTGATTCATGGGTTGTGTGATGTGGAGGTGTGGTATGGCCTAGTGTTAAGGGTGTTCGACTTACGATCTTAATGTCGTGGGTTTGATTCCTGGGTTGTCTGTTGTGGAGGTGTGGTGGGGCCTAGTTGTAAGGGTGTTGGACTTACGATCATAATATTGTGGGTTTCATTCCTGGATTGTGTGTTGTGGAGGTGTGGTGGGGCCTAGTGGTAAGGGTGTTGGACTTACGATCATAATATCGTGGGTTTGATTCCTGGGTTAGGTTGGGTTGTGGAGGTGTGGTATGGCCTAGTGGTAAGGGTGTTGGACTTACGATCATAATATCGTGGGTTTGATTCCTGGGTTGTGTTGTGGAGGTGTGGTGTGACCTAGTGGTAAGGGAGTTGGACTTACGATCATAATATCGTGGGTTTGATTCCTGGGTTGTGTGTTGTGGAGGTGTGGTATGGCCTAGTGGTAAGGGTGTTCGACTTACGATCATAATGTCGTGGGTTTGATTCCTCGGTTGTGTGTTGTGGAGGTGTGGTGTGGCCTAGTGGTAAGGGTGTTCGACTTACGATCATAATATCGTGGGTTTGATTCCTGGGTTGTGTTGTGTTGTGGAGGTGTGGTGTGACCTAGTGGTAAGGGAGTTGGACTTACGATCATAATATCGTGGGTTTGATTCCTGGGTTGTGTTGTGTTGTGGAGGTGCGGTGTGACCTAGTGGTAAGGGAGTTGGACTTACGATCATAATATCGTGGGTTTGATTCCTGGGTTGTGTGTTGTGGAGGTGTGGTGTGGCCTAGTGGTAAGGGAGTTGGACTTACGATCATAATATCGTGGGTTTGATTCCTGGGTTGTGTGTTGTGGTGGTGCGGTGGGGCCTAGTGGTAAGGGTGTTGGTCTTACGATCATAATATCGTGGGTTTGATTCCTGGGTTGTGTGTTGTGGAGGTGTGGTTTTGACCTAGTGGTAAGGGTGTTGGACTTAAGATCATAATATCGTGGAGGTGTGGTGGGGCCTAGTGGTAAGGGTATTGGACTTACGATCATAATATCGTGAGTTTGATTCCTGGGTTAGGTTGGGTTGTGGAGGTGTGGTATGGCCTAGTGGTAAGGGTGTAGGACTTACGATCATATTATCGTGGGTTTGATTCCTGGGTTGTCTGTTGTTGAGGTGTGGTGGGGCCTAGTGGTAAGGGTATTGGACTTACGATCATAATGTCGTGGGTTTGATTCCTGGATTGTGTGTTGTGGAGGTGTGGTGTGGCCTAGTGGTAAGGGTGTTGGTCTTACGATCATAATATCGTGGGTTTGATTCCCTGGTTGTGTGTTGTGGAGGTGCGGTGTGACCTAGTGGTAAGGGTGTTGGACTTACGATCATAATATCGTGGGTTTGATTCCTGGGTTGTGTTGTGTTGTGGAGGTGCGGTGTGGCCTAGTGGTAATGGTGTTGGTCTTACGATCATAATATCGTGGGTTTGATTCCTGGGTTGTGTTGTGTTGTGGAGGTGCGGTGTGGCCTAGTGGTAAGGGAGTTGGACTTACGATCATAATATCGTGGGTTTGATTCCTGGGTTGTGTGATGTGGAGGTGTGGTATGGCCTAGTGGTAAGGGTGTTGGACTTACGATCATAATATCGTGGGTTTGATTCCTGGGTTGTGTGTTGTGGAGGTGTGGTGTGACCTAGTGGTAAGGGTGTTGGACTTACGATCATAATGTCGTGGGTTTGATTCCTGGATTGTGTGTTGTGGAGGTGCGGTGTGACCTAGTGGTAAGGGTGTTGGACTTACGATCATAATATCGTGGGTTTGATTGCTGGGTTGTGTGTTGTGGTGGTGCGGTGTGGCCTAGTGGTAAGGGTGTTAGACTTACGATCATAATATCGTGGGTTTGATTCCTGGGTTAGGTTGGGTTGTGGAGGTGTGGTATGGCCTAGTGGTAAGGGTGTTCGACTTACGATCATAATGTCGTGGGTTTGATTCCTGGGTTGTGTGTTGTGGGGGTGTGGTGTGGCCTAGTGGTAAGGGTGTTAGACTTACGATCATAATATCGTGGGTTTGATTGCTGGGTTAGGTTGGGTTGTGGAGGTGTGGTATGGCCTAGTGGTAAGGGTGTTCGACTTACGATCATAATATCGTGGGTTTGATTCCTGGGTTGTGTGTTGTGGAGGTGTGGTGGGGCCTAGTGGTAAGGGTGTTGGACTTACGATCATAATATCGTGGGTTTGATTCCTGTGTTGTGTGTTGTGGAGGTGTGGTATGGCCTAGTGGTAAGGGTGTTCGACTTACGATCATAATATCGTGGGTTTGATTCCTGGGTTGTGTGTTGTGGAGGTGTTGTGAGGCCTAGTGGTAAGGGTGTTAGACTTACGATCATAATATCGTGGATTTGATTCCTGGGTTGTGTGTTGTGGAGGTGTGGTGTGGCCTAGTGGTAAGGGTGTTCGACTTACGATCATAATGTCGTGGGTTTGATTCCTGTGTTGTGTGTTGTGGAGGTGTGGTATGGCCTAGTGGTAAGGGTGTTCGACTTACGATCATAATATCGTGGGTTTGATTCCTGGGTTGTGTGTTGTGGAGGTGTGGTATGGCCTAGTGGTAAGGGTGTTCGACTTACGATCATAATGTCGTGGGTTTGATTCCTGGGTTGTGTGTTGTGGGGGTGTGGTGTGACCTAGTGGTAAGGGTGTTAGACTTACGATCATAATATCGTGGGTTTGATTGCTGGGTTAGGCTGGGTTGTGGAGGTGTGGTATGGCCTAGTGGTAAGGGTGTTCGACTTACGATCATAATATCGTGGGTTTGATTCCTGGGTTGTGTGTTGTGGAGGTGTGGTGGGGCCTAGTGGTAAGGGTGTTGGACTTACGATCATAATATCGTGGGTTTGATTCCTGTGTTGTGTGTTGTGGAGGTGTGGTATGGCCTAGTGGTAAGGGTGTTCGACTTACGATCATAATATCGTGGGTTTGATTCCTGGGTTGTGTGTTGTGGAGGTGTTGTGAGGCCTAGTGGTAAGGGTGTTAGACTTACGATCATAATATCGTGGATTTGATTCCTGGGTTGTGTGTTGTGGAGGTGTGGTGTGGCCTAGTGGTAAGGGTGTTCGACTTACGATCATAATGTCGTGGGTTTGATTCCTGTGTTGTGTGTTGTGGAGGTGTGGTATGGCCTAGTGGTAAGGGTGTTCGACTTACGATCATAATGTCGTGGGTTTGATTCCTGGGTTGTGTGTTGTGGAGGTGTGGTGTGGCCTAGTGGTAAGGGTGTTCGACTTACGATCATAATGTCGTGGGTTTGATTCATGGGTTGTGTGATGTGGAGGTGTGGTATGGCCTAGTGTTAAGGGTGTTCGACTTACGATCTTAATGTCGTGGGTTTGATTCCTGGGTTGTCTGTTGTGGAGGTGTGGTGGGGCCTAGTTGTAAGGGTGTTGGACTTACGATCATAATATTGTGGGTTTCATTCCTGGATTGTGTGTTGTGGAGGTGTGGTGGGGCCTAGTGGTAAGGGTGTTGGACTTACGATCATAATATCGTGGGTTTGATTCCTGGGTTAGGTTGGGTTGTGGAGGTGTGGTATGGCCTAGTGGTAAGGGAGTTGGACTTACGATCATAATATCGTGGGTTTGATTCCTGGGTTGTGTGTTGTGGTGGTGCGGTGGGGCCTAGTGGTAAGGGTGTTGGTCTTACGATCATAATATCGTGGGTTTGATTCCTGGGTTGTGTGTTGTGGAGGTGTGGTTTTGACCTAGTGGTAAGGGTGTTGGACTTAAGATCATAATATCGTGGAGGTGTGGTGGGGCCTAGTGGTAAGGGTATTGGACTTACGATCATAATATCGTGAGTTTGATTCCTGGGTTAGGTTGGGTTGTGGAGGTGTGGTATGGCCTAGTGGTAAGGGTGTAGGACTTACGATCATATTATCGTGGGTTTGATTCCTGGGTTGTCTGTTGTTGAGGTGTGGTGGGGCCTAGTGGTAAGGGTATTGGACTTACGATCATAATGTCGTGGGTTTGATTCCTGGATTGTGTGTTGTGGAGGTGTGGTGTGGCCTAGTGGTAAGGGTGTTGGTCTTACGATCATAATATCGTGGGTTTGATTCCCTGGTTGTGTGTTGTGGAGGTGCGGTGTGACCTAGTGGTAAGGGTGTTGGACTTACGATCATAATATCGTGGGTTTGATTCCTGGGTTGTGTTGTGTTGTGGAGGTGCGGTGTGGCCTAGTGGTAATGGTGTTGGTCTTACGATCATAATATCGTGGGTTTGATTCCTGGGTTGTGTTGTGTTGTGGAGGTGCGGTGTGGCCTAGTGGTAAGGGAGTTGGACTTACGATCATAATATCGTGGGTTTGATTCCTGGGTTGTGTGATGTGGAGGTGTGGTATGGCCTAGTGGTAAGGGTGTTGGACTTACGATCATAATATCGTGGGTTTGATTCCTGGGTTGTGTGTTGTGGAGGTGTCGTGTGACCTAGTGGTAAGGGTGTTGGACTTACGATCATAATGTCGTGGGTTTGATTCCTGGATTGTGTGTTGTGGAGGTGCGGTGTGACCTAGTGGTAAGGGTGTTGGACTTACGATCATAATATCGTGGGTTTGATTGCTGGGTTGTGTGTTGTGGTGGTGCGGTGTGGCCTAGTGGTAAGGGTGTTAGACTTACGATCATAATATCGTGGGTTTGATTCCTGGGTTAGGTTGGGTTGTGGAGGTGTGGTATGGCCTAGTGGTAAGGGTGTTCGACTTACGATCATAATGTCGTGGGTTTGATTCCTGGGTTGTGTGTTGTGGGGGTGTGGTGTGGCCTAGTGGTAAGGGTGTTAGACTTACGATCATAATATCGTGGGTTTGATTGCTGGGTTAGGTTGGGTTGTGGAGGTGTGGTATGGCCTAGTGGTAAGGGTGTTCGACTTACGATCATAATATCGTGGGTTTGATTCCTGGGTTGTGTGTTGTGGAGGTGTGGTGGGGCCTAGTGGTAAGGGTGTTGGACTTACGATCATAATATCGTGGGTTTGATTCCTGTGTTGTGTGTTGTGGAGGTGTGGTATGGCCTAGTGGTAAGGGTGTTCGACTTACGATCATAATATCGTGGGTTTGATTCCTGGGTTGTGTGTTGTGGAGGTGTTGTGAGGCCTAGTGGTAAGGGTGTTAGACTTACGATCATAATATCGTGGATTTGATTCCTGGGTTGTGTGTTGTGGAGGTGTGGTGTGGCCTAGTGGTAAGGGTGTTCGACTTACGATCATAATGTCGTGGGTTTGATTCCTGTGTTGTGTGTTGTGGAGGTGTGGTATGGCCTAGTGGTAAGGGTGTTCGACTTACGATCATAATATCGTGGGTTTGATTCCTGGGTTGTGTGTTGTGGAGGTGTGGTATGGCCTAGTGGTAAGGGTGTTCGACTTACGATCATAATGTCGTGGGTTTGATTCCTGGGTTGTGTGTTGTGGGGGTGTGGTGTGACCTAGTGGTAAGGGTGTTAGACTTACGATCATAATATCGTGGGTTTGATTGCTGGGTTAGGCTGGGTTGTGGAGGTGTGGTATGGCCTAGTGGTAAGGGTGTTCGACTTACGATCATAATATCGTGGGTTTGATTCCTGGGTTGTGTGTTGTGGAGGTGTGGTGGGGCCTAGTGGTAAGGGTGTTGGACTTACGATCATAATATCGTGGGTTTGATTCCTGTGTTGTGTGTTGTGGAGGTGTGGTATGGCCTAGTGGTAAGGGTGTTCGACTTACGATCATAATATCGTGGGTTTGATTCCTGGGTTGTGTGTTGTGGAGGTGTTGTGAGGCCTAGTGGTAAGGGTGTTAGACTTACGATCATAATATCGTGGATTTGATTCCTGGGTTGTGTGTTGTGGAGGTGTGGTGTGGCCTAGTGGTAAGGGTGTTCGACTTACGATCATAATGTCGTGGGTTTGATTCCTGTGTTGTGTGTTGTGGAGGTGTGGTATGGCCTAGTGGTAAGGGTGTTCGACTTACGATCATAATGTCGTGGGTTTGATTCCTGGGTTGTGTGTTGTGGAGGTGTGGTGTGGCCTAGTGGTAAGGGTGTTCGACTTACGATCATAATGTCGTGGGTTTGATTCATGGGTTGTGTGATGTGGAGGTGTGGTATGGCCTAGTGTTAAGGGTGTTCGACTTACGATCTTAATGTCGTGGGTTTGATTCCTGGGTTGTCTGTTGTGGAGGTGTGGTGGGGCCTAGTTGTAAGGGTGTTGGACTTACGATCATAATATTGTGGGTTTCATTCCTGGATTGTGTGTTGTGGAGGTGTGGTGGGGCCTAGTGGTAAGGGTGTTGGACTTACGATCATAATATCGTGGGTTTGATTCCTGGGTTAGGTTGGGTTGTGGAGGTGTGGTATGGCCTAGTGGTAAGGGTGTTGGACTTACGATCATAATATCGTGGGTTTGATTCCTGGGTTGTGTTGTGGAGGTGTGGTGTGACCTAGTGGTAAGGGAGTTGGACTTACGATCATAATATCGTGGGTTTGATTCCTGGGTTGTGTGTTGTGGAGGTGTGGTATGGCCTAGTGGTAAGGGTGTTCGACTTACGATCATAATGTCGTGGGTTTGATTCCTGGGTTGTGTGTTGTGGAGGTGTGGTGTGGCCTAGTGGTAAGGGTGTTCGACTTACGATCATAATGTCGTGGGTTTGATTCGTGGGTTGTGTGATGTGGAGGTGTGGTATGGCGTAGTGTTAAGGGTGTTGGACTTACGATCATAATATCGTGGGTTTGATTCCTGGGTTGTGTTGTGTTGTGGAGGTGTGGTGTGGCCTAGTGGTAAGGGTGTTGGACTTACGATCATAATATCGTGGGTTTGATTCCTGGATTGTGTTGTGTTGTGGAGGTGTGGTGTGGCCTAGTGGTAAGGGTGTTCGACTTACGATCATAATGTCGTGGGTTTGATTCCTGTGTTGTGTGTTGTGGAGGTGTGGTGGGGCCTAGTGGTAAGGGTGTTGGTCTTACGATCATAATATCGTGGGTTTGATTCCTGGGTTGTGTTGTGTTGTGGAGGTGCGGTGTGACCTAGTGGTAAGGGTGTTGGACTTACGATCATAATATCGTGGGTTTGATTCCTGGGTTGTGTGTTGTGGAGGTGTGGTGTGACCTAGTGGTAAGGGTGTTGGACTTACGATCATAATATCGTGGTTTTGATTCCTGGGTTGTGTTGTGTTGTGGAGGTGTGGTGGGGCCTAGTGGTAAGGGTGTTGGACTTACGATCATAATATCGTGGGTTTGATTCCTGGGTTGTGTGTTGTGGAGATGTGGTATGGCCTAGTGGTAAGGGTGTTCGACTTACGATCGTAATGTCGTGGGTTTGATTCCTGGGTTGTGTGTTGTGGAGGTGTGGTGTGGCCTAGTGGTAAGGGTGTTGGACTTACGATCATAAATTCGTGGGTTTGATTCCTGGGTTGTGTGTTGTGGAGGTGTGGTGGGGACTAGTGGTAAGGGTGTTCGACTTACGATCATAATATCGTGGGTTTGATTCCTGGGTTGTGTGTTGTGGAGGTGTGGTATGGCCTAGTGGTAAGGTTGTTCGACTTACGATCATAATGTCGTGGGTTTGATTCCTGGGTTGTGTGTTGTGGGGGTGTGGTGTGGCCTAGTGGTAAGGGTGTTAGACTTACGATCATAATATCGTGGGTTTGATTGCTGGGTTAGTTTGGGTTGTGGAGGTGTGGTATGGCCTAGTGGTAAGGGTGTTCGACTTACGATCATAATATCGTGGGTTTGATTCCTGGGTTGTGTGTTGTGGAGGTGTGGTGGGGCCTAGTGGTAAGGGTGTTGGACTTCCGATCATAATATCGTGGGTTTGATTCCTGTGTTGTGTGTTGTGGAGGTGTGGTATGGCCTAGTGGTAAGGGTGTTCGACTTACGATCATAATATCGTGGGTTTGATTCCTGGGTTGTGTGTTGTGGAGGTGTTGTGAGGCCTAGTGGTAAGGGTGTTAGACTTACGATCATAATATCGTGGATTTGATTCCTGGGTTGTGTGTTGTGGAGGTGTGGTGTGGCCTAGTGGTAAGGGTGTTCGACTTACGATCATAATGTCGTGGGTTTGATTCCTGTGTTGTGTGTTGTGGAGGTGTGGTATGGCCTAGTGGTAAGGGTGTTCGACTTACGATCATAATGTCGTGGGTTTGATTCCTGGGTTGTGTGTTGTGGAGGTGTGGTGTGGCCTAGTGGTAAGGGTGTTCGACTTACGATCATAATGTCGTGGGTTTGATTCATGGGTTGTGTGTTGTGGAGGTGTGGTGGGGCCTAGTGGTAAGGGTGTTGGACTTACGATCATAATATCGTGGGTTTGATTCCTGTGTTGTGTGTTGTGGAGGTGTGGTGTGGCCTAGTGGTAAGGGTGTTCGACTTACGATCATAATGTCGTGGGTTTGATTCCTGTGTTGTGTGTTGTGGAGGTGTGGTATGGCCTAGTGGTAAGGGTGTTCGACTTACGATCATAATATCGTGGGTTTGATTCCTGGGTTGTGTGCTGTGGAGGTGTTGTGAGGCCTAGTGGTAAGGGTGTTAGACTTACGATCATAATATCGTGGATTTGATTCCTGGGTTGTGTGTTGTGGAGGTGTGGTGTGGCCTAGTGGTAAGGGTGTTCGACTTACGATCATAATGTCGTGGGTTTGATTCCTGTGTTGTGTATTGTGGAGGTGTGGTATGGCCTAGTGGTAAGGGTGTTCGACTTACGATCATAATGTCGTGGGTTTGATTCATGGGTTGTGTGATGTGGAGGTGTGGTATGGCCTAGTGTTAAGGGTGTTCGACTTACGATCATAATGTCGTGGGTTTGATTCCTGGGTTGTCTGTTGTGGAGGTGTGGTGGGGCCTAGTTGTAAGGGTGTTGGACTTACGATCATAATATTGTGGGTTTCATTCCTGGATTGTGTGTTGTGGAGGTGTGGTGGGGCCTAGTGGTAAGGGTGTTGGACTTACGATCATAATATCGTGGGTTTGATTCCTGGGTTAGGTTGGGTTGTGGAGGTGTGGTATGGCCTAGTGGTAAGGGTGTTGGACTTACGATCATAATATCGTGGGTTTGATTCCTGGCTTGTGTTGTGTTGTGGAGGTGTGGTGTGACCTAGTGGTAAGGGAGTTGGACTTACGATCATAATATCGTGGGTTTGATTCCTGGGTTGTGTGTTGTGGAGGTGTGGTATGGCCTAGTGGTAAGGGTGTTCGACTTACGATCATAATGTCGTGGGTTTGATTCCTGGGTTGTGTGTTGTGGAGGTGTGGTGTGGCCTAGTGGTAAGGGTGTTCAACTTACGATCATAATGTCGTGGGTTTGATTCGTGGGTTGTATGATGTGGAGGTGTGGTATGGCGTAGTGTTAAGGGTGTTGGACTTACGATCATAATATCGTGGGTTTGATTCCTGGGTTGTGTTGTGTTGTGGAGGTGTGGTGTGGCCTAGTGGTAAGGGTGTTGGACTTACGATCATAATATCGTGGGTTTGATTCCTGGGTTGTGTGTTGTGGAGGTGTGGTATGGCCTAGTGGTAAGGGTGTTCGACTTACGATCATAATGTCGTGGGTTTGATTCCTGGGTTGTGTGTTGTGGAGGTGTGGTGTGGCCTAGTGGTAAGGGTGTTCGACTTACGATCATAATGTCGTGGGTTTGATTCGTGGGTTGTGTGATGTGGAGGTGTGGTATGGCGTAGTGTTAAGGGTGTTGGACTTACGATCATAATATCGTGGGTTTGATTCCTGGGTTGTGTTGTGTTGTGGAGGTGTGGTGTGGCCTAGTGGTAAGGGTGTTGGACTTACGATCATAATATCGTGGGTTTGATTCCTGGATTGTGTTGTGTTGTGGAGGTGTGGTGTGGCCTAGTGGTAAGGGTGTTGGACTTACGATCATAATATCGTGGGTTTGATTCCTGGGTTGTGTGTTGTGGAGGTGTGGTATGGCCTAGTGGTAAGGGTGTTCGACTTACGATCATAATATCGTGGAGGTGTGGTGGGGCCTAGTGGTAAGGGTATTGGACTTACGATCATAATATCGTGAGTTTGATTCCTGGGTTAGGTTGGGTTGTGGAGGTGCGGTGTGACCTAGTGGTAAGGGTGTTGGACTTACGATCATAATATCGTGGGTTTGATTCCTGGGTTGTGTTGTGTTGTGGAGGTGCGGTGTGACCTAGTGGTAAGGGTGTTGGACTTACGATCATAATATCGTGGGTTTGATTCCTGGGTTGTGTGTTGTGGAGGTGTGGTGTGACCTAGTGGTAAGGGTGTTGGACTTACGATCATAATATCGTGGGTTTGATTCCTGGGTTGTGTTGTGTTGTGGAGGTGTGGTGGGGCCTAGTGGTAAGGGTGTTGGACTTACGATCATAATATCGTGGGTTTGATTCCTGGGTTGTGTGTTGGGGAGGTGTGGTGGGGACTAGTGGTAAGGGTGGGTGTTCGACTTACGATCGTAATGTCGTGGGTTTGATTCCTGGGTTGTGTGTTGTGGAGGTGTGGTGTGGCCTAGTGGTAAGGGTGTTGGACTTACGATCATAAATTCGTGGGTTTGATTCCTGGGTTGTGTGTTGTGGAGGTGTGGTGGGGACTAGTGGTAAGGGTGTTCGACTTACGATCATAAATTCGTGGGTTTGATTCCTGGGTTGTGTGTTGTGGAGGTGTGGTGTGGCCTAGTGGTAAGGGTGTTGGACTTACGATCATAATGTCGTGGGTTTGATTCCTGGGTTGTGTGCTGTGGGGGTGTGGTGTGGCCTAGTGGTAAGGGTGTTAGACTTACGATCATAATATCGTGGGTTTGATTGCTGGGTTAGGTTGGGTTGTGGAGGTGTGGTATGGCCTAGTGGTAAGGGTGTTCGACTTACGATCATAATATCGTGGGTTTGATTCCTGGGTTGTGTGTTGTGGAGGTGTGGTGGGGCCTAGTGGTAAGGGTGTTGGACTTACGATCATAATATCGTGGGTTTGATTCCTGTGTTGTGTGTTGTGGAGGTGTGGTGTGGCCTAGTGGTAAGGGTGTTCGACTTACGATCATAATGTCGTGGGTTTGATTCCTGTGTTGTGTGTTGTGGAGGTGTGGTATGGCCTAGTGGTAAGGGTGTTCGACTTACGATCATAATATCGTGGGTTTGATTCCTGGGTTGTGTGCTGTGGAGGTGTTGTGAGGCCTAGTGGTAAGGGTGTTAGACTTACGATCATAATATCGTGGATTTGATTCCTGGGTTGTGTGTTGTGGAGGTGTGGTGTGGCCTAGTGGTAAGGGTGTTCGACTTACGATCATAATGTCGTGGGTTTGATTCCTGTGTTGTGTATTGTGGAGGTGTGGTATGGCCTAGTGGTAAGGGTGTTCGACTTACGATCATAATGTCGTGGGTTTGATTCATGGGTTGTGTGATGTGGAGGTGTGGTATGGCCTAGTGTTAAGGGTGTTCGACTTACGATCATAATGTCGTGGGTTTGATTCCTGGGTTGTCTGTTGTGGAGGTGTGGTGGGGCCTAGTTGTAAGGGTGTTGGACTTACGATCATAATATTGTGGGTTTCATTCCTGGATTGTGTGTTGTGGAGGTGTGGTGGGGCCTAGTGGTAAGGGTGTTGGACTTACGATCATAATATCGTGGGTTTTATTCCTGGGTTAGGTTGGGTTGTGGAGGTGTGGTATGGCCTAGTGGTAAGGGTGTTGGACTTACGATCATAATATCGTGGGTTTGATTCCTGGCTTGTGTTGTGTTGTGGAGGTGTGGTGTGACCTAGTGATAAGGGAGTTGGACTTACGATCATAATATCGTGGGTTTGATTCCTGTGTTGTGTGTTGTGGAGGTGTGGTATGGCCTAGTGGTAAGGGTGTTCGACTTACGATCATAATGTCGTGGGTTTGATTCCTGGGTTGTGTGTTGTGGAGGTGTGGTGTGGCCTAGTGGTAAGGGTGTTCAACTTACGATCATAATGTCGTGGGTTTGATTCGTGGGTTGTATGATGTGGAGGTGTGGTATGGCGTAGTGTTAAGGGTGTTGGACTTACGATCATAATATCGTGGGTTTGATTCCTGGGTTGTGTTGTGTTGTGGAGGTGTGGTGTGGCCTAGTGGTAAGGGTGTTGGACTTACGATCATAATATCGTGGGTTTGATTCCTGGGTTGTGTGTTGTAGAGGTGTGGTATGGCCTAGTGGTAAGGGTGTTCGACTTACGATCATAATGTCGTGGGTTTGATTCCTGGGTTGTGTGTTGTGGAGGTGTGGTGTGGCCTAGTGGTAAGGGTGTTCGACTTACGATCATAATGTCGTGGGTTTGATTCGTGGGTTGTGTGATGTGGAGGTGTGGTATGGCGTAGTGTTAAGGGTGTTGGACTTACGATCATAATATCGTGGGTTTGATTCCTGGGTTGTGTTGTGTTGTGGAGGTGTGGTGTGGCCTAGTGGTAAGGGTGTTGGACTTACGATCATAATATCGTGGGTTTGATTCCTGGATTGTGTTGTGTTGTGGAGGTGTGGTGTGGCCTAGTGGTAAGGGTGTTCGACTTACGATCATAATGTCGTGGGTTTGATTCCTGTGTTGTGTGTTGTGGAGGTGTGGTGGGGCCTAGTGGTAAGGGTGTTGGTCTTACGATCATAATATCGTGGGTTTGATTCCTGGGTTGTGTTGTGTTGTGGAGGTGCGGTGTGACCTAGTGGTAAGGGTGTTGGACTTACGATCATAATATCGTGGGTTTGATTCCTGGGTTGTGTGTTGTGGAGGTGTGGTGTGACCTAGTGGTAAGGGTGTTGGACTTACGATCATAATATCGTGGTTTTGATTCCTGGGTTGTGTTGTGTTGTGGAGGTGTGGTGGGGCCTAGTGGTAAGGGTGTTGGACTTACGATCATAATATCGTGGGTTTGATTCCTGGGTTGTGTGTTGTGGAGGTGTGGTATGGCCTAGTGGTAAGGGTGTTCTACTTACGATCATAATATCGTGGAGGTGTGGTGGGGCCTAGTGGTAAGGGTATTGGACTTACGATCATAATATCGTGAGTTTGATTCCTGGGTTAGGTTGGGTTGTGGAGGTGCGGTGTGACCTAGTGGTAAGGGTGTTGGACTTACGATCATAATATCGTGGGTTTGATTCCTGGGTTGTGTTGTGTTGTGGAGGTGCGGTGTGACCTAGTGGTAAGGGTGTTGGACTTACGATCATAATATCGTGGGTTTGATTCCTGGGTTGTGTGTTGTGGAGGTGTGGTGTGACCTAGTGGTAAGGGTGTTGGACTTACGATCATAATATCGTGGGTTTGATTCCTGGGTTGTGTTGTGTTGTGGAGGTGTGGTGGGGCCTAGTGGTAAGGGTGTTGGACTTACGATCATAATATCGTGGGTTTGATTCCTGGGTTGTGTGTTGGGGAGGTGTGGTGGGGACTAGTGGTAAGGGTGGGTGTTCGACTTACGATCGTAATGTCGTGGGTTTGATTCCTGGGTTGTGTGTTGTGGAGGTGTGGTGTGGCCTAGTGGTAAGGGTGTTGGACTTACGATCATAAATTCGTGGGTTTGATTCCTGGGTTGTGTGTTGTGGAGGTGTGGTGGGGACTAGTGGTAAGGGTGTTCGACTTACGATCATAAATTCGTGGGTTTGATTCCTGGGTTGTGTGTTGTGGAGGTGTGGTATGGCCTAGTGGTAAGGGTGTTCGACTTACGATCATAATGTCGTGGGTTTGATTCCTGGGTTGTGTGCTGTGGGGGTGTGGTGTGGCCTAGTGGTAAGGGTGTTAGACTTACGATCATAATATCGTGGGTTTGATTGCTGGGTTAGGTTGGGTTGTGGAGGTGTGGTATGGCCTAGTGGTAAGGGTGTTCGACTTACGATCATAATATCGTGGGTTTGATTCCTGGGTTGTGTGTTGTGGAGGTGTGGTGGGGCCTAGTGGTAAGGGTGTTGGACTTACGATCATAATATCGTGGGTTTGATTCCTGTGTTGTGTGTTGTGGAGGTGTGGTGTGGCCTAGTGGTAAGGGTGTTCGACTTACGATCATAATGTCGTGGGTTTGATTCCTGTGTTGTGTGTTGTGGAGGTGTGGTATGGCCTAGTGGTAAGGGTGTTCGACTTACGATCATAATATCGTGGGTTTGATTCCTGGGTTGTGTGCTGTGGAGGTGTTGTGAGGCCTAGTGGTAAGGGTGTTAGACTTACGATCATAATATCGTGGATTTGATTCCTGGGTTGTGTGTTGTGGAGGTGTGGTGTGGCCTAGTGGTAAGGGTGTTCGACTTACGATCATAATGTCGTGGGTTTGATTCCTGTGTTGTGTATTGTGGAGGTGTGGTATGGCCTAGTGGTAAGGGTGTTCGACTTACGATCATAATGTCGTGGGTTTGATTCATGGGTTGTGTGATGTGGAGGTGTGGTATGGCCTAGTGTTAAGGGTGTTCGACTTACGATCATAATGTCGTGGGTTTGATTCCTGGGTTGTCTGTTGTGGAGGTGTGGTGGGGCCTAGTTGTAAGGGTGTTGGACTTACGATCATAATATTGTGGGTTTCATTCCTGGATTGTGTGTTGTGGAGGTGTGGTGGGGCCTAGTGGTAAGGGTGTTGGACTTACGATCATAATATCGTGGGTTTTATTCCTGGGTTAGGTTGGGTTGTGGAGGTGTGGTATGGCCTAGTGGTAAGGGTGTTGGACTTACGATCATAATATCGTGGGTTTGATTCCTGGCTTGTGTTGTGTTGTGGAGGTGTGGTGTGACCTAGTGGTAAGGGAGTTGGACTTACGATCATAATATCGTGGGTTTGATTCCTGGGTTGTGTGTTGTGGAGGTGTGGTATGGCCTAGTGGTAAGGGTGTTCGACTTACGATCATAATGTCGTGGGTTTGATTCCTGGGTTGTGTGTTGTGGAGGTGTGGTGTGGCCTAGTGGTAAGGGTGTTCAACTTACGATCATAATGTCGTGGGTTTGATTCGTGGGTTGTATGATGTGGAGGTGTGGTATGGCGTAGTGTTAAGGGTGTTGGACTTACGATCATAATATCGTGGGTTTGATTCCTGGGTTGTGTTGTGTTGTGGAGGTGTGGTGTGGCCTAGTGGTAAGGGTGTTGGACTTACGATCATAATATCGTGGGTTTGATTCCTGGGTTGTGTGTTGTAGAGGTGTGGTATGGCCTAGTGGTAAGGGTGTTCGACTTACGATCATAATGTCGTGGGTTTGATTCCTGGGTTGTGTGTTGTGGAGGTGTGGTGTGGCCTAGTGGTAAGGGTGTTCGACTTACGATCATAATGTCGTGGGTTTGATTCGTGGGTTGTGTGATGTGGAGGTGTGGTATGGCGTAGTGTTAAGGGTGTTGGACTTACGATCATAATATCGTGGGTTTGATTCCTGGGTTGTGTTGTGTTGTGGAGGTGTGGTGTGGCCTAGTGGTAAGGGTGTTGGACTTACGATCATAATATCGTGGGTTTGATTCCTGGATTGTGTTGTGTTGTGGAGGTGTGGTGTGGCCTAGTGGTAAGGGTGTTCGACTTACGATCATAATGTCGTGGGTTTGATTCCTGTGTTGTGTGTTGTGGAGGTGTGGTGGGGCCTAGTGGTAAGGGTGTTGGTCTTACGATCATAATATCGTGGGTTTGATTCCTGGGTTGTGTTGTGTTGTGGAGGTGCGGTGTGACCTAGTGGTAAGGGTGTTGGACTTACGATCATAATATCGTGGGTTTGATTCCTGGGTTGTGTGTTGTGGAGGTGTGGTGTGACCTAGTGGTAAGGGTGTTGGACTTACGATCATAATATCGTGGTTTTGATTCCTGGGTTGTGTTGTGTTGTGGAGGTGTGGTGGGGCCTAGTGGTAAGGGTGTTGGACTTACGATCATAATATCGTGGGTTTGATTCCTGGGTTGTGTGTTGTGGAGATGTGGTATGGCCTAGTGGTAAGGGTGTTCGACTTACGATCGTAATGTCGTGGGTTTGATTCCTGGGTTGTGTGTTGTGGAGGTGTGGTGTGGCCTAGTGGTAAGGTTGTTGGACTTACGATCATAAATTCGTGGGTTTGATTCCTGGGTTGTGTGTTGTGGAGGTGTGGTGGGGACTAGTGGTAAGGGTGTTCGACTTACGATCATAATATCGTGGGTTTGATTCCTGGGTTGTGTGTTGTGGAGGTGTGGTATGGCCTAGTGGTAAGGTTGTTCGACTTACGATCATAATGTCGTGGGTTTGATTCCTGGGTTGTGTGTTGTGGGGGTGTGGTGTGGCCTAGTGGTAAGGGTGTTAGACTTACGATCATAATATCGTGGGCTTGATTGCTGGGTTAGTTTGGGTTGTGGAGGTGTGGTATGGCCTAGTGGTAAGGGTGTTCGACTTACGATCATAATATCGTGGGTTTGATTCCTGGGTTGTGTGTTGTGGAGGTGTGGTGGGGCCTAGTGGTAAGGGTGTTGGACTTCCGATCATAATATCGTGGGTTTGATTCCTGTGTTGTGTGTTGTGGAGGTGTGGTATGGCCTAGTGGTAAGGGTGTTCGACTTACGATCATAATATCGTGGGTTTGATTCCTGGGTTGTGTGTTGTGGAGGTGTTGTGAGGCCTAGTGGTAAGGGTGTTAGACTTACGATCATAATATCGTGGATTTGATTCCTGGGTTGTGTGTTGTGGAGGTGTGGTGTGGCCTAGTGGTAAGGGTGTTCGACTTACGATCATAATGTCGTGGGTTTGATTCCTGTGTTGTGTGTTGTGGAGGTGTGGTATGGCCTAGTGGTAAGGGTGTTCGACTTACGATCATAATGTCGTGGGTTTGATTCCTGGGTTGTGTGTTGTGGAGGTGTGGTGTGGCCTAGTGGTAAGGGTGTTCGACTTACGATCATAATGTCGTGGGTTTGATTCATGGGTTGTGTGATGTGGAGGTGTGGTATGGCCTAGTGTTAAGGGTGTTCGACTTACGATCATAATGTCGTGGGTTTGATTTCTGGGTTGTGTGTTGTGGAGGTGTGGTGTGACCTAGTGGTAAGGTTGTTCGACTTACAATCATAATGTCGTGGGTTTGATTCCTGGGTTGTCTGTTGTGGAGGTGTGGTGGGGCCTAGTTGTAAGGGTGTTGGACTTACGATCATAATATTGTGGGTTTCATTCCTGGATTGTGTGTTGTGGAGGTGTGGTGGGGCCTAGTGGTAAGGGTGTTGGACTTACGATCATAATATCGTGGGTTTGATTCCTGGGTTAGGTTGGGTTGTAGAGGTGTGGTATGGCCTAGTGGTAAGGGTGTTGGACTTACGATCATAATATCGTGGGTTTGATTCCTGGGTTGTGTTGTGTTGTGGAGGTGTGGTGTGACCTAGTGGTAAGGGAGTTGGACTTACGATCATAATATCGTGGGTTTGATTCCTGGGTTGTGTGTTGTGGAGGTGTGGTGTGGCCTAGTGGTAAGGGAGTTGGACTTACGATCATAATATCGTGGGTTTGATTCCTGGGTTGTGTGTTGTGGAGGTGCGGTGGGGCCTAGTGGTAAGGGTGTTGGTCTTACGATCATAATATCGTGGGTTTGATTCCTGGGTTGTGTGTTGTGGAGGTGTGGTATGGCCTAGTGGTAAGGGTGTTGGACTTAAGATCATAATATCGTGGAGGTGTGGTGGGGCCTAGTGGTAAGGGTGTTGGACTTACGATCATAATATCGTGAGTTTGATTCCTGGGTTAGGTTGGGTTGTGGAGGTGTGGTGTGACCTAGTGGTAAGGGTGTTGGACTTACGATCATAATATCGTGGGTTTGATTCCTGTGTTCTGTGTTGTGGAGGTGTGGTGTGACCTAGTGGTAAGGGAGTTGGACTTACGATCATAATATCGTGGGTTTGATTCCTGGGTTGTGTGTTGTGGAGGTGTGGTGTGGCCTAGTGGTAAGGGTGTTGGACTTACGATCATAATATCGTGGGTTTGATTCCTGGATTGTGTGTTGTTGAGGTGTGGTGGGGCCTAGTGGTAAGGGTATTGGAATTACGATCATAATGTCGTGGGTTTGATTCATGGGTTGTCTGTTGTGGAGGTGTGGTGGGGCCTAGTTGTAAGGGTGTTGGACTTACGATCATAATATTGTGGGTTTCATTCCTGGATTGTGTGTTGTGGAGGTGTGGTGGGGCCTAGTGGTAAGGGTGTTGGACTTACGATCATAATATCGTGGGTTTGATTCCTGGGTTAGGTTGGGTTGTGGAGGTGTGGTATGACCTAGTGGTAAGGGAGTTGGACTTACGATCATAATATCGTGGGTTTGATTCCTGGGTTGTGTGTTGTGGAGGTGTGGTATGGCCTAGTGGTAAGGGTGTTCGACTTACGATCATAATGTCGTGGGTTTGATTCCTGGGTTGTGTGTTGTGGAGGTGTGGTGTGGCCTAGTGGTAAGGGTGTTCGACTTACGATCATAATGTCGTGGGTTTGATTCGTGGGTTGTGTGATGTGGAGGTGTGGTATGGCGTAGTGTTAAGGGTGTTGGACTTACGATCATAATATCGTGGGTTTGATTCCTGGGTTGTGTTGTGTTGTGGAGGTGTGGTGTGGCCTAGTGGTAAGGGTGTTGGACTTACGATCATAATATCGTGGGTTTGATTCCTGGATTGTGTTGTGTTGTGGAGGTGTGGTGTGGCCTAGTGGTAAGGGTGTTCGACTTACGATCATAATGTCGTGGGTTTGATTCCTGGGTTGTGTGTTGTGGAGGTGTGGTGTGGCCTAGTGGTAAGGGTGTTCGACTTACGATCATAATGTCGTGGGTTTGATTCCTGTGTTGTGTGTTGTGGAGGTGTGGTATGGCCCAGTGGTAAGGGTGTTCGACTTACGATCATAATGTCGTGGGTTTGATTCCTGGGTTATGTGTTGTGGAGGTGTGGTGTGGCCTAGTGGTAAGGGTGTTCGACTTACGATCATAATGTCGTGGGTTTGATTCATGGGTTGTGTGATGTGGAGGTGTGGTATGGCCTAGTGTTAAGGGTGTTCGACTTACGATCATAATGTCGTGGGTTTGATTTCTGGGTTGTGTGTTGTGGAGGTGTGGTGTGACCTAGTGGTAAGGTTGTTCGATTTACAATCATAATGTCGTGGGTTTGATTCCTGGGTTGTCTGTTGTGGAGGTGTGGTGTGGCCTAGTGGTAAGGGAGTTGGACTTACGATCATAATATCGTGGGTTTGATTCCTGGGTTGTGTGTTGTGGAGGTGCGGTGGGGCCTAGTGGTAAGGGTGTTGGTCTTACGATCATAATATCGTGGGTTTGATTCTTGGGTTGTGTGTTGTGGAGGTGTGGTATGGCCTAGTGGTAAGGGTGTTGGACTTAAGATCATAATATCGTGGAGGTGTGGTGGGGCCTAGTGGTAAGGGTATTGGACGTACGATCATAATATCGTGAGTTTGATTCCTGGGTTAGGTTGGGTTGTGGAGGTGTGGTATGGCCTAGTGGTAAGGGTGTTGGACTTACGATCATATTATCGTGGGTTTAATTCCTGGGTTGTCTGTTGTTGAGGTGTGGTGTGGCCTAGTGGTAAGGGTGTTGGTCTTACGATCATAATATCGTGGGTTTGATTCCTGGGTTGTGTTGTGTTGTGGAGGTGCGGTGTGACCTAGTGGTAAGGGTGTTGGACTTACGATCATAATATCGTGGGTTTGATTCCTGGGTTGTGTGTTGTGGAGGTGTGGTGTGACCTAGTGGTAAGGGTGTTGGACTTACGATCATAATATCGTGGGTTTGATTCCTGGGTTGTGTTGTGTTGTGGAGGTGTGGTGGGGCCTAGTGGTAAGGGTGTTGGACTTACGATCATAATATCGTGGGTTTGATTCCTGGGTTGTGTGTTGTGGAGATGTGGTATGGCCTAGTGGTAAGGGTGTTCGACTTACGATCGTAATGTCGTGGGTTTGATTCCTGGGTTGTGTGTTGTGGAGGTGTGGTGTGGCCTAGTGGTAAGGGTGTTGGACTTACGATCATAAATTCGTGGGTTTGATTCCTGGGTTGTGTGTTGTGGAGGTGTGGTGGGGACTAGTGGTAAGGGTGTTCGACTTACGATCATAATATCGTGGGTTTGATTCCTGGGTTGTGTGTTGTGGAGGTGTGGTATGGCCTAGTGGTAAGGGTGTTCGACTTACGATCATAATGTCGTGGGTTTGATTCCTGGGTTGTGTGTTGTGGAGGTGTGGTGTGGCCTAGTGGTAAGGGTGTTCGACTTACGATCATAATGTCGTGGGTTTGATTCATGGGTTGTGTGATGTGGAGGTGTGGTATGGCCTAGTTTTAAGGGTGTTCGACTTACGATCATAATGTCGTGGGTTTGATTTCTGGGTTGTGTGTTGTGGAGGTGTGGTGTGACCTAGTGGTAAGGTTGTTCGACTTACAATCATAATGTCGTGGGTTTGATTCCTGGGTTGTCTGTTGTGGAGGTGTGGTGGGGCCTAGTTGTAAGGGTGTTGGACTTACGATCATAATATTGTGGGTTTCATTCCTGGATTGTGTGTTGTGGAGGTGTGGTGGGGCCTAGTGGTAAGGGTATTGGACTTACGATCATAATATCGTGAGTTTGATTCCTGGGTTAGGTTGGGTTGTGGAGGTGTGGTATGGCCTAGTGGTAAGGGTGTTGGACTTACGATCATATTATCGTGGGTTTAATTCCTGGGTTGTCTGTTGTTGAGGTTTGGTGGGGCCTAGTGGTAAGGGTATTGGACTTACGATCATAATGTCGTGGGTTTGATTCCTGGATTGTGTGTTGTGGAGGTGTGGTGGGGCCTAGTGGTAAGGGTGTTGGTCTTACGATCATAATATCGTGGGTTTGATTCCTGGGTTGTGTTGTGTTGTGGAGGTGCGGTGTGACCTAGTGGTAAGGGTGTTGGACTTACGATCATAATATCGTGGGTTTGATTCCTGGGTTGTGTGTTGTGGAGGTGTGGTGTGACCTAGTGGTAAGGGTGTTGGACTTACGATCATAATATCGTGGGTTTGATTCCTGGGTTGTGTTGTGTTGTGGAGGTGTGGTGGGGCCTAGTGGTAAGGGTGTTGGACTTACGATCATAATATCGTGGGTTTGATTCCTGGGTTGTGTGTTGTGGAGATGTGGTATGGCCTAGTGGTAAGGGTGTTCGACTTACGATCGTAATGTCGTGGGTTTGATTCCTGGGTTGTGTGTTGTGGAGGTGTGGTGTGGCCTAGTGGTAAGGGTGTTGGACTTACGATCATAAATTCGTGGGTTTGATTCCTGGGTTGTGTGTTGTGGAGGTGTGGTGGGGACTAGTGGTAAGGGTGTTCGACTTACGATCATAATATCGTGGGTTTGATTCCTGGGTTGTGTGTTGTGGAGGTGTGGTATGGCCTAGTGGTAAGGGTGTTCGACTTACGATCATAATGTCGTGGGTTTGATTCCTGGGTTGTGTGTTGTGGAGGTGTGGTGTGGCCTAGTGGTAAGGGTGTTCGACTTACGATCATAATGTCGTGGGTTTGATTCATGGGTTGTGTGATGTGGAGGTGTGGTATGGCCTAGTGTTAAGGGTGTTCGACTTACGATCATAATGTCGTGGGTTTGATTTCTGGGTTGTGTGTTGTGGAGGTGTGGTGTGACCTAGTGGTAAGGTTGTTCGACTTACAATCATAATGTCGTGGGTTTGATTCCTGGGTTGTCTGTTGTGGAGGTGTGGTGGGGCCTAGTTGTAAGGGTGTTGGACTTACGATCATAATATTGTGGGTTTCATTCCTGGATTGTGTGTTGTGGAGGTGTGGTGGGGCCTAGTGGTAAGGGTGTTGGACTTACGATCATAATATCGTGGGTTTGATTCCTGGGTTAGGTTGGGTTGTAGAGGTGTGGTATGGCCTAGTGGTAAGGGTGTTGGACTTACGATCATAATATCGTGGGTTTGATTCCTGGGTTGTGTTGTGTTGTGGAGGTGTGGTGTGACCTAGTGGTAAGGGAGTTGGACTTACGATCATAATATCGTGGGTTTGATTCCTGGGTTGTGTGTTGTGGAGGTGTGGTGTGGCCTAGTGGTAAGGGAGTTGGACTTACGATCATAATATCGTGGGTTTGATTCCTGGGTTGTGTGTTGTGGAGGTGCGGTGGGGCCTAGTGGTAAGGGTGTTGGTCTTACGATCATAATATCGTGGGTTTGATTCCTGGGTTGTGTGTTGTGGAGGTGTGGTATGGCCTAGTGGTAAGGGTGTTGGACTTAAGATCATAATATCGTGGAGGTGTGGTGGGGCCTAGTGGTAAGGGTGTTGGACTTACGATCATAATATCGTGAGTTTGATTCCTGGGTTAGGTTGGGTTGTGGAGGTGTGGTGTGACCTAGTGGTAAGGGTGTTGGACTTACGATCATAATATCGTGGGTTTGATTCCTGTGTTCTGTGTTGTGGAGGTGTGGTGTGACCTAGTGGTAAGGGAGTTGGACTTACGATCATAATATCGTGGGTTTGATTCCTGGGTTGTGTGTTGTGGAGGTGTGGTGTGGCCTAGTGGTAAGGGTGTTGGACTTACGATCATAATATCGTGGGTTTGATTCCTGGATTGTGTGTTGTTGAGGTGTGGTGGGGCCTAGTGGTAAGGGTATTGGAATTACGATCATAATGTCGTGGGTTTGATTCATGGGTTGTCTGTTGTGGAGGTGTGGTGGGGCCTAGTTGTAAGGGTGTTGGACTTACGATCATAATATTGTGGGTTTCATTCCTGGATTGTGTGTTGTGGAGGTGTGGTGGGGCCTAGTGGTAAGGGTGTTGGACTTACGATCATAATATCGTGGGTTTGATTCCTGGGTTAGGTTGGGTTGTGGAGGTGTGGTATGACCTAGTGGTAAGGGAGTTGGACTTACGATCATAATATCGTGGGTTTGATTCCTGGGTTGTGTGTTGTGGAGGTGTGGTATGGCCTAGTGGTAAGGGTGTTCGACTTACGATCATAATGTCGTGGGTTTGATTCCTGGGTTGTGTGTTGTGGAGGTGTGGTGTGGCCTAGTGGTAAGGGTGTTCGACTTACGATCATAATGTCGTGGGTTTGATTCGTGGGTTGTGTGATGTGGAGGTGTGGTATGGCGTAGTGTTAAGGGTGTTGGACTTACGATCATAATATCGTGGGTTTGATTCCTGGGTTGTGTTGTGTTGTGGAGGTGTGGTGTGGCCTAGTGGTAAGGGTGTTGGACTTACGATCATAATATCGTGGGTTTGATTCCTGGATTGTGTTGTGTTGTGGAGGTGTGGTGTGGCCTAGTGGTAAGGGTGTTCGACTTACGATCATAATGTCGTGGGTTTGATTCCTGGGTTGTGTGTTGTGGAGGTGTGGTGTGGCCTAGTGGTAAGGGTGTTCGACTTACGATCATAATGTCGTGGGTTTGATTCCTGTGTTGTGTGTTGTGGAGGTGTGGTATGGCCCAGTGGTAAGGGTGTTCGACTTACGATCATAATGTCGTGGGTTTGATTCCTGGGTTATGTGTTGTGGAGGTGTGGTGTGGCCTAGTGGTAAGGGTGTTCGACTTACGATCATAATGTCGTGGGTTTGATTCATGGGTTGTGTGATGTGGAGGTGTGGTATGGCCTAGTGTTAAGGGTGTTCGACTTACGATCATAATGTCGTGGGTTTGATTTCTGGGTTGTGTGTTGTGGAGGTGTGGTGTGACCTAGTGGTAAGGTTGTTCGATTTACAATCATAATGTCGTGGGTTTGATTCCTGGGTTGTCTGTTGTGGAGGTGTGGTGTGGCCTAGTGGTAAGGGAGTTGGACTTACGATCATAATATCGTGGGTTTGATTCCTGGGTTGTGTGTTGTGGAGGTGCGGTGGGGCCTAGTGGTAAGGGTGTTGGTCTTACGATCATAATATCGTGGGTTTGATTCTTGGGTTGTGTGTTGTGGAGGTGTGGTATGGCCTAGTGGTAAGGGTGTTGGACTTAAGATCATAATATCGTGGAGGTGTGGTGGGGCCTAGTGGTAAGGGTATTGGACTTACGATCATAATATCGTGAGTTTGATTCCTGGGTTAGGTTGGGTTGTGGAGGTGTGGTATGGCCTAGTGGTAAGGGTGTTGGACTTACGATCATATTATCGTGGGTTTAATTCCTGGGTTGTCTGTTGTTGAGGTTTGGTGGGGCCTAGTGGTAAGGGTATTGGACTTACGATCATAATGTCGTGGGTTTGATTCCTGGATTGTGTGTTGTGGAGGTGTGGTGGGGCCTAGTGGTAAGGGTGTTGGTCTTACGATCATAATATCGTGGGTTTGATTCCTGGGTTGTGTTGTGTTGTGGAGGTGCGGTGTGACCTAGTGGTAAGGGTGTTGGACTTACGATCATAATATCGTGGGTTTGATTCCTGGGTTGTGTGTTGTGGAGGTGTGGTGTGACCTAGTGGTAAGGGTGTTGGACTTACGATCATAATATCGTGGGTTTGATTCCTGGGTTGTGTTGTGTTGTGGAGGTGTGGTGGGGCCTAGTGGTAAGGGTGTTGGACTTACGATCATAATATCGTGGGTTTGATTCCTGGGTTGTGTGTTGTGGAGATGTGGTATGGCCTAGTGGTAAGGGTGTTCGACTTACGATCGTAATGTCGTGGGTTTGATTCCTGGGTTGTGTGTTGTGGAGGTGTGGTGTGGCCTAGTGGTAAGGGTGTTGGACTTACGATCATAAATTCGTGGGTTTGATTCCTGGGTTGTGTGTTGTGGAGGTGTGGTATGGCCTAGTGGTAAGGGTGTTCGACTTACGATCATAATGTCGTGGGTTTGATTCCTGGGTTGTGTGTTGTGGGGGTGTGGTGTGGCCGAGTGGTAAGGGTGTTAGACTTACGATCATAATATCGTGGGTTTGATTGCTGGGTTAGTTTGGGTTGTGGAGGTGTGGTATGGCCTAGTGGTAAGGGTGTTCGACTTACGATCATAATATCGTGGGTTTGATTCCTGGGTTGTGTGTTGTGGAGGTGTGGTGGGGCCTAGTGGTAAGGGTGTTGGACTTACGATCATAATATCGTGGGTTTGATTCCTGTGTTGTGTGTTGTGGAGGTGTGGTATGGCCTAGTGGTAAGGGTGTTCGACTTACGATCATAATATCGTGGGTTTGATTCCTGGGTTGTGTGTTGTGGAGGTGTTGTGAGGCCTAGTGGTAAGGGTGTTAGACTTACGATCATAATATCGTGGATTTGATTCCTGGGTTGTGTGTTGTGGAGGTGTGGTGTGGCCTAGTGGTAAGGGTGTTCGACTTACGATCATAATGTCGTGGGTTTGATTCCTGTGTTGTGTGTTGTGGAGGTGTGGTATGGCCTAGTGGTAAGGGTGTTCGACTTACGATCATAATGTCGTGGGTTTGATTCCTGGGTTGTGTGTTGTGGAGGTGTGGTGTGGCCTAGTGGTAAGTGTGTTCGACTTACGATCATAATGTCGTGGGTTTGATTCATGGGTTGTGTGATGTGGATGTGTGGTATGGCCTAGTGTTAAGGGTGTTCGACTTACGATCATAATGTCGTGGGTTTGATTTCTGGGTTGTGTGTTGTGGAGGTGTGGTGTGACCTAGTGGTAAGGTTGTTCGACTTACAATCATAATGTCGTGGGTTTGATTCCTGGGTTGTCTGTTGTGGAGGTGTGGTGGGGCCTAGTTGTAAGGGTGTTGGACTTACGATCATAATATTGTGGGTTTCATTCCTGGATTGTGTGTTGTGGAGGTGTGGTGGGGCCTAGTGGTAAGGGTGTTGGACTTACGATCATAATATCGTGGGTTTGATTCCTGGGTTAGGTTGGGTTGTAGAGGTGTGGTATGGCCTAGTGGTAAGGGTGTTGGACTTACGATCATAATATCGTGGGTTTGATTCCTGGGTTGTGTTGTGTTGTGGAGGTGTGGTGTGACCTAGTGGTAAGAGAGTTGGACTTACGATCATAATATCGTGGGTTTGATTCCTGGGTTGTGTGTTGTGGGGTAGGTGTGGTGTGGCCTAGTGGTAAGGGAGTTGGACTTACGATCATAATATCGTGGGTTTGATTCCTGGGTTGTGTGTTGTGGAGGTGCGCTGGGGCCTAGTGGTAAGGGTGTTGGTCTTACGATCATAATATCGTGGGTTTGATTCCTGGGTTGTGTGTTGTGGAGGTGTGGTATGACCTAGTGGTAAGGGTGTTGGACTTAAGATCATAATATCGTGGAGGTGTGGTGTGACCTAGTGGTAAGGGTGTTGGACTTACGATCATAATATCGTGGGTTTGATTCCTGTGTTCTGTGTTGTGGAGGTGTGGTGTGACCTAGTGGTAAGGGAGTTGGACTTACGATCATAATATCGTGGGTTTGATTCCTGGGTTGTGTGTTGTGGAGGTGTGGTGTGGCCTAGTGGTAAGGGTGTTGGACTTACGATCATAATATCGTGGGTTTGATTCCTGGATTGTGTGTTGTTGAGGTGTGGTGGGGCCTAGTGGTAAGGGTATTGGAATTACGATCATAATGTCGTGGGTTTGATTCATGGGTTGTCTGTTGTGGAGGTGTGGTGGGGCCTAGTTGTAAGGGTGTTGGACTTACGATCATAATATTGTGGGTTTCATTCCTGGATTGTGTGTTGTGGAGGTGTGGTGGGGCCTAGTGGTAAGGGTGTTGGACTTACGATCATAATATCGTGGGTTTGATTCCTGGGTTAGGTTGGGTTGTGGAGGTGTGGTATGACCTAGTGGTAAGGGAGTTGGACTTACGATCATAATATCGTGGGTTTGATTCCTGGGTTGTGTGTTGTGGAGGTGTGGTATGGCCTAGTGGTAAGGGTGTTCGACTTACGATCATAATGTCGTGGGTTTGATTCCTGGGTTGTGTGTTGTGGAGGTGTGGTGTGGCCTAGTGGTAAGGGTGTTCGACTTACGATCATAATGTCGTGGGTTTGATTCGTGGGTTGTGTGATGTGGAGGTGTGGTATGGCGTAGTGTTAAGGGTGTTGGACTTACGATCATAATATCGTGGGTTTGATTCCTGGGTTGTGTTGTGTTGTGGAGGTGTGGTGTGGCCTAGTGGTAAGGGTGTTGGACTTACGATCATAATATCGTGGGTTTGATTCCTGGATTGTGTTGTGTTGTGGAGGTGTGGTGTGGCCTAGTGGTAAGGGTGTTCGACTTACGATCATAATGTCGTGGGTTTGATTCCTGGGTTGTGTGTTGTGGAGGTGTGGTGTGGCCTAGTGGTAAGGGTGTTCGACTTACGATCATAATGTCGTGGGTTTGATTCCTGTGTTGTGTGTTGTGGAGGTGTGGTATGGCCTAGTGGTAAGGGTGTTCGACTTACGATCATAATGTCGTGGGTTTGATTCCTGGGTTATGTGTTGTGGAGGTGTGGTGTGGCCTAGTGGTAAGGGTGTTCGACTTACGATCATAATGTCGTGGGTTTGATTCATGGGTTGTGTGATGTGGAGGTGTGGTATGGCCTAGTGTTAAGGGTGTTCGACTTACGATCATAATGTCGTGGGTTTGATTTCTGGGTTGTGTGTTGTGGAGGTGTGGTGTGGCCTAGTGGTAAGGGAGTTGGACTTACGATCATAATATCGTGGGTTTGATTGCTGGGTTGTCTGTTGTGGAGGTGTGGTGTGGCCTAGTGGTAAGGGAGTTGGACTTACGATCATAATATCGTGGGTTTGATTCCTGGGTTGTGTGTTGTGGAGGTGCGGTGGGGCCTAGTGGTAAGGGTGTTGGTCTTACGATCATAATATCGTGGGTTTGATTCTTGGGTTGTGTGTTGTGGAGGTGTGGTATGGCCTAGTGGTAAGGGTGTTGGACTTAAGATCATAATATCGTGGAGGTGTGGTGGGGCCTAGTGGTAAGGGTATTGGACTTACGATCATAATATCGTGAGTTTGATTCCTGGGTTAGGTTGGGTTGTGGAGGTGTGGTATGGCCTAGTGGTAAGGGTGTTGGACTTACGATCATATTATCGTGGGTTTGATTCCTGGGTTGTCTGTTGTTGAGGTTTGGTGGGGCCTAGTGGTAAGGGTATTGGACTTACGATCATAATGTCGTGGGTTTGATTCCTGGATTGTGTGTTGTGGAGGTGTGGTGGGGCCTAGTGGTAAGGGTGTTGGTCTTACGATCATAATATCGTGGGTTTGATTCCTGGGTTGTGTTGTGTTGTGGAGGTGCGGTGTGACCTAGTGGTAAGGGTGTTGGACTTACGATCATAATATCGTGGGTTTGATTCCTGTGTTGTGTGTTGTGGAGGTGTGGTGTGACCTAGTGGTAAGGGTGTTGGACTTACGATCATAATATCGTGGGTTTGATTCCTGGGTTGTGTGTTGTGGAGGTGTGGTGTGACCTAGTGGTAAGGGTGTTGGACTTACGATCATAATATCGTGGGTTTGATTCCTGGGTTGTGTTGTGTTGTGGAGGTGTGGTGGGGCCTAGTGGTAAGGGTGTTGGACTTACGATCATAATATCGTGGGTTTGATTCCTGGGTTGTGTGTTGTGGAGATGTGGTATGGCCTAGTGGTAAGGGTGTTCGACTTACGATCGTAATGTCGTGGGTTTGATTCCTGGGTTGTGTGTTGTGGAGGTGTGGTGTGGCCTAGTGGTAAGGGTGTTGGACTTACGATCATAAATTCGTGGGTTTGATTCCTGGGTTGTGTGTTGTGGAGGTGTGGTGGGGACTAGTGGTAAGGGTGTTCGACTTACGATCATAATATCGTGGGTTTGATTCCTGGGTTGTGTGTTGTGGAGGTGTGGGGTGGCCTAGTGGTAAGGGTGTTGGACTTACGATCATAAATTCGTGGGTTTGATTCCTGGGTTGTGTGTTGTGGAGGTGTGGTGGGGACTAGTGGTAAGGGTGTTCGACTTACGATCATAATATCGTGGGTTTGATTCCTGGGTTGTGTGTTGTGGAGGTGTGGTATGGCCTAGTGGTAAGGGTGTTCGACTTACGATCATAATGTCGTGGGTTTGATTCCTGGGTTGTGTGTTGTGGGGGTGTGGTGTGGCCTAGTGGTAAGGGTGTTAGACTTACGATCATAATATCGTGGGTTTGATTGCTGGGTTAGGTTGGGTTGTGGAGGTGTGGTATGGCCTAGTGGTAAGGGTGTTCGACTTACGATCATAATATCGTGGGTTTGATTCCTGGGTTGTGTGTTGTGGAGGTGTGGTGGGGCCTAGTGGTAAGGGTGTTCGACTTACGATCATAATATCGTGGGTTTGATTCCTGTGTTGTGTGTTGTGGAGGTGTGGTATGGCCTAGTGGTAAGGGTGTTCGACTTACGATCATAATATCGTGGATTTGATTCCTGGGTTGTGTGTTGTGGAGGTGTTGTGAGGCCTAGTGGTAAGGGTGTTAGACTTACGATCATAATATCGTGGATTTGATTCCTGGGTTGTGTGTTGTGGAGGTGTGGTGTGGCCTAGTGGTAAGGGTGTTCGACTTACGATCATAATGTCGTGGGTTCGATTCCTGTGTTGTGTGTTGTGGAGGTGTGGTATGGCCTAGTGGTAAGGGTGTTCGACTTACGATCATAATGTCGTGGGTTTGATTCCTGGGTTGTGTGTTGTGGAGGTGTGGTGTGGCCTAGTGGTAAGGGTGTTCGACTTACGATCATAATGTCGTGGGTTTGATTCATGGGTTGTGTGATGTGGAGGTGTGGTATGGCCTAGTGTTAAGGGTGTTCGACTTACGATCATAATGTCGTGGGTTTGATTTCTGGGTTGTGTGTTGTGGAGGTGTGGTGTGACCTAGTGGTAAGGTTGTTCGACTTACAATCATAATGTCGTGGGTTTGATTCCTGGGTTGTCTGTTGTGGAGGTGTGGTGGGGCCTAGTTGTAAGGGTGTTGGACTTACGATCATAATATCGTGGGTTTGATTCCTGGGTTAGGTTGGGTTGTGGAGGTGTGGTATGGCCTAGTGGTAAGGGTGTTGGACTTACGATCATAATATCGTGGGTTTGATTCCTGGGTTGTGTGTTGTGGAGGTGTGGTGTGGCCTAGTGGTAAGGGAGTTGGACTTACGATCATAATATCGTGGGTTTGATTCCTGGGTTGTGTGTTGTGGAGGTGCGGTGGGGCCTAGTGGTAAGGGTGTTGGTCTTACGATCATAATATCGTGGGTTTGATTCCTGGGTTGTGTGTTGTGGAGGTGTGGTGTGGCCTAGTGGTAAGGGAGTTGGACTTACGATCATAATATCGTGGGTTTGATTCCTGGGTTGTGTGTTGTGGAGGTGCGGTGGGGCCTAGTGGTAAGGGTGTTGGTCTTACGATCATAATATCGTGGGTTTGATTCCTGGGTTGTGTGTTGTGGAGGTGTGGTGTGGCCTAGTGGTAAGGGAGTTGGACTTACGATCATAATATCGTGGGTTTGATTCCTGGGTTGTGTGTTGTGGAGGTGCGGTGGGGCCTAGTGGTAAGGGTGTTGGTCTTACGATCATAATATCGTGGGTTTGATTCCTGGGTTGTGTGTTGTGGAGGTGTGGTGGGGCCTAGTGGTAAGGGTGTTGGACTTACGATCATAATATCGTGAGTTTGATTCCTGGGTTAGGTTGGGTTGTGGAGGTGTGGTATGGCCTAGTGGTAAGGGTGTTGGACTTACGATCATATTATCGTGGGTTTGATTCCTGGGTTGTCTGTTGTTGAGGTGTGGTGGGGCCTAGTGGTAAGGGTGTTCGACTTAAGATCATAATATCGTCGATTTGATTCCTGGGTTGTCTGTTATGGAGGTATGGTGGGGCCTAGTGGTAAGGGTGTTGGACTTACGATCACAATATCGTGGGTTTGATTCCTGGGTTGTCTGTTATGGAGGTGTGGTGGGGACTAGTGGTAAGGGTGTTCGACTTACGATCATAATATCGTGGGTTTGATTCCTGGGTTAGTTTGGGTTGTGGTGGTGTGGTATGGCCTAGTGGTAAGGGTGGTCGACTTACGATCATAATATCGTGGGTTTGATTCCTGGGTTAGGTTGGCTTGTGGTGGTGTGGTATGGCCTAATGGTAAGGGTGTTCGACTAACGATCATAATATCGTGGGTTTGATTCCTGGGTTGTATTGTGTTGTGGAGGTGTGGTGGGGCCTAGTGGTAAGGGTGTTGGACTTACGATAATAATATCGTGGGTTTGATTCATGGGTTAGGTTGGGTTGTGGAGGTGTGGTCTGGCCTTGTGGTAAGGGTGTTCGACTTACGATCATAATATCGTGGGTTTGATTCCTGGGTTGTGTGTTGTGGAGGTGTGGTGTGACCTAGTGGTAAGGGTGTTCGACTTACGATCATAATATCGTGGGTTTGATTCCTGGATTGTGTGTTGTGGAGGTGTGGTGGGGCCTAGTGGTAAGGGTGTTCGTCTTACTATCATAATATCGTGGGTTTGATTCCTGGGTTGTGTTGTGTTGTGGAGGTGTGGTGGGGCCTTGTGGTAAGGGTGTTGGACTTACGATCATAATATCGTGGGTTTGATTCCTGGGTTGTCTGTTGTGGAGGTATGGTGGGGCCTAGTGGTAAGGGTGTTGGACTTACGATCATAATATCGTGGGTTTGATTCCTGGGTTGTGTTGTGTTGTGGAGGTGTGGTGGGGCCTAGTGGTAAGGGTGTTGGACTTACAATCATAATATCGTGGGTTTGATTCCTGGGTTGTGTTGTGTTGTGGAGGTGTGGTATGGCCTAGTGGTAAGGGTGTTCGACTTACGATCAAATATCGTGTGTTTGATTCCTGGGTTGTGTGTTGTGTGGAGGTGTGGTGTGACCTAGAGGTAAGGGTGTTCGACTTACGATCATAATGTCGTGGGTTTGATTCCTGGGTTGTGTGTTGTGTGGAGGTGTGGTGTGACCTAGAGGTAAGGGTGTTGGACTTACGATCATAATGTCGTGGGTTTGATTCCTGGGTTGTGTGTTGTGGAGGTGTGGTGTGACCTAGAGGTAAGGGTGTTGGACTTACGATCATAATGTCGTGGGTTTGATTGCTGGGTTGTGTGTTGTGTGGAGGTGTGGTGTGACCTAGAGGTAAGGGTGTTCGAATTACGATCATAATATCGTGTGTTTGATTCCTGGGTTGTGTGTTGTGTGGAGGTGTGGTGTGACCTAGAGGTAAGGGTGTTCGACTTACAATCATAATGTCGTGGGTTTGATTCCTGGGTTGTGTGTTGTGGAGGTGTGGTGTGACCTAGAGGTACGGGTGTTGGACTTACGATCATAATATCGTGGGTTTGATTCCTGTGTTGTGTTGTGTTGTGGAGGTGTGGTGGGGCCTAGTGGTAAGGGTGTTCGACTTACGATCATAATATCGTGGGTTTGATTCCTAGGTTGTGTGTTGTGGAGGTGTGGTGGGGCCTAGTGGTAAGGGTGTTGGACTTACGATCATAATATCGTGGGTTTGATTCCTGGGTTGTGTTGTGTTGCTGAGGTGTGGTGCGGTCTAGTGGTAAGGGTGTTGGACTTACGATCATAATGTCGTGGGTTTGATTCCTGGGTTAGGTTGGGTTGTGGGGGTGTGGTATGGCCTAGTGGTAAAGGTGTTGGACTTACGATCATAATGTCGTGGGTTTGATTCCTGGGTTGTGTGTTGTGGTGGTGTGGCCTAGTGGTAAGGGTGTTGGACTTACGATCATAATGTCGTGGGTTTGATTCCTGGGTTAGGTTGTGTTGTGGAGGTGTGGTGTGACCTAGTGGTAAGGGTGTTGGACTTACGATCATAACGCCATGGGTTCAATTCTTGGACTGGGTTGTGTATTGTGTTCTTGAGTAAAACACTTAATTTCACGTTGCTCCAGTATAATCAGCTGTCAATTAGTACGAGCAACAATAGCTGGGAGTTTAACCCTGTGTTGGACTGGCGTCCTGTCCAAAGGGGAGTCTTGTACTTAACACCTTAGAAACCAGGATAAATGCCGAGCTAATAAACCTCAATGCCTCGAGACAGACTCTAGAATTTAGTGATGGCCACATCATCGCCCACACCACTGCAGTTCCAAAGTGAACCACAACCGAGAGTAACACTGGTATCTCTGAAAGATTGGACAAGCTTCCCCTTATGGGCAACATAGATGAGACAAATATATAGGCGGCGTTTCCAAGAGAAAACCCGGTGGGGACCCAAATATCGAACCGTTTGACCACATCATTTAAAATCACCAACACAAGTTTCTTGGTAACATATTCTGAACAATGAGGAAATGCCACAATGACTAAATGTTATGTATGTATGTATGTATGAGTGTGTATGTATGTATGTATGAGTGTGTATGTATGTATGTATGTATGTATGTATGTATGTATGTATGTATGTATGTATGTATGTATGTATGTATGTATGTATATGTATGTATGTACGTGTGTATCTATGTATAAATGTATGCATGTATGTATATATATATATATGTACGTGTATATGTATTTATGTATGCTTGATTTATAAACACTTACAAACACACACACACACATATATATACATATAGACATGTATATATATATATATATATAATATATAAGAACAAAAGATGGTTAAAAGGGTTCCATGTATTTTATATGCGCATTTCAAAAACAAATATCATCATGTAATAATATTTGTGTTTTCATCAGATAAAACAGGAAGACATGATATGAAGGTTAAAAAACACTTGTGGATAGTGCAGTTTTAAATCAACATATATAAAACTGCACTATCCAAAAGTGTTTTTTAACCTTCATATCATGTCTTCCTCTTTTATCTAATGAAAACACAAATATTATTGCATGATGATATTTGTTTTTGAAATGCGCATATAAAATACATGGAACCCTTTTAACCATCTTTTGTTCTTATATATTATGTATACTCCAGTCCTACAAACTGTAGAGTGCTTCTTATCCGATATCTGCATTGCTTTATTGTACTACAATAAAACTCACCTCCTACATATATATATATATATATATATAAATACACAGACACATATATATATATTATATATATACATATATATGTATATAATATATAAATACAAACATACACAGTCTCACTCATGCATACATACACACACATTTATCTATAAACACATACATACACACATTTATCTATAAACACATACATACACACACATTTATCTATAAACACATACATACACACATTTATCTATAAACACATACATACACACATTTATCTATAAACACATAAATACACACATTTATCTATAAACACATACACACACAATTTATCTATAAACACATACATACACACACATTTATTTATAAACACATACATACACACATCTATAAACACTCACATTTATCATGTACTAGCATATTTACCCGGCGTCGCACGGGGTTTGAAATTATGCTAAGAATATACAGCTAGGAAGTAAAAGAAGAACATTATTTGTCCCCAACCCGTCAAAATAAGCAGAAGTCTTCAATAATTAATGCAAACGAATATTTAGTGCAATCTTTGTACACATAAATCTATGTTGATAATGAAGGAAAACACTGAACAGGATGTAGTTATACAAATGATTAAAGACAATACACGTTGCAAATCTGTAAAAACACATAGACACACACACAGACACACACACACAGACACACACATAGGCACACTCACATACCCACCCACAGACACACACAGAGACACACAGACACACTCACATACCCACCCACACACAGACACACACACAGACACACACACAGACACACACACAGACACAGACACACTCACATACCCACCCAGATACACACATATATGTCGTGCTTCGTTTGAGAAACTCTTTCATCGAGACATAGCAACAAGTTGTGTTGATATATTTTGTGTCGTCTGCTAACGATTCTCAAGTTGTAACACTTCAAATAGACTGTACTTTTACAACTTACATTCCAGTGCATATATTTCACTCATTTTACCTTACTGTTGCTGTTTATCTCTTTACTTGTTACATTTTATAATTAAAAACATCTCTCTCTCTCTCTCTCTCTCTCTCTCTCTCTCTCTCTCTCTCTCTCTCTCTTATTCTCTCTTTCTATTCGTAAATATACAGCAAACTTAATGATTATTAACATACATATTCATATAAACATACGTACATACATACATTTATACATATATACATACATACATGCTTACATACATACATACATACATACATACATACATACATACATACATACAAGCATACATGCATACATACATACATGCATGCATACATACATGCGTACATACATACATGGTGGCTGCCAACTCGTTTTCGAGTACGGCCACTACTTTATATCCATGTAGGAGAACCCATATCGATGCGCTGAACGAGTGTGACTTTTTAGTCCAGCCAGCGACTTGAAAACTCTGGTACAAACACTACACTTGTGACAATTATTGACACATAGTGCTGGGCCCATGGTACCATGTGACGACAAGTGCAGAGAGATTTCCAGATATAAAGCAATGCCTGTGCCGTGAAGCTTTTATAGGGAGCAAAGGCACTGCACAAAGTCAGTCCCACTCTCTTAACCAAGATGATATTTACCAAAAAAGAAGAACAAGTCAACATCATTGGATACCATCAGGGTTGCAGGTGTTATATCTCATGGTCGGGTCGTTGGCAACTAAACTGGCAACCCCACCAAGGTTTCTTGGTGAGGAGGGTGACTTTGGACATCCTGCAGGACTAAAAACAAAACCTGTCAAAGAGTCAATGGCCATCCAAAATCACCGGGAGAGATGATCCCTGAGCCTTTGTCAAAGCAGAATTCTAGGGGAAGGAAAAAAAACATACATACATACATACATACATACATACATACATATAACACAGTCAACGCGATCAGTCGCATATTTTGGCGTGGGAGACTATTTATTAAATTTAAGATGAATACTATCTCCGACAGTAATGCCACAACTACAGTTATGTTGAATAACTGGTTCTCTTCTAACTGTATCTTCTAAGAAACCTTTTATTCGAATTCGTAGAGATATCCGACTAAATACATAATTCATTTTACAAGGATTTGCTACAAACAGCATGGCTGAACACAACATCAACAAAATTAAGGAGGTATCGAAAGGTAAACAAACTTTATTCAGTTGTAGCTACAAAAGAAACCGAAATTATAAATCACATTTCTCTTGGAGTTGCGAACTTAATGATGATTTATTTAATTGTTATAAAATGGCAAAAAACAATCCCTCCATTGGCTATATGAATAAAATGAAGCTACACTGGGACGAAATGCACCTAGAGCTAAATTACGCCAACAAGCGCCAACAAGCGACGTTTGTTGAACGTAAAAATAAGATAAATATTATTAATTATAAGTCCCCCACAACACATGGGATCAACAACACGTGCTACAGGTCGCCATGCTACTAGACTTCCTAGCAGCTAGGTTGAACAGCGCCTTGAAACAACTATGCCTGTAAGAAACTTGACACCGCCTGTACCATCTAAGTCTACCCTCGAATGCTGGGAAAACACTATCGATAATAATAATAATCGAAGAAATTTGACACCACGTGTACCATCCGAGTCTACCTCAACTGTTGTGGAAAATACTATCGATAATGATAATAATCAAAAGTATAAACAATTGAAAATTTCCCTCAACGAAATCTTCCAGAGAGAAATGAATTGATGTATAAATATCTCTCTTGCTGAACGTATTAAAACGACAATATTTAATAAAAAAACAAATAATGAAATATTACGTGTTATTGGCGAAATAGGGGATGAATATTTACGACGGATATTTACAACATTTTGGCAAATCAACGCCTGTTTATATGCCTTAGCAACGACAGTGAAGCATTATCTTGGTGATAGCAGAGATATTAACAGAGAGTACCCTTGAGACTGTGATAGGAAAACTCCAAGATAAGAAAACACCAGGAAGAGACTTGATTGTCGGCTACTGGTACAAAAAACTGAAATTCTATCGGAGGTATCTTACTGACCTCTACCAACAAGTTCTTAAGGGAGATACACTTATACCAGAATGGTTGAAATTAGCACAAACATTACTGGTCCCCAAGAACAAAGACACCCACTTGGCAAAAAACTACCGACCCATTGCATGCCACAACCTGATGTATAAGATGTATACAGCCTGCCTGAACCTATTCCTCCAAGATCACTGTGAAAATAATAACATCATCACAGATGAACAAGCAGCTGGAAAGAAAGGGGTTTGGAGATGTATTGAACAACTCCTAATCAACAAAACTGCGATGTCGGACGTGCGAGAACTTAGGAGGAATATGGCTACAGTCTGGCTGGACTACAGGAAAGCTTTCGATTCTGTTCCCCACTCTTGGATGATAGAGGCCCTCCAACTTGCTAAAGTCCCAGACATTATTGTCAGAGCAATAGAGAAGCTGTCTTCTTCTTGGGCTACCATCCTAAGGTTAAAGACAGAGAGGGAGGACTCTATTTTCACTGATAAAATAAAATATCACAGGAGTATATTTCAGGGAGACAGTCTCTCTGTGATATTGTTCATCTTGTCATTAAACCCCTTGTCCTTTCTGCTCAAGAAATGTGAGGGATACATCATTGGCTCACAGGAGGACAGAAATACGAACCTAACTCATAATTTCTTGGTGGACGATCTGAAACTATGCCAAGAACATGGATGGGATGAAGAAAATCTTGACCTGGTTACAACGTTCTCAAAGGATATAGGAATAGAGTTTGGCCAAGATAAATGCTCATACATGACTCTAAAGCGGGGAAAACAAAAACCCAATCTAGCAACATTGTCATCAATGGTCTAACTGTTTCACCAATAATCTGATGATGACTGCTACAGATACCTGGGGATAGATGAGAACATATCCTATAATGGTATCTGTAATAAGGAACGCGTAACCAGGGAATACTACACCCGATTAAGAAAGATTCGGTCATCGGAACTCTCTGCGCAAAACAAAACAGTGGCTCACAATGTGTTTGCTGTGCCTGTCCTAACACCAACGTTTGGAATACTCAATTCGACGATAGACGAAATCCGAGCAGTTGCTGTTGGAACTCGAAAAATAGTAAACAACACCGAAAACTTCCACATCAACAGTGACATAGACCGCCTTTACTTGAAACATAAGCAGGGAGGCAGAGGCCTAACATCAGTCCAGACAGCATTTGAATGTCCCATCATATCCCTCCGACAACTTCTACGAACCTCGAAGCGTAGGAGCCTGTCTCTCGAGCAAGTCTATCTGCATGATTCAATTCAATTCAATATATTTGGCAGAAATTAAAAGATAGATGCTTAAGATGCCATGTAAGGAGGGAAGGGGGGCAAAATTTACACAATCGGAAACACAGTGGTCCAACACCGGTCCAATTTCGCCTTCAATTGTTGCGTGGTTGACGCGTTGACTACTTCTTCTGGAAGCCGATTCCAGGGTCCAGAGATGCGGATCGAGAAAGCAGCTTTCCGTCTATTTAGGCGAAAGCAGCGGTGAAACAGCTTTTTGTCATGTCCAAGTAGACCCCTTTCAAGTGCCGGAGTGAAGAGGAGATCTTGAGGGAGATCGTAATGGCCATTGAAGAGATTGTAAGCCAAGATGAGATCGCCTCTTAGCCGTCGACGCTCCAAGGAGAAGAGGTTCAGCTTCTGCAGCCGGCTTTCGTAAGGCAGCTCATGAAGACCCTGTACCATTCGAGTCGCTAATCGTTGAACTCTCTCAAAGTGATGGATATGCCGGATGAGATATGGGTTTAATGCTTGGATGCCATATTCTAGGTGCGGTCTCACGAGGGCGACATAGAGAGGCCTGAACATTTCTGGAGTAAGTTTGGCAAAGGAGCGTCAAGAAAAAGAGAGCTCCTTGCCTTGTTTGCGGCTTGAATGCAATGTTTTGGTTTGACGGACGAGTCGACCAGCAGACCAAGATCTTTAGTCTCCTCAACCTCCTTCAAAGGAGCAGTGCCACCGTTGAAGGTAAGAGCTGAGTTATAAGGTGTACCCACTTCCATATGGCAACACTTATCGTCATTGAGGTATAAATCCCAGTCAATGGACCAACTCCAGGCGCGCTGGAGGCTGGACTTGAGATTGTCGATCTCGCTCCTACGGGCTACCATGTTCACAACATCTTTTCACCATGTTTCCACCAATCACGTCCGGCATGTCGTTGATGTATAGAAGGAAGAGAATTGGGCCCAACACAGAGCCCTGGGGAACGCCGCTGCCTACACCCACCCCCGATGACAGACTACCATTGATCCGAACTCTGCAAGTACGACCCTCAAGGAATGATCCAATCCACTTTATAATCGAATCATGGAGACCATAGTTGCTGAGCTTATGCAGGAGCAGGCGGTGGTTGACAGAGTCAAAGGCTTTTGCGAAGCCGAGAAAGATAATATCGGCCGCATCTCCATCGTCTATTATTCTCCTCACCCATTCTTCCATCACGAGTAGGTTTGTAAGACAGGAACGTTTCGGGATGAAACCGTGTTGAGATGGAGAGATGGCAGTGAAAGTAGCAAGATGAGCCATAATTGCCCGCTTAATTAGAGATTCCAAGGCTTTACAGACGATTGAGGTGAGGCTCACGGGTCTTTGTCGCCTTTTTTTAAGATAGGGCAAATTATAGCTGAAACAGCTAAGATGAAACAGATAAGATCATGAGAGTTGGGAAGGAACTCCTCGAGAGATATTCCCTGTGTGATAACCAAACACTCACACCCAGAGAAGTCGCTCAGCAGTATCGCAGTGAGTCCATGGATGAAAAACTGCATGCTTATCAGCAAAAAATCATGCATTGATACGTTGCCAGGAAGCTCCAGAGTGAGAGTAATATAGATAAGGAAAGTAGTCTATCTTGGACCAACAACCGCTATATTTGCTCCCACTTTGAAGGATACGCTTTTGCAATCCAAGAACAAGAGATTAACACGAAATACCTGATTCACAAAAGAGATAGGGATGCAGGCAAAACACCTAGATGTGATAACAAGTACAGACTCTGCAGAACTAACATCGAGGATATCACCCATGTCATAAGCAGCTGTCGAAAAATGTCATCGCGGTACTATCTACCCATGAGGCATGATGTAGTGGCCAAAACACTGTCCAATGCAGTCCGGAAAAAAGATAGCCCCGATAATAAACACATTAAAAGCTACAGCAATGTGGAAGACATCCACGTACATAATATGAAAGAGTACTGGTGGAATGTTCCTGTAAAAACGCCAATAAAATGCAGGCATAACGGACCAGATATTATGATATGGGACAGGTAGAAGAAAGCATGCACAGTAGTGGAAGTTAGCTGCCCAGCAGATGCCAATATAATATCAAAGATTAGCGAAAAGGAGAATATTTATGCAGAACTGATGAGAAATCTGCAGGTACTCCACCCTGATTACACCTTCAGATTTATGCCTGTGATTATTGGGGCACTTGGATATGTTAGTAACTGCCACAATACAAATCTTGAGAAGCTAGGCTTCACAGGAACAGAAAGAACACAACTAGTTAGGAAATTACAAGTACGTGTGTGGCAGTGTTCTGTTGACGGGTGCTTGCAGGAGCAAGGTGAGACATATATTGTCGAAGACGGTGTACGTATGATCCTGGGTCTGGAACATCCTGAGGAGAGATGGGAGCAACCATCTGACCAGGTAGAACCAGGGTGGTGCCGTACACTAATTCTGCAGGTGTGTGTCCGAATTCCTCCTTAACGTTGGATCAAATGCCCAGAAGGATGAGTGGTAGGTATTCAAACCAGTGGGTCTTGTCTGGATATGCTTTTATTGCAGCTTTCAATTGGCGATGGACTCTTTCCACGAGACCATTAGCTTGCGGGTGATAAGCTGTCGTGCGGATGTGTTTACATCCTAACAGGCGAGTCAGTTCCCTGAAGAGGTGGGAGTCAAACTGGCGTCCTCTGTCCGTTGTTATCTTCGCTGGGGCGCCATAACGTGATACCCAGTGTAAAACAAAAGTTTTAGCGACTGTTTCTGCTGAGGTATCATTTATGGGAAAAGCCTCAGGCCAACGAGAAAATCGATCGATGCAGGTGAGCAAGTGTGTGTAGTTCTGTGATGGTGGTAGAGGTCCGACGATGTCGATATGCACATGATGAAAACGTGCATCAGGTTGCGCGAATGTGCCGAGTGGAGTTTTGATGTGTCTGTGGACTTTGGCTTTCTGGCAGGCAATGCAGCTCCTGGACCAGTCGCGCACGTCCTTGTTAATGTTAGTTCACACAAAACGAGCAGAGATGAGTTTCTGTGTAGCCCGGATTCCCGGGTGAGACAAGCAGTGTAAAGCAGAAAAAACTTGTCGACGATGCATCTGTGGTACGTACGGTTGTTCATGACCGGTAGAAAGGTCGCAACAAATTTGTCCCGGAGAAGAAGGAATGGGAACTTGCTGAAACTTGAGAGATGGCGAATCTCAGAGTTTCATAAACTCTTCGTCAGTCTCTTGGTCAGCTGCGATTTGTTGAAGGTCGATGCCTGAATGCACATGTATTGCGTTCAGCTGGATTCGGGACAGGGCGTCGGCTGCTACGTTGTCTGATCCCTTGATATGCCGAATATCAGTTGAATATTGGGAGACAAAATCCAGGTGTCGGAGTTCTCTCGGTGAATGTCGATCAGGTTTGATACGGAACGCATAAACTAGTGGTTTATGGTCCGTGTAGATCACGAAATCTGATCCTTCGAGCATGTGCCGAAAATGCTTAACCGAAAGATAGGTTGCCAAGAGTTCGCGGCCAAAGGTACTGTATTTCGTTTCTGCCGCTTAGAAAAGAAGGATAAGGGTTGCCACCCGTCGTCGACATGTTGTTGTAGAACGCCTCCAACCCCCGTGTCTGATGCGTCCACTAGCAGCGAAAGAGGAGCGCCAGACCTGGGGAAAACGAGCATGGAAGCGTTTGCCAACATTTCTTTCAGGCGGTTAAAATATGTTAATTCTTCCTCGTTTAGAGTGATCTCTTCGTTTTTGCGAGTCCGGTTACGAAGAAGGTCCGTGAGGAGTCTGGCTGCGTCGGAACAATGAGGGATGAACCGCCTATAAAAATTCACCAGACCGAGGAATTCATGCAGTTTCCGAAGTGATGTAGGTGCGGGAAAACTGCGGATAGCTTCTACTTTCTCGGGAAGTGGACGAATGCCGTCTTTATCGATGATGTGCCCGAGAAAGGACAGTGAAGGAACGCCGAGAAGGCACTTGCTGGGGTTGATGATGATACCGTACTCAGCCAAACGTCGGAAAAGGAGATCTAAGTGCTTCTCGTGTTCATTCTCGGAAGCACTTGCTACCAGTACGTCGTCAATATACGCGAATACGAAGGGTAGATCGCGTAACATGGTGTCAATGAACCGCTGAAAAGTTTGTGCAGCGTTGCGCAGACCGAACGGCATTCGTAGGAATTCGAATAAACCGAACGGTGTTGTGATTGCGGTCTTCGGAATGTCTGCAGGCTCCATAGGTATCTGGTTATATGCACGCACCAGATCTACCTTGGAAAAGATACGTGCGCCTTGCAGAGAGGCAGAAAAATCGTGCAGGTGAGGTACAGGGTAATTATCGGGCACTGTAGAATTGTTAAGTGCACGATAATCCCCACATGGTCGCCAATCATTCTCGTTTTTTTTTGGAACAAGGTGTAGGGGTGCAGACCAGTTGCTGGAGGAAGGGCGAATGATTCCGAGGTCCAGCATGTGTTGGAACTCCTGCTTGGCGATTCTCAATCGGTCTGGAGGCAGTCTCCTTGGTCGGGCAGCTGTGGGTGGTCCCTTTGTCTCGATGTGGTGCGTGACACTATGCTTAATGGGACTATCCTTAAATACCGGGCGAGTGATGTCTGGGTGTTTCTGGAGAATGCCGTTGTACCGTGAAGGCTCTGACTGGCAAATTACAGGGCTCACTGTGGATTGCGTGGTAAATATACCTCTCACAGTGAGGTTTGTGGTGGTGTCAATAAGCCTCCGGTTCTTCATAT
>OZ024742.1:13027310-13032310 GCA_964016885.1 Eledone cirrhosa | reverse complement strand
GCGTTTGTGGTGGTGTGGCGGATGTGTTGGTGGCGTCAAGGTCATTACCTAGATACATAGCTAGTCGCTCATCGCCTGGCAGATGCTTTGTGTATACTTATACGCACACACATATAGGTATATATGTGCACACATATTGTTGTATAAACACACCCACCACACAACACATACACACATCCCTGCCCACACATATCGACACACGCTCACACACGGCCATATGTATATGTACACACATGTATGTGCATGTGCGCGTGCGGGCACGAATATGGAGAGTGGGGGAGTATCGTTGGGGTGGCGAACGACGGATATGGGGGAAGGTGAGAGGCAATGTAGAAGGTGTTTTACATACATACGTCCACATACATATACCCATACATACATATGGGTATGGGCACCTGGACTCACACTCACGTATACAAAATATACACATACTCACTCGCACACACGTATACTCACGCACATATATACACATACATATATATACACACATACATATATATATACACACATATATATATATATATATATATATAATGGAAACATTTGAACAGGGACAAAACAGAGAGGCAGTACAACGAATGTTTATTAATTTCACGCTCTGGAGAGTGGGGTGTTGGTGGGGGACGACGTTTCGGGCATAAGCCCTTCCTCGGGTGAGAAGTGTGTGGGAACAGAGTTCAAAGGGTGTGTAGGGGAGTGGTGGAGAGACATATAGCGAAAGGAAACGGTGCGAATGAAAAATTAAAAAAATAAAGATAAAAATAAAAATAAAGCATGATCAAAATACAAGGAATGAAATAAATTCAAATATAAAAGCATGATCAAAATAAACTGAAATTAAAAGGGGGGTAAAACAGGTGATGGAAGGGTGTGGGGTGTGTAGGGGTGGTGGCGGGTGGAGTGGGGAGAGGGAGACGGGGTGTCCGAGCGGGGAGGGCTGAAGGTGGTGTGTGTGTGTGTAGGTGTACGTGTGTGTGTGTGTGTGTGTGTATGTGAAAGTAAGGGTTGGGGGAAGAACGGGGTTGCATGTTCAGGAAGAGGTGTGTGTGTGTGTGTGTGGGGGGGGGGGGTCGGAGTGTCTGTGCGTGTCTGTGTGTCTCTGTGTGTGTGTCTCTGTGTGTGTGTCTGTGTTTGTGTCTGTGTGTGTGTCTGTGTGTGTGTCTGTGTGTGTGTCTGTGTGCTTGTCTGTGTGTGTGTCTGTGTGTGTGTGTGTGTCTCTGTGTGTGTGTCTCTGTGTGTGTGTCTCTGTGTGTGTGTCTCTGTGTATGTGTCTGTGTGTGTGTGTCTGTGTGTGTGTGTGTGTGTGTGTGTGTGTGTCTCTGTGTGTATTCAATTCGTCTGCTGTAGACAACGCCCACACACATACAGATAAAAACATACAGCCACACACACAGATACACATACACACAGACACACCCACACATTCAGACACACACCCACACAGACACACCCACACAGACAAACACACATACACACAGACACACCCACACATACAGACACACCAACAGATACAAACACCCACACACAGATACAAACATACAGCCACACACATAGACACACACACACAGACACACACACATACACACACACAGACACACTCACATACCCACCCACACACAGACACACACACAGAAACAGACACACTCACATAACCACCCACACACAGACACACACAGACACACTCACATACCCACCCACACACAGACACACACACAGACACAGACACACTCACATACCCACCCAGTTACACACATATATGTTGTGCTTCGTTTGAGAAGCTCTTTCATCGAGACATAGCAACAAGTTGTGTTGATATGTTTTGTGTCGTCTGCTAACGGTTCTCAAGTTGTAACACATCAAATAGACTGTACTTTTACAACTTACATTTTATAATTAAAAACATACACATACGTGTCTCTCTCTCTCTCTCTCTCTCTCTCTCTCTCTCTCTCTCTCTCTCTCTCTCTCTCTGTCTCTCTCTCTCTCTCTCTATATATATATATATATATATATATAAACGTTTGTATATGTATAATAAAACAAAAACAATGCAGGTATGGACATAGAATAAAGAATGCAAAAGATATTGTTGACAATTAGTCTTTTACCTTAGATTTATTTAAATGTCCTTAATTTTCGAGATAATATCTCTTCTTCGGAGGGAAGTAAAGCGGTTAAACCAGTGTTCTAAATAGCTTGCCACGTCATGCTGACATCTATGCCATTTTCTGTCACCATGACATGGCAAGCTATTTAGAACACTGGTTTAACCGTTTTACTTCCCTCCGAAGAAGAGATATTATCTCGAAAATTAAGGATATTTAAATAAATCTAAAGTAAAAGACTAATTGTCAACAATATATTTTGCATTTATATTCTTTATTCTATGTCCATACCTGCATTGTTTTGGCTTTGTTATACATTTACAAACGTTTATACCTCATTACACAATGCTTCAAGGGAACTATAACTTCCTCCATATATATATATAAACATCATAGGAACTTACCAACATTTCAACCATCCTCTTACGGAATCACCTATATAACTCACCCACACACACACCCAAAAAATGTTTTTCTTCCACACGCCACCTACACCCACAACACGCTTAAACCCCACACACACACGTGCTTTCCACCACATATTTACACCCTCAGCCTCCTGATTCCTCTCCCCCCACCCCTCTATCCACACACGCACAGACACTCCGACCTACAACCCCTCCACACACATACCTCTTCCTGAACATCCAACCCCGTTCTTCCCCCAACCCTTACTTTCACATACACACACACACACACGTACACCTACACACACACACCACCTTCAGCCCTCCCCGCTCGGACACGCCGTCTCCCTCTCCCCACTCCACCGCCACCACCCCTACACACCCCACACCCTTCCACCACCTGTTTTACCCCTTTTTAATTTCAGTTTATTTTGATCATGCTTTTATATTTAATTTTATTTCATTCCTTGTATTTTGATCATGCTTTATTTTTACTTTTATTTTTAATTTCATTCGCACCGTTTCCTTTCGCTATATGTCTCTCCACCACTCCCCTACACACCCTTTGAACTCTGTTCCCACACACTTCTCACCCGAGGAAGGGCTTATGCCCGAAACGTCGTTCCTCACCACCACCCCACTCTCCAGAGCGTGAAATTAATAAACATTCGTTGTACTGCCTCTCTGTTTTGTTCCTGTTCAAATTTTTCCATTATATATATATATATATATATATATATATAACCCAAAATATTTTGAGTTGTAAAAACTTCTTCACCTACTTTTATCTGTTTTCGTATTAGAAAACGATTTATTCTAAATTTATATATATATATATATATATATATATATATATATATATATATATATATATATATATATATATATATATATATATATATATATATACATATATATATATATATATATATATATATATATATATATATATATATATATATATATATATATATATATACATATATATATATATATATATATATATATATCAAATATTGCGTTATAAACTCGAAATAGTCTTTTACAATTAAATAGCTCAAAGAAGGGAATATTTCTGAGCCGTGTAATACAAATGAATATATGAGGGATGAACATCTATACACTTATAGAAGTGTTCGGATTGCAAATGACCAAGTTTGCTAGGTTGAAAGAATACTAATTTAACATAATATTGTTTGCAAGTTTCGATTTAAAATAATAAATCAATAAAAATAACAAACCTATATTGGCAATGGCCGTGATACCTGGAGAAATTTTAAATCTGTTTGACAAATTTCAAATTTGTTTCGCAACAATTAAGTGAAAGTTACTATTCCTGTGCTCTTCTGCAGGTATCCAGAAATTGGTAGCTTCCACTTCAAAATACTTAAGAAGTTAGGCGCTGGGACACACGTGCGTTCAACAACACATATTTCTCTGTCTTCTTAAGTATTTTGAAGTGGAAGGTACCAATTTCTGGATACCTGCAGAAGAGCACAGGAATAGTAACTTTCACTTAATTGTTGCGAAACAAATTTGAAATTTGTCAAACAGATTTAAAATTTCTCCAGGTATCACGGCCATTGCCAATATAGGTTTGTTATTTTTATTGATTTATTATTTTAAATCGAAACTTGCAAACAATATTATGTTAAATTAGTATTCTTTCAACCTAGCAAACTTGGTCATTTGCAATCCGAACACTTCTATAAGTGTATAGATGTTCATCCCTCATATATTCATTTGTATATATATATATATATATATATATATATATATATATATATATATATATATATATATATATATATATATATATATGTATATATATATGTTGTACTTTTTAATTTTATACTGGTTTCATTTTACACAGTTTTGAGAAGCATGTGTCAAATAATTCGCGTCCACTATCATTGTAGATGTATGTGTATCTGTTTATATATGTATGTATATATTTATGTTATATATATATATATATATATATATATATAATGTATATCTATATATATAGTTCGTTTTTGTATTCGTCTTGCAAGGTTCTTGATATATATACATATATATATATATATATATATATATATATATATATATATATATATATATATATATATATATATATATATATACATACGTATATGCATGTATATATAAAATATGTGTCAATATTTTGGTCTACAGAATCACTGGAGGACCTGAATTTTTACAGTTTTCTTTTGCAGACTTTGAGACATTGACATATTTTGTACTTGACAGAATCTTGCATTCCTATATCATCCATTTAGCAAAGCAGAAAGTTCAGCTAAGAAAAATATTCGCACTGCATTGCTGGAGCGTAATCTCGCCCACAAATATCATATAGTAAGTACAGTGAATATTTTAAAATTTATTTTGAAATTTTTTCTTTATTTGCTTTCCCTTTATTTTATATGTTCTGGCTTGTTAATTTATTAACTTGTCATTGAACCACACTGGCATACGGTCCGACTAT
>OZ024742.1:13014810-13022310 GCA_964016885.1 Eledone cirrhosa | reverse complement strand
GTTGCTTTCACTTCAATTTATTATAATAAATTTATAAATTTAGGAATTTATAAATTTCCGGATGGTTGGTTGGTTCCACAACCAGATGATTGTTTATATATTGTCAAAGTTCTTTCATCACACATTCTGTGACCTCTTCAGTGACTGGGGATTCTTTTCTTTGTTTTTGTGCCTCTCCTTTGTTCTGTCCTACGCCATCTTGTTTTTGTGTATGTTGTGTGCTTAGCTTGCGCATGTGTTACATCCGGGTGTCTGTATGTGTTTATATTTATTTATTTGTTTATTTACATGTTACTGGTTGGTTGTTTGTTCTATGTGTGTGTGTGTTTTCATTTTGTCCTTAATTGTAAGTTGTGATGTTGCTGTTCCATTCATGTTTTCTATTTAATTTTTGTTGGAGTTGCAAACTAAGCACACAACACACAAAAACAAGATGGCGTAGGACAGAACAAAGGAGAGGCACAAAAATAAAGAAAAGAATCCCCAGTCACTGAAGAGGTCAGAGAATGTGTGACGAAAGAATTTGACAATATATGAACAATCGTCTGGTTGTGGAACCAACCAACCAACCGGAAATTTATAAATTCCTTAATTTATAAATTTAATTTATAATAAATTGAAGTGAAAGCAACTGGTGCGTGTGTTTCTTATTGGCAACATGACCCTCCCAAAGTATAACAATATATATATATATATATATATATATATATATATATATATATATATATATATATATATATATATATATATATATATCCAGGAGGGAGGTGTAACTTGGAGTTACTGCAGGTTCACCCGGGAGAGCACTCGATGTTTAGGTTCACTTCTGTGATGAGGTGTAGAGCTATACAGAGTGTAATATATTGAAAGGATAACAAGGACGATTGATTACTCCTTCATTGCATTTATTGATAGGTGACGCGCGTTTCGCCACTAATCAGCTCAAGGTTCGATCTGTATCGATCCTACCCGACTCAATAATCGGCGGCTCGACGGACCCTTTTAAAATGCTATAAGAAAATGAAATACTTGTGGTAAAGTCAGAGTTTCAAGAGTTTGACAAAATGGGTTGTTTTGATTGGTGGGAAGGATCAAGTGGATGTACTGGCCTGTGGTGTATATGAGGGTGGGTGTGATGGTGAGATGTTGGTGACGGTCGGTGGATGAGATGGCCTGTGGTGTGGTGGTGGCGTGTTGGCCTTGGCCTGTAGTGTATGTGGGGGTGGATGTGATGATAAGATGGTGGTTATGGTCGCTTTCTGGGATGGGCTGTGGTATGAGGTTAGTGGGTTTTCGGTAGACGGGTTGTCGTGTGTGGGGTGTGGTTGTGGTGTTGTTGTTTATGGTAGTGGCGTTTGTGACACACCGTAACTTCTGGTCATGTAATCATTTTGTCGAACATATCACCCCAGCACCAAAACCACCACCATGACCACAACACACATCGCCATACATCCATAAACTCTTCTCCCCGCGTTCCCTATGTCACCTTCTAACCTGTAACCCATCGCACTATTCCATCCTGTATATTTTTGTCGCTTACAACTCCACCACCACCACCACAAAACACAACTCCATACTTCATCAACACCGCCAACACATACCTCCCCTCCCGGACCAACGCAAGTGTGTGTGTCTGTGTGTAAGTATTTTTACATATACGGGCGTATAAATATGCGTGCGTGTACGCATACATATATGTGTGCACATATATATATGTATATATATATATATATATATATTGGTAAACGGAATAGAAAATGCTGACAAATTGTTCACAGTGAAAAATAGTTTAATTAGGAATAAATGAGAATTAGTAATTGTATTGGTTAGTATTCAGTTTTGGTTTTAAGTTTTACCGGTTGCGCATTTCTAATGCTTTTCAAAAATAATTTTGAGATAGAGCGTCCGTGATGTTTGCTCTGATCTGATTAGTTTTGGGAATTCTACCTGTTTTTATGTTAAAAAAGTGACTCCAGCGCTATTAAAATTGGTTTTTGCGCCAATACGTGTTGCAAAAATTCTTGTGGTCAAAACAATTTTGATTGGTCGGTAGAGGTCATGTGAATGTAAAAAATTGATTTTGCGCCAAGACTGAGAAATGACTCTTTCACAACAAATATGTGTGTGTGTGTGTGTAGTAGTAGTAAAGTGTTAGTTGTTGTGATAAGGTTAGCAGGGATGTGTGTGCGAACCGCAGCCTGTTGACAGTTCAAATGCCTATTAAGTGTGTGTGTGTGTGTGTGTGTGTGTGTGTGTGTGTGTATAGCAGAGTAATTCGTGGTAGAGGGATCTTTAGTAGAAATGTGTCTGTAAGTCAGTGGGGGATATTTTAACATGTCAACAGATATTTTTCAGCTCTTGTCTTATACGGAGAAGTGTGTGTGTGTGTGTGTGTGTGTGTGTGTGTGTGTGTGTGTGTGTGTGTGTGTGTGTGTGTAGCAGAGTAATTCGTGGTAGAGGGATGGTCAGTAGCAATGTGTCTGTAAGTGAGTGGGGGATATTTTAACATGTTAAAAGATATTTTTCAGCTCTTGTCTTATACGGAGAAGTGTGTGTGTGTGTGTGTGTGTGTGTGTGTATAAGTCTCTTTGTATGTTAATGTACGCGTGTGTATGTGTGTGTGTATATATGTGTGTGTGAGTGTGAGAATGTGTGTGTGTGTCTGTGTGGGTGGACCAGTATTTTTTTCCCTGAAAATATCGTATAATGTACACCATTTTACCAGGGAAAAAAATACTGGTCCACCCACACACACACACACATTCTCACACACATACACACACACACACACACACACACACATATATACACACACACTTACACACGCGTACATTAACATACAAAGAGACTTATACACACACACACACACTTCTCCGTAAAAAGACAAGAGCTGAAAAATATCTTTTAACATGTTAAAATATCCCCCACTCACTTACAGACACATTCCTACTGACCATCCTTCTACCACGAATTACTCTGCTATACACACACACACACACGCACACACACACACACACACTTGTCTTAATAGGCATTTGAACTGTCAACAGGCTGCGGTTCGCACACACATCCCTGCTAACCATTATCACAACAACGAACACTTTACTACTACTACTACACACACACACACACACACACATATATTTGTTGTGAAAGAGTCATTTCTCAGTCTTGGCGCAAAATCAATTTTTTACATTCACATGACCTCTACCGACCAATCAAAATTGTTTTGACCACAAGAATTTTTGCAACACGTATTGGCGCAAAGACCAATTTTAATAGCGCTAGAGCCACTTTTTTAACATAAAAACAGGTAGAATTCCCAAAACTAATCAGATCAGAGCAAACATCACGGACGCTCTATCTCCAAATTATTTTTGAAAAGCATTTAGAAATGCGCAACCGGTAAAACTTAAAACCAAAACTGAATACTAACCAATACAATTACTAATTCTCATTTATTCGTAATTAAACTATTTTTCACTGTGAACAATTTGTCAGCATTTTCTATTCCGTTTACCAATATATAACTTGTGTGTTACACCTCTATTCTTTTAACTATATATATATATATATATATATATATATATATATATACGTAGGTCCCGGGTTGAGTCGGGGATAACCACAGTAAGTAAGGTACTCAATACATGGCAGAGTAAAATTTTTTTATTTTATAGAAGGAGCTTCTACAGGACTAGTACTGTTTCATTCAGATGAAATCTTCAGGAAGCTGGGTGTCATATTAAGTTCTGAAGATTTCATCTGAATGAAACAGTACTAGTCCTGTAGAAGCTCCTTCTATAAAATAAAAATATATATATATATATATATATTTAAAAGAATAGAGGTGTAACACACGAGTTATGATATATTGGTAAAAGGAAAAGAAAATGCTGACTAAGTGTTCCCAGTGAAAAATAGTTTAATTAGGAATAAGTAAAAATTAGTAATAAGTACTGGTTAGTATTCAGTTTTCGTAAAACTGAATACTAACCAATACTTATTACTAATTAAACTATTGTTCACTGGGAACACTTAGTCAGCATTTTCTTTTCCTTTTACCAATAATTATATATATATATATATATCTATATATATGTATATAGGTGAATCTGTGTGTATGTGTATATGTGTGCGTATATGTGTATGTATGTGTATGTGTGTGTATATATGTGTGTATATAAATGTGTGTGTATACGTGTGTGTGTGTGTGTATGTTTATGTATACGCGTGTGTGCGTGTATGTGCGCATATCCGTATGTGTGTATGAGTGTAGGTATTCTTTTTGGTAAATATCATCTTGGTTAAGAGAGTGGGACTGGCTTTGTGCAGTGCCTTTGCTCACTATAAAAGCTTCACGGCACAGGCATTGCTTTATATCTGGAGATCTCTCTGCCCTTGTCGTCACATGGTACCATGGGCCCAGCACTATGTGTCAGTAATTGTCACAGGTGTAGTGTTTGTACCAGAGTTTTCAAGTCACTGGCTGGACTAAAAAGTCACACTCATCCAGCGCATCGGTAGGAGTTCTACATGGATATAAAGTAGTGGCCGTACTCGAAAACGAGTTGGCAGCCACCACCATGTGTATGTATATATGTATAACACCTTCTCCATTGCCTTTCACCTTCCCTCCATCTTTGTCCTTCGCCATCCCCACCGATACTTCCCCACTTTCCCTATATGTGTCCGCATGCGCGCATGCACATACATGTGTGTATATATACATATGGCTGTATATGTGTGTGTGTGGATATGTGTGGGCGAGGGTGTGCGTATGTGTTGTGTGTGTTTATACATCAATATATATGCGCATATATACATATGTGTGTGTGTATACATATATACAAAGCATTTGTCAGACGAAGAGCGTCTTGCTATGTATCTCCGTAAGGACACGACACCACCAACACATCCACCACACCACCACAAACGCCACTACAATAAACAACAACACCACAACCACACCCGCACACTCGACAATCCGTCTACCGACAACCCACTAACCTCATACCACAGCCCATCTCAGTAAGCGACCATAACCACCATCTTATCATCACATCCACCCCCATATACTCTACAGGCCAAGGCCAACCCACCACCACCACACCACAGCCCATCTCATCCACCGACCGTCACCAACATCTCACCATCACACCCACCCTCATATACACCACAGGCCAGTACATCCCTTTGATCCTTCTCACCAATCAAAACAACTCATTTTGTCAAATTCTTGAAACTCTGACTTTACCACAAGTATTTCATTTTCTTATAGCATTTTAAAAGGGTCCGTCGAGCCGCCAGTTATTGAGTCAGGTAGGATCGATACAGATCGAACCTTGAGCTGATTAGTGGCGAAACGCGCGTCACCTATCAATAAATGCAATGAAGGAGTAATCAATCGTCCTTGTTATCCTTTCAATATATATATATATATATATATATATTATAAAAAATGGCTTCAACAGGTCTAAAGCTGTTTCATTCGAAGCTTGATGATTTTCTTCGAATGAAACAGTTCTAGTCCTGTAGAAGCCATTCCTATATTAACAATTTATACACTGCTATGTATTGTGTACCTTACCTACTGTGGTTACTCAACACACACACACACACTCACTCACACATATATAAAGAGAGATATGTAAAATCCCGACCGCGTTGCCAAGCAGTTTCGGGTTGTATATAATCGAGGGTAGGGTGAAACGTTTATAGGCTGACTATGAAGGAGTGATGCTAGAGCTGTGAAATTTTACCTGCATTAATTTCAACTCTTCTTATTAATAACTGCATTGTTTCTTTCCAGGGACTAGGTTAAAAAATAAACACTATTTGGTCATTCCATGAGAGTATCTTGGTCAGCTTATGGACTTTTCAATGTATGAACTGTGCAGCCGACACTCGTATATAAGCGACCAAGGTATCGACATCTACGCTAGAAAAACTGTTTTGATAAATTCGGATCAAAAGTTCGAGAAAGTTCCCTTTTGGCGTTAGCTTGTGGACAACAGACTCGGGTGGTGTAACATATCTGATTGTTCTCCCCGCCGTCTAAAGTATGATATGACAGGTTCCTCTATTTCAGAGGCTCTCTCTATTGTGACAGTCGACTTATCACACTCAGTCTTTATTTATCTTGACACTGACACGGTACGAAACGAGAAGATAACATTTCTAAGAGTCATAAGATTTAAGATCCCTATTCAAACAAACTATAGCAGCATTAACTTCCTAGATGTGTTATTCAAGCTTGAGAACGACACTTTTACCTTTATTGCAAACTGAACCAGATACTGCACTATATCAATTGAAAATCTCACCTTTTGAGGACTATAACGAACTCTGTCGTTAAAGCGTCTTCGTGTGATTTTCTCATATATATATATATACACACATCACATATACAACGCTTTCTAGTCACATATATATATATATATAGACACATCACATATACAACTCTTTCTAGTCACATATATACACACCTTACATCTAAGTGTCGACCTAATAACATTAATTGTTCAGTATCACTGTTTCCTTCTTTTTAATATATAAATATATATATATATATATATATATATATATATATATATATATATATATATATATATATATATATATATATATATATATATATATATGAATGAGATATATAAAATAACTCTCCTTTGTTAATATTGTAAAATAAAATATGTAATATATATATATATATATATATATATATATATATATATATATATATATATATATATATATATATGAGAGACGTAAAATAAGAAAATTATAAAATTAACTTACTTACTAAAATATCACTTCCAACTAATTAGTTTCTGAAATGGAATAAATATACTTTCCGAAGAAAGCATGGAGAATCATTTCGTCGTCAGGGAAGACTATTCTCAGCTAAGTATCCAGGCAAAGCGTGGACTCTGGAAACTTATTCAAAAATAATTCAGTGGATAGAAAATAGCAAAGCGTGGACTGAATTCCTAGCCATTGAGAAAATCACTGCCTCTGCGTCGGTGGCAAATTCAAAAAGAATCAATCACGTGACATCGAGGTCAATCAGTGGAAAGTGGTTTGCTAATAAGTTTAATAATACCATAGCAGCAGTTTTGGCCAATATTGCTCGACAAATAATTTGGAGATAATTATAAAGAATTAATATCTAGTAACATATATATACATACAGATGCATATCAATGCTAGCAAATATATAGGTTTTGACAGGCCGCTGTCTTATTAGCCAACCACTTTCCACTGATTGACCTCGATGTCACGTGATTGATTCTTTTTGAATTTGCCACCGACGCAGAGGCAGTGATTTTCTCAATGGCTAGGAATTCAGTCCACGCTTTGCTATTTCCTATCCACTGAATTATTTTTTAATAAGTTTCCAGTGTCCACGCTTTGCCTGGATACTTAGATGAGAATAGACTTCCCTGACGACGGAATGCTTCTCTGTATCTTCTTCGGAAAATATATTTATTCCAT
>OZ024742.1:12987310-13009810 GCA_964016885.1 Eledone cirrhosa | reverse complement strand
GCGGATATAACATAGGTTCAAAGCAGTGGAAAATAGCAGGAAAGCCATTTCATGTGATATCTAGACATAGACAAACAATAAAACAAAAAGCAAACCGTCATATAATGAGAGAAAACAAAAGATTTCCGAGAAAATGTGTAGTCATAAAAATGACATTAAAATGAAGGTGGACCATTCGCAGTTAAAACTACTCGCTATGTTTAATACTATATTACTAATAAACACATAAGTTGTTCCGAACTTTTACAATGTGAGTCTATTATCTCTTCTAACTTTGTCGATAACACCAAAATAAAAGAGAGAAAAAAAAAATTGAAAGTAATAACAGAGAACACATTAAAACAAATTTCTCTACTTTCAAATATATCCTATTTAGTACCGAATGTTGCTTCTCATACTAGTTATACTCTTTCGTTGAATAGTGAAACCGTTTAAAAATAATCGCTAAAGTCTGAAATATCCATTGAAACGTGTATCACATCCCTTCCATATACGCAGAGATAACTTACAAATTGAGGATTCTTAAACTTTTCTAAAAATTTACTTAAAACAAGGGGTTCGAATTCAGAGAGATTTTTCTCTCATTTTTCTTCTTTTCTGAACGTGATATAATAATTACAAGTTATCGTGTGTCCAGTCAATTCAGTTTGTTAGTTGCTATCTTGACGGCTGCCATTATTCTTTCTCGTCTGATCTCGGTTTCATGTCAGACTTTATCTGCAGACAATAGACAATTATTTTATTGTTATGTGAACTTCCAGAATGATCTCTAATTTTATTTACTTCTATTTAATTATATCTTAGTGTAAAATTCCTTGAAATACCAGACAATGTTTCACTATTATGGCAATATCACTCGCTGATTTTCCAAAAAGCGGGTCACCATTACTATCAAATGCATGTATATATATGTATGTATCTATGTGTGTATGAGCGTCTGTGTGCGAGTGTGTGTCTGGGTGTGTGCGCGTGTCTGTAAAATTATATATATTTATCCATCGATCTATGTATCATAATATATCGAGCTTCATTTGATGTAAGTATTTATGCATCGACCTGTCTGTTTCTCTCTCCATCTCTTTCGACACACAGACGCACACTCACACACCAACACATATATTTATACATTCATTTTCATATTCATATATGCATGTATAATCGCTGCATCTGTGGGTATATAAGAGACATTGTAACATTATATGTATGTATATATATTCGTAGGTGTATATACACATATATCTATATCTATATCTACATATCTATTTATCTATCGATACACTCACACACACACACACACACACACACACACACACACACACACACACACACACACACACACACACACACACACACACACACACACACACACACACACCCACACACACACACCCCCACACACACACAAACATACACACATATAGTTTAGAAAGAGTCGGGGTCCCATCTATTTCTTATATAATCTCACCCTACTATCCCAAGTATCGAGTATTGTGCTGAATAATGGTCTTACTAGTTTAATCCAGTTATATACATATGTGTACACGTATATATACGTATAGATATATATAAATATATAAATATAAATATATATGTATATATATATATATATATATATATATATATATATATATATATATATATGTATGTATATATATATATATATATATATATATATATATATATATATATATATATATATATATATATACATATATATATATAAATATAAGTATGTATACGTACATACATATATGTATACAGACGTATAGTAGTATGTATATATATACATACATGCATATATATACATGTACGTATGATATTACCGAGCATTTATTATAATGCTCGGTTTGTTTGTAAACAAACATCCCGAATTAAACCGTACAGTGTTCAAGCAACCATCGTGGCCCTTTTGTTCAACACTGACAAAGCAACGCTGTACTAGTTTCAAGCTTATTAGCTATCGTCAGCATCGTATACCTTTCTGCCAGATGATTGAACGTCTGAAAGTATATACTTTCCTTATGCATATTAACGGCTGAGCAGCCTAATTTGCATATCGAGTGAGTTAGTCGGCCAGGCGCACCAAAAACGATAAATGAAAAAAATGAAACGAAATTTCATTTCTCACTCTTAGTACGGCTGATACTTAAATATAAGTATGTATACGTACATACATATATGTATACAGACGTACAGTAGTATGTATATATATACATACATACACACATATATATATATGTACATATGGATTTACCGAGCATTTATTATAATGTTCGGTTTGTAAACAAACATCCCGAATTAAGTCGTACAGTGTTTAGCAACCATCGTTGCCCTTTTGTTCAACACTGACAAAGGAACGATGTACTAGTTTCAAGCTTATTAGCTATCGTCAGCACCGTATACCTTCTTCACTCGATATACAAATTTGGCTGCTCAGCCGTTAATAAGCATAAGGAAAGTATATACTTTCAGACGTTCAATCATCTGGCAGGAAGGTATACGGTGCTGACGATAGCTAATAAGCTTGAAACTAGTACATCGTTCCTTTGTCAGTGTTGAACAAAAAGGCAACGATGGTTGCTAAGCACTGTACGACTTAATTCGGGATGTTTGTTTACAAACAAACCGAGCATTATAATAAATGCCCGGTAAATTCATACGTACATATATATATGTGTGTATGTATGTATATATATATATATATACATACTACTGTACGTCTGTATACATATATGTATATACGTATACATACTTATATTTAAGTAACAGCTGTACTAAGAGTGAGAAATGAAATTTCGTTTCATTTTTTTTCCATTTATGTATAAATATATATATATATATATACATATCCAAATTATGGGTGTCATGCCATAGGCGTGCGCCAAATTGCCCGGAAAATAAGCTCAAAGATTCTATCGAGTAGGTCCGAGCATTTTATAATAACTAGAAATTGATTAACATATATATAAACATGAATAATCACAGGAGATAATTTTTACAAGCGTGTAACCACGCATAACTAGGTAGGTAACAAAATAAAGTTGACTAGAACTTCAAAAATAGATACCTTTTAATATGATTAATCTTCCCTGTATATATTCCATTAAAGAAATATAGTTCACCAATTAATCGGATGGTAAGTCACGGAAGTGGATATTTTTGGATTATCAACAAGGAAGAAAAATTTACAGCAATCCATGCTTACACAACGAGTCCAAATCTGCAACTGGCTGCTACCACGTGTTGTGTTTACACATCACAGCAGCTTCGTCTTAGTGGCGTGAATTCGACAACTAGAAACAGCAGCTTCGTCTCAGTGGCGTGAATTCGACAACTAGAAACAGCAGTCGATTCCTTTCAACAGAGTTAGCTCTACAATTAAGGAGCCGTATTTATATCTATAGATATAAATACGGCTCCTTAATTATATCTCTAGATTTTTTTTAGCCGTTGCTCGCACCAACCGGAGGTATATAGTCTTCAAAGCGATGAAATACCAATGATGGTTGGAAGATCACTGATGAAGGACTAACTTTATTCATATATATATATATATATATATATATATATATATATATATATATATATATATATATACATATATACACATTATACATACATATACATACACACACACACACACACACACATATATATATATATAATTGGAATTGGTGCTCTGAAATAGCGATATATATATGAATATATAAGCTAAAGTGCGAAGCAGAGCTCTGTCAGCTTTATCTCCCCTGTTTGCTGAAAATTAAAGTAAGTGCGACTGTCACTACTATAAAACAATAGCGTAAGGTCTTCGAAATGCTTTTAATTAAGCATAGAGTGTATTGTAAAATACACTATATAGACATTTATATATATATATATACATATATATATACACATATATACACTCATATACACACATATATACACATACACAAACACACACACACACATATATATACATATATATATATATATATATATATACATATATACACACACATATATATATATATATATATATATATACATATATATATATATATACATATATATATGTATATATATACATATACACACATATATACATATATATTTAAGAGAAACTTAAAAATAAGGAGTGCCACCCCAATTTGAACTTGTTTATAGAATTATTTCTGCCATTGTCACTCTAAATATAAATTATAGCCTTAAAGAATTAGCTTTTAATGAATTCCCTTTTCTTTCAACCAATGACCTCCACCCATCCCACTCCCCACCCTCTCCTACCACCTGAAAAGATATAAATACCAAACATATATTTGGGAAAGCTAGATTCCTGATGATTTCTAAAGATTGAAACAGTTCTACTCCTGTAGAATCTCATCTATATTAAAACTATATATATATAGTTTCACTGAGGAACTGGAATCATATGATTCCAGTTCCTCAGTGAAATAACAGCCCAACCAGGAACTGGGCATATCAGAGTATTGAGAAAGTTAAACACCTCAACAACATGTGTACTCGTCTCTACCACACTAATTCGGACTGCCTGAAGAGGTCACAGCCAAAGATGGCTGTCACCGAAATATATATTGCAGTAATAAACGAAGCCACATTTTAAACATTTGACTTATTTATTTTATTTTATTTTACATTACTCCGGAGTAACCAAACCAACCTGCGCACTTCGTCGAGTGCTCCTATCTGCATACTGAGGTGTGGTTTGGTATACAACCAACATATACTAATATATATATATATACGATTTATTTCTATATATATAAAATTTTCGCTCTACATGGCTGAATAAAAAAAATGTAATCTGAGTTTTTCGAATATTAATAATAACATTCGATTCGTTTGCATAATTGCAAACGAATCGAATCGACCCCGTAAGGATGAAAGGCAATCGCGCCGAGGTTAACTTTGCCTTTCATCCTTACGGGGTTGATAAAATAAAGTACCAGTAATGTACTGGGATAATTGGTGGCCTTATGCCAAAAGTAGAAACAATTATTAATATTCGAAAAACTCAGATTACACACACACACACACACACACACACACACACACACACACACACACACACACACACACATATATATATATATATATATATATATATATAGGAAAAGGTATGACCCCCATGGCAGAGCTCAAGCCGTTTCGACGGCTATTTCTGGACTCACAAAATAGCCGTCGAAACGTCTTGAGCTCTGCCGTCTGTATCATACTTTTTCCTATTACCCACTCTACTACCCTGAGTATTGCGTACTCTGGTGCGTTATGGTCCATCTGGTTCCTTACCACAATTCCTTCGTTATATATATATATATATATATATATATATATATATATATATATATATATATATTTATTTATTTATATAGTGGGATAAAGCTCAATAAGACGGGATTATAAAGCGAGCTTCCTAGCCAGAGACCTCCATCTTCTCTCTGATCTCCCTGTCAAATATATAAAATAAACAGCTCGGATTAACATATATCACTGCAGACATTGGAGGAAACATATCAACGAATTATTTAGGGAATCAGTATAAGTATAAACACGAAGAGTGTCAGCAACTTGCTGATCGATTTTGATACTTCGATCTAAAGTTTCCAGCAAATAACCAGTATTTGTTTCACTATAGAAACGTCTTCTATAGTCACACAAAGGATCTAACATGTACTTCGTTTACGTTAGGTCACAACACCTCACCTCCGGTCAGTTCCGTTTTCGCACCAATGACTGGCCAAAATGTTTCTTTCATTTACTCAAAATTCTCTAAAGTTAAGTTGACGTTTACATAGAACTTTTATACACTATCATGTGTAGAGTAACTCTAACGTACACATATTGAATACATGCTAGGCTTACACCGACACACACTCACACACACACACACACACACACACACACACACACACACACACACACACACACACACACACACACACACACACACACACACACACACACACACACACACACACACACACACACACACACACACACACACACACACACACAGAATACATGATAGGCTTACATATATAAATTTCCATACATATATATATATATATATATATATATATATATACTTACATTCATACATACATACATACATGCATACATACATACATACATGATGGCTGCCCCCTCGTTATCGAGTATGGCTATTGCACGAGGAAAAAAAAAATTATATATTAATAAATAAATAAAAAATAAAATAAAATAAGAAAAAGAAATATATATCTATCTATCTATCTATCTATATATATATATACACACATACATATACATATATACACACATATATATATACACACACACATATACATTAATAACAATAATAAAAATAATAATAATAACAACAATAATAATAACGACAACAGCAACAATAATAATATACATATACATATATATATATACACACACACGCACACACATAAACATACCTATACACACACACGATAGCAACTAACAGCGCTGCGATCGAATGTGGCTTGTTAGCCCAGCCAATGATCTAAAATGTCTTCCACAGAGTCGGCAACCAAAACATTCACTGGGAATAGCCGGCTGTGGTTGGAGTTCATGTACTTTTGCATGTCGCTTGAGCCCTCCTGCTGATTTACATTCTCTACCATATGTTTGGCAAGCATGATGAGTAGCATCTCCAACAGCAGCCTGGTAGTTAACCACTGGTCTTACTTTATGACTGCGAAGATGACTTTCGAGTTCAGCTTTGCTTAGGCAGAGTCTCGCACAGACGCTGCATGTCAGCACCATAGGAGGACCCTCGCCGTCTGGAAGTGCAACAGCAATGTCCTTCCTCACATCCCGCTTTACTTTCTCGTATGCGATTCGAGATGCCTCAAAGGCAACTTTTCCCTCATATACAGTCTTTCTCCATTTATTACGATCAGCAGCAATATTCTCCCATGTATCAGCAGAGATGTTAGCGTCTTTCAAAGAGGCTTTCAAGGAATCCTTATACCTCTTTTTTGGTTTATGTGGCGGTCGTTTTCCTTTAACCAACTCTCCATAAAAGAGTTGTTTTGGTATTCTAGAATCCTTCATCCTGGCAAGGTGACCACTCCAACGGAGTCGTTGCTTAAGCACAAGAGCTTCTATACTGTCACACATAGAGCTTTCCAAAATCTCAACATCACTGATGTGGTCCCTCCAGTGAACGCCGTGGATCCGTCTGAGACACATCTGATGGAAACGCTCCAATTGCTTAAGGTGGTGTCGATATGTGACCCAGGTCTCGCAGGCATAAAGAAGACAAGAGAGCACACATGCCTTGTACACCTTTACCTTTGTCCTCCTGCATATGTCTCGCCGACCCCAGAGTCGCCTTTCTAGCTTTCCGAAAGCATCACTTGCTTTTCTAATCCTAAGTGAGATTTCACTGTCAAGGTTGCTGTATCGATTAACAGTGCTTCCCAGGTAGACAAACTGATCAACCACTCCAAGTCGTTTATCATACACATAGATATTTGGTTCACTGTACTGCTTAACAGGGGCAGGTTGGTACATGACGACGGTTTTCTTGAGACTGACAGTCAATCCTAGGGCAGTGCAAGCGTCAGAAAATGCATTCAAAATGTGCTGCATATCACTCTCTGTGTGCGCTACAAGATCGCAATCATCTGCATACAAGAGGTCTCTTATGATTGATGTACATACTTTTGTCTTTGCAGCAAAGCGCCTAATGTTAAATATGCTGCCTGAGCTTCGATATCAGATGTAAACACCATGCTCGCAATTCCTGAATGCAATACAGAAAACCATTGCAAAGTATATGGCAAACAGGGTCGGTGCTGGAATATCCCCCTGTTTCACTCCATTTTTTACTGAGATAGGCTCCGACATATTACCTCCGACATTAACCCAAGCCTTCATGTCGTCATGGAAAGACCTAACTAAAGCAAGGAACTTATCAGGGCAACCAAGTTTCTGGAGAACCTTCCATAATGCATCTCTGTTAAGAGTATCGAAAGCTTTTGTCAGATCGACAAAAACCCGATACAGATCCAAACCTTGTTCCATGCACTTCTCCTGGAGCTGTCTAGCTGAGAAGATCATATCAATAGTGCCGCGTGCAGCACGAAAACCATACATACATACATACATACATACATACATACATACATACATACATACATACATACATACATACATACATACATACATACATACATTCACACATACATACATACATACATGGTGGCTGCCAACTCGTTTTCGAGTACGGCCACTACTTTATATCCATGTAGGAGAACCCCTACCGATGCGCTGAACGAGTGTGACTTTTAGTCCAGCCAGCGACTTGAAAACTCTGGTACAAACACTACACTTGTGACAATTATTGACACATAGTGCTGGGCCCATGGTACCATGTGACGACAAGTGCAGAGAGGTCTCCAGATATAAAGCAATGCCTATGCCGTGAAGCTTTTATAGTGAGCAAAGGCACTGCAAAAAGCCAGTCCCACTCTCTTAACCAAGATGATATTTACCAAAAAGAAGATCAAGTCAACATCATTGGATATCATCAGGGTTGCAGGTCTTATATCAGGGTTTTCCTTCTCCTAGAATTCTGCCTTGACAAAGGCTAAGTGGTCATCTCTCCCGATGATTTTGGATGGCCATTGACTCTTAAGAGCTCCTTTGCCCTTTGACAGGTTTTGTTGTTAGTCCTGCAGGATGTCCAAAGTCACCCTCCTCACCAAGAAACCATGGTGGGGTTGCCAGTTTAGTCGCCAACGACCCGACCATGAGACAGGTTGTTCTAGGATACATGTTACCAGTAGCACCAACTAGTGACCTGACATACATACATACATACATACATACATGTCAGGTCACTAGTTGGTGCTACTGGTAATATGTATCCCAGTACAACCTGTCTCATGGTCGGGTCATTGGCGACTAAACTGCCTCTACTCTCCTCATTCCCCAAAATAGCCAAACCACCCTTGCTAAAAATTACCGCCCAATTGCCTGCCAAAACATCATGTATAAATTATATACTGGGTGCCTTAACCTGTTCTTGCAGGATCACTGTGCTACCAACAACATCATAACACCTGAGCAAGCTGGTGGAAAGAGGGAGGTGTGGGGTTGCATAGATCACCTACTAACTAACAAAATGATTCAGGAAAAAAACAACAAAGAATCGCAGAAACATGACTGTCGTGTGGCTGGACTATCAAAAAGCATTTGATAGTGTACCTCATGGGTGGATTGTTAAGGCTTTACAGTTAGCTAAAGTCCCACAACCATTGGTAGCTGCTGTTGAACGCCTGACCAAGAACTGGTACACCAGTTTGATCCTTGGAGGTGAGAAGGAGCAGGTTAAGACTGATAAGATACATTACCAGAAGGGCATCTTTCAGGGTGATAGCTTGTCAGTGCTACTCTTCGATCTCTCACTGAATCCACTATCTTACCTACTCAGGAAACAAGGTGAACAAAGAAGTGGGACCAGAAGTATCTCCCATCTTTTCTTTGTTGATGACCTGAAGTTGTATGGGCCAAATATCAATGACATCAAGAAACAATTGGACCTCATTACACAATTTTCAACCGACATCAAAATGAAATTTGGTGAGTCCAAGTGTGCATATTTGGCAGTAAAACGTGGAAGAGCTGTGCCCTCCTCTAGAAATCTAGAGATGAACGGCCTGACAATACAACCTCTGCAGTCAGGTGACAACTACAGATATCTTGGACAGGATGAGAATGTCAGATATGATGGACCCATAAATAAGGAGAGAACCAGAACTGAATACCTCAGAAGAGTAAAGAAAATATGGTCATCAGAACTGTCAGCATACAACAAATACATTGCCCACAATACTTATGCTGTGCCAATTCTAACGCCAACATTTGGCCTACTGAACTGGTCATTGCAAGAACTAAGTGAGATGGATGTTAGAACTCGAAAACTTCTCAGTGTTACTGGGAACTTTAACATCAATGGTGATGTGGATAGGCTATACTTCTCACACAAGGAAGGTGGCCGGGGTCTAAAATCAATATTAACAACATATGAGACCCGGATAGTGACACTGAAGCAACACCTTCAACAGAGGAAAAAGGTTGGCAACCATCTTGCCCAGGTTTATGACCATGAAAAAAAGAAATATCATTAGAATAGCGACTGATCTGGAGGAGAGATATGGAATAAAGCCTGATATAAATCTCTCACCCAGAGAAATCGGAAGATCCTATTCAATGTTCAAACAAGATAAAAAAATTGACCAATTTACAGAAAAAGTTGTGCATGGATACTTGAGGCGTAAAACACAGACCATAGAGGGGATAAACCACTCAAAAAGCCTGGCATGGAGTTCCGACAAGTTTATGACATCACACCTTGAGGGATATCTCTATGCAATACAAGAACAAGAACTCCCTGCCAAATATCTGCTGCACAAAAGAGGAGGGCCAGCAGCTGACAATAAATGTAGGCTATGTAAAACAAAGATCGAGGATGTAAGCCACATTGTTGCCAGCTGCGAAAGAATGTCATCTCGCTACTACCTCCCCATGAGACACGATGGGATAGCTAGAACCATCTGGAACGCACTTCGGAAAACAAAATTAACAACAAACGAGGAAGAATATATTGAGACAGATGGCACTAAGGAATACTGGTGGAACCTGAAAATAAAAACTGCCACCAAATTAAAGCACAACCGGCCTGATATTGTAGTTTGGGACCACACATTGAAAACGTGTTCTGTTGTGGAGATCAGCTGCCCACTTGATGTAAACGTTGTCAGAAAAATACAGGAGAAGGAGGACATCTACGGACCATTGATGAGGAGTTTACAAATCCAGTATCCAAGATACACCTTTAGCTTCATACCCATCATTATTGGTGCTACGGGTTATATACCAACCCGCTTGGACCAAAGTATGACTGAACTTGGATTTGCGGACAAAAAGCGCAGCTCCCTAATTCATAGTCTACAAATGGCTGCGATAGCTGGCACCTTCAAAATTTGCAAAACATTCTTGCGATTCAAGGGATGACAATTTCTTTTCTTTTACAACCTTGCCACCAGGAAGGTGGCCGGTCAAAAAAATATACTCGAAATTAAGAGAAAGAGAAAACATACATGCATGCATATATACATACTTATATACACACATACACTCATAAATAGATACATACATACTTCATACACACATACTTACATACATACACTCATACATATATACATACATACATAATTACATACATACACACATACATACACTTATATACATACAAAAATACATACATACATACATACACATACATACATTCATTTATAAATACGTACATACTTATATACATGTATACACAGTGAAGGTGAATGGCTTTGTTGTTAGGGTGTTGTGCCTGTAATCGTGAGGTTGTGAGTTCGATTCCCGGACCGGGTGATGTGTTGTGTCCTTGAGCAAGTCACTTTATTTCACGTTGCTCCAGTTTACTCAGCTGTAGAAATGAGTCCTACATCACAAGTTGTGTCGGCCATTGCCTTTCCCTTGGACAACATGGGTGGCGAGGAGTGGAGAGACTGGTATGTATGGGCGACTGCTCCCCGAGACTTGTGCCTCGGAGGGGAACTTTCTAGGTGCATATACATACATTCATACACACAAACATTCATACACACATGCATTAAAACATATATACATACAGTCATACATACATTCTTACATACATACATACATTCACACATACATACATGGTGGCTGCCAACTCGTTTTCGAGTACGGCCACTACTTTATATCCATGTAGAAGAACCCCTACCGATGCGCATAACGAGTGACTTTTTAGTCCAGCCAGCGACTTGAAAACTCTGGTACAAACACTACACTTGTGACAATTATTGACACATAGTGCTGGGCCCATGGTACCATGTGACGACAAGTGCAGAGAGGTCTCCAGATATAAAGCAATGCCTGTGCCGTGAAGCTTTTATAGTGAGCAAAGGCACTGCACAAAGCCAGTCCCACTCTCTTAACCAAGATGATATTTACCAAAAAGAAGAACAAGTCAACATCATTGGATACGATCAGGGTTGCAGGTGTTATATCAGAGTTTTCCTTCTCCTAGAATTCTGCCTTGACAAAGGCTAAGTTGTCATCTCTCCCGGTGATTTTGGATGGCCATTGACTCTGAAGAGCTCCTTTGCCCTTTGGATCTCCAAAGTCACCCTCCTCACCAAGAAAGCTTGGTGGGGTTGCCAGTTTAGTCGCCAACGACCCGACGATGAGACAGGTTGTACTGGGATACATGTTACCAGTAGCACAAAACTGGTGACCTGACATACATACATACATACATACATACATACATACATTCATACATACATTCTTACATACATAGATAAATACACGCATACATAAATACATTCATACATACACGCATACATACACACATCGCAGTCGTTATGAAATGCAACACAGAGAGCAACTTCACACGACACCAGGAAGACCTAAAAAAAAAGTTAGAGAGACGATTTGGATATACAAAATTTAAAACTTTGAACTCCAAATTACACCAGTTGAAACAACAACTCACAGCTACAACAGAAAGACTAAAATATAAGTCAACAGCACATAAACGACAAGTACTAAATAGATTGTTTGCCAGAGATCCTAAATCAGTTTGGTTATCAACTGCCACTACTCTCTTCATTCCCCCAAAATAGCCAAACGACCCTTGCTAAAAATTACCGCCCAATAGCCTGCCAAAACATCATGTATAAATTATATACTGGGTACCTTAACCTGTTCTTACATGATCACTGTGCTACCAACAACATCATAACACCTGAGCAAGCTGGTGGAAAGAGGGAGGTGTGGGGTTGCATAGATCACTTACTAACTAATAAAATGATTCAAGAAAAAACAACAAAGAATCGCAGAAACATGACTGTGGTGTGTCTGGACTATCAAAAAGCATTTGATAGTGTACCTCATGGGTGGATTATTAAGGCTTTACAGTTAGCCAAAGTCCCACAACCACTGGTAGCTGCTGTTGAACGTCTGACCAAGAACTGGTACACCAATTTGATCCTTAGAGGTGAGAAGGAGCAAGTTAAGACGGATAAGATACATTACCAGAAGGGCATCTTTCAGGGTGATAGCTTGTCAGTGCTACTCTTCGTACTCTCACTAAATCCACTATCTTACCTACTCAGGAAACAAGGTGGATAAAGAAGTGGGTCCAGAAGTATCGCCCATCTATTCTTTGTTGATGACCTGAAGTTGTATGGGCCAAATATCAATGACATCAAGAAACAATTGGACCTCATTACACAATTTTCAACAGACATCAAACTGAAATTTGGTGAGTCCAAGTGTGCATATTTGGCAGTAAAACGTGGAAGAGCTGTGCCCTCCTCTAGAAATCTAGAGATGAACGGCCTGACAATACAACCTCTACAGTCAGGTGACAACTACAGATATCTTGGACAGGATGAGAATATCATATATGATGGATCCATAAATAAGGAGAGAACCAGAACTGAATACCTCAGAAGAGTAAAGAAAATATGGTCATCAGAACTGTCAGCGTACAACAAATACATTGCCCACAATACCTATGCTGTGCCAATTCTAACGCCAACATTTGGCCTGCTGAACTGGTCATTGCAAGAACTAAGTGAGATGGATGTTAGAACTCGCAAACTTCTCAGTGTTACTGGGAACTTTAACATCAATGGTGACCGGGAAGGTGACCGGGGTCTAAAATCCATATTAACATCATATGAGACCCGGGTAGTAACACTGAAGCAACACCCTCAACAGAGGAAAAAGGTTGGCAACCATCTTGCCCAGGTTTATGAGTATGAAAAAATATATCATTAGAATAGCCACTGATCTGGAGGAGAGATATGAAATAAAGCCTGATATAAATCTCTCACCCAGAGAAATCGGAAGATCCTATTCAATGTTCAAACAAGATGAAAAAATTGACCAATTTACAGAAAAAGTGGTGCATGGATACCTGAGACTTAAAACACAGATAATAGCGGGGATAAACCACTCAAAAAGCCTGGCATGGAGTTCCGATACTGTCAATTCACCGCGCTATATAATATGTATATAATGTGTATATATTATATACAGTGTATGGCTAGAACTGAAGAAATTAACAACAGTTTGTGTGCACATTGGTGTATTGAAAGCTGTCAAGTATTGGGCTTATTCCTTCCTCTATATCACTTTCTCATTTCCTCTCTATCTCCTCCTTTCCTTCTCTTTCTCTGGAAAAAGTAGTTGTGTTCAAACCTGGTGATTCCACCAGGGATGGGTTCCGCCATCTTTAAAGTGTCCAACGACTCCATCAGGAGTTATCTGTCCATACATATTAAATATTAACAACAATAACTCTATCTTAAAAGCAATAAAATCTTTCTTTTACATACATTTTTACAGTTTAATTCGATAATATACAAAACTAAAGATATGTATAGTTTAAATTTCACAATGATTTTACACACATATCAACCTACATATGAACAAACACGTACACACACTGTCTCTCTATCTCACACACACGCATATATAGTCGTGTACACACATTCACTCACACACACATACGTATGCTCACAAATAAACACACACATTCACATAGACTCTCAACAGATACATTCATACGGGCATACATATACACACACATAATGTATACACACATACACACATATACACACACATAATGTATACACACATACACACATATACACACACATATACACACATACACACATATACACACTCATACATCTACACTCCCATATGTGTGTGTATGCTGAGTTTCTAATGTGTGTATATGTTAGTATGGTCTACGTGTATATATATACACTTGCTATGTCACTAAATCAATCATAAATCTAAGACCTCATGAGATCAATATATTTCGTTTTTATTGTTAATAACTATGACATTTCTGATTTATTATATGTATTGTACATCAGTGACGTGAATCACTGATACACGTGTCAGTGGAGAAACGCTGTGGGTTATTAGGTGACACACGATGGACATTAAAACATGTCATTAATGTGAAGGTAAGCTTTTTATATTTTATTATCCAAGATTTAGAACTACATATTTAAATTCCAACTTTTATAAATACTAGCTGACGTACCCAGCTTCGCCCGGGTAAACAGATGATAAGAGAAGACAGGTAAAAGAGAAAATGACTGTATTGGATGTTTGTCTGGTTACAGTATGAGGCGAGTCCGTGGTGTCTGTGTGATACAAAAAACAGTAAAAGAAATCTTCCAGATATACCAGATTCTTCGTTGTACCGTTTGTGCATAGTATATGAACAATTCTAGGTGCTCCCACCTAGAATAGTGACCTCTAGGAGATGGTTCATCTTCTGCCTGACTGTAAAACGTGTATCATTACATAGACGTAGTTGTTCCACGTTTCTCAAAAGGATGATGGAAGTTCCAATCTTTTATATTATATGTAGATATAGATAATTAATATAAAAGATGATGCTCAGCCAGTTCGTCTTCAACCATCGCAGCACGCCGTCGCTGCTTGGCTCCAGTGTTTCGTTGGCGTTGTTCAGCCAGCTCCTCTACATTCATGGCGGCAAGTCTTCGCCTCTGAAGTTCGGCGTTCCGATGGCGCTGTTCGGCCCGTTTTTCTTCATTCCTGGCTGCACGCCGTCGCTGCTGTAGTTCACTGTTTGGTAAAGTCGAATTGCTTTTATTATCAGTATTCATTTCGAGCAATTGTCAAAAAATGACACAATAATAAATATAAAAGATGTCCGTCAATGTAAAGAAAGGTCCCTATTTACTCCCTTCACAACTCTGTGTATGTTAGACTAACAGACAGGCACACAGAATAATAAACTGCGTGGCGATTGTGGAACGCCACACACATACACACATGGAATCGCGCGCACGCACGCAAACTTACACACGCACACACTCACACATGTTGATAGTTTTTACTTTCTGTGGAACGCTGCACGCACGCACACACACATAAACATACGCGCACGTACATACACACGCACACATGTTAATAGTTATTGAACACAGCGTTCACACTCTCCCCTCTCACTCCCTCATTGGCATTATGCATATTAATTTCAGTTTGACGTCGTTGAGGTGAGCGGAGTCGTTTGAAACCTATGAACCAATGATAATCAAGAATTATGACACACGGAATACTGACGTTCTTCAAATTAATAAATAGATAACTACATATTTAAATTCCAACTTTTATAAATAGAACTACATATTTAAATTCCAACTTTTATAAATAGAACTACATATTTAAATTCCAACTTTTATAAATAGAACTACATATTTAAATTCAAAGTTTTTTTAAAGTTGTTGTTTTTTAAATTCCAAATCTTATAAATATAAATAACTATTAAACTTAAAGTTGCTGTTTTTGTTTAAATTCCAAGTTTTATAAATATAACTACATATTTAAGTTTCAGGTCATATTTTCTATAAAACTTCCAAGTTTTATAAAATACATAAAAAAAATTGGGGACTTCTCTAGAGGCGAAAACGATCTGTAACTGAGACAAAACTAACAAGATTATTTAGAAAAATTAAAATTTCAACACTAGTTTCAAAAGGTTTGCCACCACTGTGCTATGTCCATACCAGAAGTTTTTATATCTTGCCACGATTAGAAAAAACAGTTTCTATAAATGTAGTATTTCGGTCGTTAGATTAATATAATTAATGGGGTCATTACATTGTAGTAATTCCTTTAATTTGTTAAAGTGCAGATACTACATGTTGCAACCTAAGTCATATTCGTGTCTAAGTATTAAGGGACATGTAAGTAGGGAGCAGAACACCCAAGAGGTGTTATATCTACTTTTGATTCAACTGCACCTTGTGTCACCTAATTAACCCCTAGCCCTTCCATACATCTGTTCAATCTGATATCACTGTTATTTCACACAGCTAACTCTGTGTAAATTACGAAATGTCTTCGTGGTCACACATGTGCTAGAAATAGCCGCCGAATCTTCCTCAAACCCCAAAATAATTTTTGAAAAGAAGAATTATGCAACATATAATGTTCAAAAGCAACAAAAAAAAAGGTGAGAGGGCCACAGCTTAAAGATTCTTTATAAGAGGGTCGGCTGAACATTTTATAGGCTTAATATGAAGGAGTGATGCTAGAACTGTGAAATCTTGCATGCATTAATTTCAATTACTATTATTAATAATTGCATTGTCTCTTTCCAGGGACTATGTTGAATAATAAACCTCATTTGGTCATTCCATGAAATTGTCTTGGTCAGCACATGAAGGAGTGATGTTAGAGCTGTGAAATCTTGCATGCAGTAATTTCAATTCCTATGATTAATAACTGCATTGTCTCTTTCCAGGGACTATGTTGAAAAATAAATCTCATTTGGTCATTTCATGAGAGTTTCTTGGTCAGTCTATGAAGGAGAGATGCTAGAGCTGTGAAATGTTGCATGCATTAATTTCAACTCTTCTTTCTAAGGCGGTGGACTGGCAGTATCGGTAGAGGGTCGGACGCCATGCTTTGACGCATAGAGTTACGATCCTTGCCATTCTGAGTTCAAATCCCGCCGAGGTTAACTTTGCGTTTCATCCTTACGGGGTCGATAAAATAAAGTACCAGTAATGCACTGAATAATTGCTGGCCTTGTGCCAAAATTAGAAACAATTAATTTCAACTCTTCTTATTCTTTGAAAATATGTTAGCTTATAATAAACTGCTACAATAAGTTGGGTGTATAAACACCTTGATACGCAAACCTGGACTATGCCATTTATCGTATGTGTGTGTGTGTGTGTGTGGTGGGTTATATTCCCGGCTTGTTTCACTAAGTTCACAGTAAAAAAACATCTTTTTCCTCTCTTTACGTTGCCTCACCATTCGTGTTTATTTACCTGTCTCTCTTTCTCCACCCAACTCTTTTTATCCCAATAACTTAATTTAGTTATTGTATCGCCCTAGCTTGAGGTATATAGGCTGTAATGCGAAGAAATACCTATGATGGCTAGTAGACCACTGATGATGGATAGTCCTGGCTTCTATTGCTAATTCTTCATTTTATTATATATATATTAGAAAGTGAGGTTTTTTTTACAAAATGAAAAATTACACAATAATCAAAGATAGCTATGTTCAAATCATTTTATTGCTGACAATCGTTTCTTAGGACCGGTGTACAATCCATGGCTGTGACTGATTAAAAACATTCACTAAAATAAAACATAACTAATGTGATGGAAAAGATAGCAATAACATTGATACTCTCAGCACTTAAACATTTGAACATTACAGAAACAACCATCACACTACATCCACCTTAAACCCATAATTTTAATACAAAAACAGCTTTGCCTGCCTGATATGCTTGTAAACATATGTTGTTTTATGTGATACCTTTGCCTTGCAGAAATTATATATGCCTAATACCATTGCCTGTTTCCTTCCTGTATATGCCTATTGCATTTACACTCTCTATACGCTTGCATATGTACTGCTAGTGTCCTCGTTTTACGAGTAACTTTCTACCTTAATGCCTCTCTAATTGTTATACTAATCTCTGTCGCATGCATTCCACTCTGTGCCTTTTAATTTTTAATTTTTAACTTTTAATTTTTAATTTTAATTATTGTGCAATTCTCTTGAAATCTATGTCGCATCCATTCTACTCTGTAAATACGAAACTGTTGTTGACAACATTAATATCCATGTATCTATATGATTGTTCAGTTGAATAGGAGGTTAATTATATGTACAAACATTGCTAGTGCTTCGATGATTCCAAACGAACGTTTGGAAGAAACGATTGTCAGCAATAAAATGATTTGAACATAGCTTTGATTATTGTGTAATTTATATTCCGTCTCTGTAAAACATCTGATGTATTTGCATTGAGCTATTTTTCTTACTGATAATAAGGTAGTAATAAATTACTGACCTTTCCTGTTTATAGTTGTATATAGTATATACATGTATATACATTGTATATACATAACTATAAATAATATTATTATATATATATATATATATATATATATATATATATATATATATACATTCTTCAGGACAAAACACATTCTAAACAATATCTTGGAGCAATTGCGTTTCATTGTTTCTAGAACGTTCAGCAGGAACTGATGTAATAATACAATAGAGACTAGAAAATTATTTAATGTCGATAAATTTGAAATATTTTCTGTGATGGTAGAGATCTGATTACACAAGTACACTAAGTGTTATAGTTATAGTTCATATGATGTTACCTTTACGAAAATGAGTTAACAAGACAACCAAAATCGATACCAGAATCTTCCCATAGCGATCTACATAAAACTGAACTGATATATAATAACAGCATATGTATGTATATTTTCAAGAATGTTATGTATACGAGCGAACTCTATTTAACGAATATGAGAATGGTAAGTATATAGTAGAATAATGCATTTAAATATAGACAAGGTGTGTATTAAATATATATTATATGTAACATAGTGATCGTAATATATTAACCTTCCAATTTTCTATCTCTTCCTAGTAGTTACTCGAGTTACACGAACGCTATTAACGTAAGTTGAGGTAATATTATTTATTTCTATCCTCCAAGGTAGATCATGTATACTTATTAAATAATATTTGTAAAGCTCATATAAAATACAATTTCAACGCCATTTTGTTACATATAATACATATATTAATAAGTGCATTGTTTCTTTCCAGGGATTATGTTGAAAAATAAACCTCATTTGGTCATTCCATGAGAGTATCTTGGTCAGACTATGAACTTGTTGCTGACCCACGTATATATATATATATATATATATATATATATATATATATATATATATATATATATATGTGTGTGTTTGTGTGTGTGTGTGTGTGTGTGTACAGATAGATAGATAGATAGATAGATATATAGGTATAGATATATATGTATATACTTACATATAATGTTACAATGTCACTTATATACCTACATATGCATTATTGAAGCGATTATACATGCATGTATATATATATATATATATATATATATATGTGTGTGTGTGTGTGTGTGTGTGTGAAAGGGTGTGTGTGTGGGGGTCCACAAAGAATGTATACACATATATATTAGAATGCTGTGGAAGTTTGCATTCATTTTTTGGACACCCTGTATATATACCCAGTATGTATACCCTGTATATACACACAAGGGTGACCTGCAAAGTTCATAGGCTGACTGTGACAATAAAGGAGTGATGCTAGAGCTGTGAAATCTTCTATGCATTAATCTAACTTTTTTTATAAATAACTGCATTTATTCTTACTTTTCAGCCGACCCTCGTAAGATATGTTCGATATATAGGTTAATCAATATATATGAAATATGTTTATGTGTATGTATGTGTGAGTGTATATGAGCGCGTGGGTGTGTGTGTGTGAGTGTGTATGTAGGTGTGTGAGAGAGTGTGTGCATGAGTATCTGTGAGTCTGGGTGTGTCTGAGTGTGTGTGTGCATCTGTATGTGTCTGTATGTGAGTGCGTGTGAGAGCGCGAGAGTGTGTGTGTGTGTGTGTGTGTGTGAGAATCTTTGTGTGTATCTGTGTGTGTGTGTGTGAGAGAGAGAGTGTGTGCATCTGTGTGTGTGTGTGTGTGTGTGAGAGAGAGAGAGAGAGTGTGTGTGTATCTGTACGTGAGAGAGTGTGTATATATGTGAGTCAGAGTGTGTGTGTGTGTGTGTGTGAGAGAGAGTGTGTGTATCTGGGCGTGAGCGCATGTGTGTATCTGTGAGTCAGAGAGTGTGTGTGTGTGTGTGTGTACATGTATGTGTGTGTCTCTACACATCTCCCTATTATTTACTATACGTCACAAACGACTGTACAATATGTTCCTTCTTATCAACTCTATAAATTCATATCTCTCTCCTGTGTGTGTATGTGGGTTAGTATGTGTATGTATGTGTGTGTGTGTGTGTGTGTGTGTATGCGTGTGTGTGTGTGTGTGTGTGTGTGTGTGTGTGTGTGTGTGTGTGTGTGTGTGTGTGTGTGTGTGTGTGTGTGTGTGTGTCTATACACGTCTTCCTTTGCTTAACATCCCCACCACACTATTCTGATATTATTTATATACATCATCTACGTCATCTTTATGTCATAACACACACATACACGCAGATATATATATATACATATACATATTTAAAACACATACATACATATATATATATATATATATATAGAGAGATATAGATAGGTAAATATACACGGGTGTATATTGCAAACTCAGCTGAAAATTGCAAACTCGACTGTCATCACATATTATGAACCTGAAGATTGCGAAAGCATGAAAGTACTTGTTCAATTAACACTTAGAATTTAATATTCTATCATACTATTTCATTATAATACCATTATATATTTTAAAGGATTGTAAATAAAACGAGTAAATCAGACAAAGTTGGAATTCCTCTTATTAATATATATATATATATATATATATATATATATATATATATATATATATATATATCCTGGTTATCGAGTTGAGCTCTGCTGATGATGAGTTCCAACCGTGACCATCCCCACTGAAAGTTTTCATGAAATAGTCTTTGAGACTATACAGAGCATTTGAAGTTTTTCCAAATTGAAGGATAAGTATTTTGAACTTTATATTATCATGAGTTAAGGCTCTATTGATTTTTCCCTGGATTTCACTAATTTCTGTGGATGAATTTATATCCTGATTCTCTTTGAGATGAGTTTAAATTATTTTTCCCACATCTTACGTTAACTATTTTTCCCATTTTGACGCTATAGTCACTTATATATTATGGAATGCTGTTCGCTTTTCGCTGCAGTGTTTTCTATACCTTTCATTTATATATTTATACTCGGATTTTTTCCTCGAGTGCTTAAATTATTTGTGACTAATCCCGGTTTTTTTAATAAAAAACTGCGATAATATTGCATTTTGCTGAACTCCTTACTGTAGAGTTTTTTTCGGAATGTTTTTGACTGCTGTTTCTTGTAAACAAACATTCGTCTCATTCTGACGTCAATAGCCATGTATTTCGTCATGTGCGTTTTTCATAATCACGCATGATGTTGAACTGGCCAGCTTTAGAATTCGCTTTTTGGCATATAAATCTGTGAGAATCCTGGTTATCGAGTTGAGCTCTGCTGATGATGAATTCCAACCGTGACCATCTCCACTGAAAGTTTTCATGAAATAGTCTTTAAGACTATACAGAGCATTTGAAGTTTTTCCAAATTGAAGGATAAGTATTTTGAACTTTATTTTATCATGAATTAAGGCTCTATTGATTTTTCCCTGGATTTCACTAAATTCTGTGGATGAATTTATATCCTGATTCTCTTTGAGATGAGTTTAAATTATTTTTCCCACATCTTACGTTAACGATTTTTCCCATTTTGACGCTATAGTCACTTATATATTATGGAATGCTGTTCGCTTTTCGCTGCAGTGTTTTCTATACCT
>OZ024742.1:12967310-12984810 GCA_964016885.1 Eledone cirrhosa | reverse complement strand
GACGAAGTGAACAGGTTGGTTTGGTTACTCCGGAGTAATGTAAAATAAAATAAAATAAATAAGTCAAATGTTTAAAATTTAGCTTCGTTTATTACTGCTATATATTTCGGTGACAGCCATCTTTGGCTGTGATCTCTTCAGGCAGTCCGAATTAGTGTGGTATAGACAAATACATATGTTGTTGAGGTGTATAACCTTGTCAATACTCTGATATGCCCAACATGAAAACTAAACTGTATAATAAGCTAATTCTCAGGGACCTGAGGAAGTGCTACAAAAAAACACCTGGATTTACCCTGGATGAGATCAATGCCACAGCTTACAGGATTATATCTAGACTCGGCATAGAGGACAGGACAGCCCCATACCAACCAAGGGAGCCGCGGATTACCCTTAAAGATCACAAGCCAAACTTTGAGTCCGACCTCCCTGTCAGACTAATATCCCCCTCCAGATCTGACCTAGGGATCGTCAGTAAAAGAATACTAAATAGGATTTTGCCCAAGCTTCGGAAGAAAACTAAATTACAGCAATGGTCATGCACGGGAGAAGTAATAGAATGGTTTAAGATACTACATGGGAAAAGTAAGACCAGTTTATACAACTGGATATCGCAAGCTACTACTCCGCAATCTCACCCATAGTACTCAATAAGGCCCTATTTTTAGCGATGTCCAATACGGACCTAACCCGAGAGGAGGTGAGCATCATCCACGCCGCAAGAAAGACCTTAATCCGTTCCGATGGAGACCTTTGGACCAGGAGTGATTGGCCAAATAACTTTGACATCACGATGGGCTCCAGCGATTCAGCACAGGTAACGGACCTGGTTGGGCTCTTCCTGCTGAAGCAGATAAAAGATTAAATCCCCTGCCTGGGCGGCGGATTATATCGTGACGATGCTCTATTCACAGTATATGACCACAGCACCAATATGTTGGAGGGAATGAGGAAGCGTATTCGCCATTTCTTTAAGAACCAGGGGCTCAGTATATAACTAGACCCAAATAGGAAGGTAGTTAACTTCCTAGACACCACCCTAAATCTGAACACCGAAAAATACTACCCCTACCACAAGCCCAACGAGAAACTCATATATGTTAACGCCAAATCAAACCACCCTAGATCCATAACCAAAGCCGTGGTGAAGAGTGTCTCGGACAGGATCTCCAGCCTGTCCGCAAGTAAGGAAATATTCGATAACAACGCGGAATAGTACAACTCAGCTCTAAATAAGGCGGCACATGGCCAAAATATAACATATAGTCCGAAACGCCGGGATGGGGATGGCCCAACGGACACCCACACCCGCGTTACCTGGGGGGAGGCGAACCCTAACAATACAGGCAGAACAAAAAAAAATAGGCACTATGAGCCCGACACCACCACACGGGCGTTGGTGACTAGTACGCTTAACCATGAGATGAAACCCAATAAGAGTAGCAGTCTCAGGGGTGACACTAACCACCCCAAGACCGACGACCCCAACCGCAGGACACGTGGGAGGGGGGGGGCACCCCACGATAGATCTCCCAGCGCGGGCAACGACCACCCCACAGATTCTGGCCGTGAAGATAGCAAAACGCATAGCGCCCAAAGGGGAAGCAACAGTGCGGGAACCACCAGCAACCCAACAAATCTCCAAAAATTCACGACGCCTCCGACCACACATATATGAGGAGACACAGAAAAATCACGTGGTACAACCTACCCTACTCAGCGGCCCCAAAGAACAGCTTGGCCCGATCATTCTTTGGAGCACTTGATAAATGCTTCCCGAGGGACCATAGATACCACAGGATCTTCAACAGACACACTGTGAAGCTCTCGTATTCCACCACGAGAAATCTGGCCCAACACATAGCTAGCATCAACAGGAGTAGGCTTAAAAACCACACACAGCCAGAAGATGGCAATACAAGCACTCAGCAGAAACATGTGAAAGGAGAGAAGGGGGACCCAGTGCCCAACCAAGAAACCTAAACAGACCCGGGGACCCCCACCGTGCCTGGGGGAAGACCACCATGTAACACCTAACGGGAACCCAAATCTAGGCACGCAGAGGTCGACCACCCTCTGCAACCGCAGAAACCCCGAATCATGCCCCCTTGATAATGAATGCCTTAAGAAGAACCTAGTATACGGTTGTAGTGTTAAAACCCCCAACTCCGAACACCTCTACATAGGAACCACATCAACGAGCTTTAAAGACCGCTGGTACAACCATCGCCATTCCTTCAATAAGGAGGCCAAAAGGAAATGCACGGCTCTCTCCGACCTGATCTGGAAGCTTAAGCTGGACAGGACCCCGTACTCTTTGGCCTGGTACATAATCAGGAAAGTACCACCCGATAAAGGCAAACTATGCCTGGACGAGACCCTCGAGATACTAAGAGGTGGAAGCGGCCTGATAAACCTCAGAACCGACTTATTCGGGACATGCAGACACCTGGAGCCGGGACCTTCCTCAAGATATATGGACAGTAACAACACAAGAAGATGTGAACTCCCCTCAAGCTATAGGGACTTCTCCAGAACATGTAGACACCTCTCGGCCAGACCTCCCTCAAGCTATATGGGCAATAACAACACCATAGGTTGAGAACTCCCCTCAAGCCATAGGGACCAACTCAGGCTGAGCTGACACCATGATAGCCTAGAGATTGATTCGGACACAGCCATTATAATTTGGCCAACATCTTTATAACACAAACACATTTTATTTTACTTGATTTCTGATTTTTCAATTTTTCAATTTTTCAATCTTGATTTCTCTTTATTAATTTGTTATTTGTTTTCTGTTCTCTTCACTTTATCACCTTATATTTATTTTTAAGTTGAGATTGGTTATAACACAAACATATTTTATTTGATTATCCTATTTCGTTTTATTCTTTTATTCTTTTATTCTTTTATTCTTTTATTCTTTTACCATCTTGTTCCTCATACCAATCTATCCAACATATTTCCGACCTTGAGATTGGTTATAGCACACAGACACTTTATCTTACTTTATTTCAATCTTCATTTTATCTTTCACTTCTCCATATTCATTTTCATTACTTTTTCATTAATTTTTCATTTATTCTTTATTCTCTATTTATTATTTATTTTCTGTTTCCTTCATTTTATTGCCTTATATTTCTTCATATACATGGAAGAACTCCCCCCCCCCCACACCACCACCACAGGAGATGATGGCAGGAGGGATGAAAAAACACACACACAGATACTTCTAAATTGTCAGCAGCAGCAAGACATAAGCTGACCACAACACCAACAACACTACCAAAATAAAGGTAGAGGTCAGATATAAAAACAATAGCAAACACAAACACTACAGAGAGCCTCACCCTAGAAAGAATTTCTATAGACTTCGGACTGAGGATTGCTCTCAAAACTGACCAATGGGAAGTTTGACATTTTTTGTTATTTTGTTCCTTTACCATCTTATTACTTCTACCACTTTATCAATTATTTTGAGCTAACTCCAACAATAACAACACTACCACCAGAAGAATTGAGGTCAGATGTACCTAACAATAACAAGAACAACAACTATTGGCTTGCCTCAGAACGAATTTCTATAGACTTTTGAATGAGGAATGTTCTAACAACTGACCAATGAAAGGAGAAGAGGCCCTTTGACACTGAAATTCGTTTGTTTGAATCCATATGATTCCAGTTCCTCAGTGAAATAACAACCCAACAAGGAACTGGGCATATCAGAGTATTGACAAGGTTATACACCTCAACAACATATGTACTTGTCTATACCACACTAATTCGGACTGCCTGAAGAGGTCACAGACAAAGATGGCTGTCACCGAAATATATATAGCAGTAATAAACGAAGCTAAATTTTAAACATTTGACTTATTTATTTTATTTTATTTTATATATATATATATATGTATATATATATATATATATATATATATATATATATATATATATATATATATATATATATATATATATATATATATATATATATATATACGATAATAACAAATGGAAACTATATTTATAAAACCATATTTATTTCATTATACATATTTCAAGGACTCCAAGTTAAATTATGGTGTGCTTTCATCAGATAAAATATAATATAGATCAGGTTTATAAATAAATATTGACATACCCTTAAAAAATGCAACCATTACCTTTTTTAAGGGTATGTCAATATTTATTTATAAAACTGATCTATATTATATTTTATCTGATGAAAGCAACCATAATTTAACTTGGTGTCCTTGAAATATGTATAATGAAATAAATATGGTTTTATAAATATAGTTTCCATTTGTTAATATCGTATTTTTACTCCAAATATTTGTTGAGTGTTTTATATTAGTTATAAACATATTTGCTTGTTGTATCCCAACAATTTAAATAGAACTTTTACATATATATATATATATATATATATATATATATATATATATATATATATATATATATATATATATATATATTTATTAAAATAACAGATTAAAGTTTAAGCAAAGAATCGCTGCTTTCACCCTTAACGGGATCTTCTGAAACTAACAAAGTCAATCTGTAAACGCAGAAGTGGATATTTAAAAAAACGTTGCAACCGGAGGAAGACAGGAAGACGATACTTTGGTTCGTGGAAACGTTCCCTGGCAAAGAACGGGAAAAAATGAATATAATATGTCATTAATAGGAGCGGTGAAAAACAATTACGCGCAAAGACAGAACCACGTTTATGGTCGTTGAACGACCATTCCACTTATTACAATGAAGCTCTTGCTCGGAGTGGATTTGTCGATAAGGTAGCATATACAGAGTACGAAAATAGACCTAGAAGAAATAGAACCCGTCGCATTTGTTGGTATAACCCACCATATAATATGGAGGTGGCCACACCATTAGCTAAGATTTTTCTTTCCCTTATTATGAAGCATTTTCCCCCTACACATAAATATAGTAAAATTTTTAATAGAAATACTATTAAAATGTCTTACTCTACGACTCCTAACCTTGCACATAACATCACAGCTTCAAATTTAGCTAAACTACCTAGCCGTAGGAACATGTGCAACCCTGTAGTTAGTACTAACTGTAATTGTAGGAATCGGGTTGATTGTCCCCTATCCGGGAAATGCCTCTCTAGTAACACTGTCTACAAATGTAAGGTTGAAACACCCACGTCCCTTAGGGCCTACATAGGGTTAACCGCCAATAGATTTAAGCAGCGTCTTTACATGCATACCCATTCTTTTCGTTACTCTCTAAGAAGGAATATGACGTCACTTTCGGCTTATATCTGGAGTCTAAAAGACAACCACACCCAATATAAGTTACACTGGGAGATCCTAGCTAGGGCTAGATCGTATAACGGAAATAAAAGACCATGTGACCTCTGCGCCGCTGAGGCCCTGGAAATACTCTACGCCACAGACCACATCTTAAACAAAAAATCTGAGGCAATTTCGGCTTGTAAACATAAATTGCACAAAACTTTCCTGTATTACAGCCCCACGTTATACCCTAACCGATAGTACGATCTATACGTGGATATTTTACGTCTTGATGTGGTAGCTAAGTATATGTTTTGTTTATACCATTACTTATTTGCATCGGCAAGTATATATTACCTGTATGTTTTGTGAAGGTACGTATACTTTCTTGTACGTATATTTGATTGTATATGTTATAGCGTATAATTTTTATATATTCTGGTACATATGGTTTGGTTATGTGTATACGGGTGTTTTGCGTCTGTGTGAGTATGCAGGTTCGTACGTATATAGGGTGTGTGTATATGTGTACTTCATGTTTTGGTTGACTTACGTCTCCGAACATTTGTGTATTTACATGTAGGTATGTGTGTGCGCTTGTTATACGTATTTATTTATTTATATACGTTTATTTAATTATTTATTTATTTGTATACACGCACACACACACACACACACACACACACACACACACACACACACACACACACACACACACATATTTATATGTGCGTGGTTTTTTATACCTATGGCAAGCGTTTTTGCGTATGCTTGTGTATGTACGTATTTGCATGCGTGTATGTATTTATTTAATTTCTATTACCTCTGTATTGTATTTATTTACTTTATTCTTAACTCTGAAGCGGAGATTCATTCGGTTTCCTAATTAGAATTTTAGTCTACGACTTCAGCTATACCATTTACGTGGTTTTGTCTTTGCGTGCAATTGTTCTCCACGCTCCACATATGACGTATTATCTTCGTTTTTTCCGTTCATTGCCAGAGAACATCTCTATGAACCACCTAAGAGAACATTAGTCTACGACTTCTTTTATACCATAAACGTGGTTCTGTCTTTGCGCGTAATTGTTTTTCACCGCTCCTATTAATGACGTATTATATTCGTTTTTTCCCGTTCTTTGCCAGGGAACGTTTCCACGAACCAAAGTATCGTCTTCCTGTCTGCCTCCGGTTGCAACGTTTTTTTAAATATCCAGTTCTGCGTTTACAGATTGACTTTGTTAGTTTCAGAAGATCCTGTTAAGGGTGAAAGCAGCGATTCTTTGCTTAAACTTTAATCTGTTATTTTAATAAATTTTTGCTCTACGGTTCTTATATATTTGATATATATTTAACCTTATCGAGCCCTCTTTGGATTTTAGTCTTCAAATCTATTATTATTACTTTATATATATATATATATATATATATATATATAAAAATAGATGTTCTTTTGATCAATTACATTTAATTATACATATTTCGGATGTACAACAGTACGTCCTCATCAGACAAAATATAATGATACATGACATACCCTGAGATGTTAAATGGTTTAGATTTAATCAAGGTAGTGATTAACCTAAGAGAACATTTAACATTTATACCCTAATAATGAGAAAATGCGAAAACGTAATAAGTTCAATAGAGAATGTGTGAATAAGAAAAACGTTGCTTAATGTAACAGTTATAGAGATTTTAAAATGTATGATACTACAAGTTATGTTTATCTAGGAAAACATCTCATGAATTATAACAGTCAATGAGAGCCACTGAAATAGGATATACAGAGAGGGAAAGATAAGTGGTAATATATGCAGAAGGAGATTTTTTCCGAAAGTTAAACGGTTAAGTTTGAAAATATTTAATTTATGCTATTTTAGGGTGAAGGATCAAGATTTTAGGTTTTAAAAAAAAATTGCTGGTTATTTATATTTATTAGTTTTGTAAATTCTATAAGTGTGTTAACATTTCTAAAATTCTGAATTTTATGAGGATAACATTTAAAGGATTTAGTTGGCCAGCGGAAAGGAAAGTTTACACTGTTGAATATTTTCCTAAATGTAAACTTTACCGAAGATAATCATTGTCAACATATATGGTATCTTATGAAGTACTTATTGTTAGAAATATTTAAATAACGATTATGTATATAGATATATATTAATTGTTTCTACTTTAGGCACAAGGCCAGCAATTACCCAGTGCATTACTGGTACTTTATTTTATCGACCCCGTAAGGATGAAAGGCAAAGTCAACCTCGGCGGGATTTGAACTCAGATTGTAAAGGGACGTAACTATGCTGGAAAGCATGGCGTCCGATCCTCTACCGATACTGCCAATCCACCGCCTATATAGATATATATTAATGAACCAGTATATTTTAGGTAAATGATAACGAAAATAAAAATAAAATAATAGATTGAGGCATGCTAAAGTTAAATATATACCTATATATAACAGGGTGTAAATGCATTAATTATTCATAGTTCAAAATAAATAATAATCAAGAAATTTAGAAGTTAACTAAAAATTATGTATAGAAAGATACAGGGAAGTATATATGGATATATATTAGGTATTAGTGATACAGTATACTTTAGGTAAATGATAACGGTTATAATTTTATATAATAAAATTCGACGTGTTACAGTTAAATACATAGATATATATAAGAAAAACAATAATAAATGCATGGATAATTCAGAGTTCAAAATAAGGTCTATAATAATTTATAGTTTGGATATTTGCTCTATATTTGAATCATGGATATAAAAATGCGGTAGGTATATTTAAAAACTTACAAAATATAATTACATACATATTATAAATAAGAGATCAACAATGCATGAAAGATTCACAGTTAGAAATAAGTTCCGTAAAAATGTATGGGTTGGATATTAAACTTAGATAGGATGATAAAGATAGAGATGGATTTAAAACTTAGATAGGATGATAAAGATAGAGAAATAAAGAAATAATGGTATGGATCAAAGTTAATAATATTATGTTATGTATATCAATGTTCCGGCGTGTTATTGAACAAGTGTCTTTCATTCTAGCGTTATTTCTTCTATTAGTTATAAGATAATGAAATATTAAAGGCCATTAATGTTTTTCCCTGTTGACAACCAAGTTTTTAATGGTTTAGTATTCCTCTCTCTTTTTTCTAGTTTTGTGGGAGGCTAAGAATGTGGACGTAGCTTTATGAAGGCAACTAGAGAATAATTCACTTTTTTTGTTAGTTATGGTCTCATAGTTATTAATAATCAACAGGGTCTCCATTGTACAGAGCGTGCAGTTATTTGATATACTAGAGTTGCAGTAAACTCCACAGTTCCGAAGTTTTGTCCAAAGAATGGAGTATTTTAAATTCCTCTTTTTTAATGACCATATGAGCCGTGATAAAGAAGTGGTTGATTTCCTCTTGGAGTTCGAGAATGGGCATTTATGGTTCGCAAATCTGGCTTTGAATGTAGAAGAAGTCGATCCTATGTAGTTGTATGTGTTGTGATCAGTTTTTACGGTGCATTTATAAACCAAATTACTATCTAGACAATTATTTTGCAAAGGGCAATCAGTTTTATTTCTACAATTACATTTTGGTTTAGTATTATTTATGTTAATTCTATTATTAAGATCATTATGGTGGTTTTGTTTTAGGATTTTAGTGTTTAATTTGGCAATGTTTTGAGCCATGTTCATAGTTGTAGAATGCGAGAATTTAATGGTATGTCTATTAAAAATGGAATGGTATTTATGTTGAGTAGGGAAAGAGGTGTCCAAAGCGTTAAAGAATAAATCTTGCAATTGGTGTTTTAATTGCGACCGAAGCAGGGGGGGGGGGGCGAACCATATGACTGGTTTAGTTCTAGTTCTTATCCTCGATTTATTTGGCGTATGGGTGTTTGAATTATAATTATTAGAGTTTCTCTTATATATGTTATTATTTTTATCAAGATTAGTACTTGGATTATTATTATCTACATATTGGTGAATTGGCAGTATCGGTAGAGGGTCGGACATGCTTTCCAGCATAGTTACGTCCGTTTTCGATCTGAGTTCAAATCCCATCGAGGTTAAGTTTGCCTTTCATCCTTACGGGGTTGATAAAATAAAGTACCAGTAATGTACTGGGTAATTGCTGGCCTTGTGCCTAAAATAGAAACAATTATTATCTACATATTCTATATTATTCATATATTTTAATATTAATAACCCTGGAAAATTATTTTTTCCGTAGAGTGCTTCCAATCTACTGTAAAACCCATTCTTTGATATACTCATTGAATCTTGTTTAACTGTTTAATATATATATATATATATATATATATATATATATATATATATATATATATATATATATATATATATATATATATAGGAACAAGTAAGACCCCGACGGCTGAGCAAGCCGTTTCGACGGCTAATTCTGTCCAGAATAAGCCGTCGAAACGGCTTGAGCTCAGCCGTCGGGGTCTTACTTGTTCCTATTACCCACTCTACTACCCTAAGTATTGAGTACTTTGGTGCGTTATGGTCCACCTGGTTCCTTACCACATTTCCTTCGTTATATATATATATATATATATATATATATATATATATATATATATATATATATATATATATATATATATATATATATATATATATATACTAGCTGCAGTACCCAGCGTTGCCTGGGTAGGTAAAATAATATCTGGTTTGATGAAAAGGTATTGATCTTAGCGACTGCTTCTCGATGACTCATCTATGGCCACACAAGGCCATGCGGGGGAGGGTGGTGATGACCTCTATCACTGAGAAACGCGGGTGACTGACGAAGGGGCATGCTGGGGAAGGGAGGTAATGACCGCTAATACGAAGCCAAATTTCCTCACGCTACTTGATTGGAAACAGATGAATTCTCAAATACACAACTAAAAGCTCAGACGACGTCAGTGGCCATCATTTTGCCTTTGACCATCTATAAGATGTGCAATGATAGGTTCTATCGTAGTATAAAAGTTGAACCAAATAAATTGATTTATGTGTGAGGTGGAGCCGAAGTTTCGAATTTTAACGAAATCCGTTGAAAAATGTGGGAGCTAGAGCCGAAAAGGCGGAAATTTGAGCGAAAAGGTGGTATTTTCGAATATTTAAGCGGCTGCCACGCCGTTCCTGAACAAAAGATCCAAAATGTAAAGCCACTTTAAGACGATACGCTGATATACAGAAAACACTCCCCGATGACTAATCTATGAGCCTGTAAAGTTTCATGAAAATCTGTCGTAAGATGTAGGCCCCTATAGGTAATACACAGACACACAGACACACACACATACTTAATTTTATAAATATACAGATATATCAGTGCGTGTGTATATATACATACACGCACACACATATATATATATATATATATATATGTATATGTATACATATATATATATATATATATATATATATATATATATATATATATATATATATATATATAAGATATTAAAAAAATAATGAATAAAATAATGAAACAGTTCCTTATATTAAACAAAAAAAGTTCATTATTCAACGATCGTTTCTGGGATATATATGTGTTAGAATTGGCATGTATATTTAACAGATCTATGTACAAAATTATACAAATTATACAAACTATCAAAATTAAATATACATACCAACTCATATATATGCCGTCTTCAGAATTATTTCTGAAGACGGCATATATATGAGTTGGTATGTATATTTAATTTTGATAGTTTGTATAATTTTGTATAATTTTGTACATAGATCTGTTAAATATACATGCCAATTCTAACACATATATATCCCAGAAACGATCGTTAAATAATGAACTTTTTTTGTTTAATATAAGGAACTGTTTCATTGTTTTATTCATTATTTTTTTAATATCTTATCTTGACTCTGTATTCCGTTTATCTTTCACCGAAAGTGATTTTTCATTGCATCTCTTCTTTCCATGATATCCGGATTACATTGAGTTCTTCATACGGATTGGACACTACCGTAAACTCTTGGTAGATTTATCTACATATATATATATATATATATTAAGATAAGCAGAACAAGCAAAATTCAACCAATTTTTTAAAATAAATTAAAAAATATAATTTAAATATTTACCTATTCTTTTGGCCCTGACCGATTGGTTTCGCTTTGTAAAACACCAGAAATCCAATGGATTTCTAATGGAAAATCAAAGTTCATCAGAGAAGCATTTTCCTTTCCTAGGGCTAAAGACCCAGGAACGATAAAATATATTGTTGTCCGCCAGCTAGCACGGATCTAATAAGGTTGAAAAATGACCCGTACGTGAACTGCCCGAGGTAAGAGCGGGAAAAACATAGACGTGTTGTCTATCTCGTTACTAAAAATAGCAGCTAAATAGAAACAACAGATTTGTTCTCTACATAACGGAGAATATTAAAAGAAGTTAATATACCCAAGGATACTAAGTACCCCTGGAAATATATAGGTTGTCTATGATTTAAGGTTGTTCTATGGTATTAATTTGACATACCAGAACTATAATATTAAGATAAGCAGAACAAGCAAAATTCAATCAATTTTTTAAAATAAAAAAAAAAATATAATTTAAATATTCTCCGTTATGTAGAGAACAAATCTGTTGTTTCTATTTAGCTGCTATTTTTAGTAACGAGATAGACAACACGTCTATGTTTTTCCCGCTCTTACCTCGGGCAGTTCACGTACGGGTCATTTTTCGACCTTATTAGTTCCGTGCTAGCTGGCGGACAACAATATATTTTATCGTTCCTGGGTCTTTAGCCCTAGGAAAGGAAAATGCTTCTCTGATGAACTTTGATTTTCCATTAGAAATCCATTGGATTTCTGGTGTTTTACAAAGCGAAACCAATCGGTCAGGGCCAAAAGAATAGGTAAATATTTAAATTATATTTTTTAATTTATTTAAAAAAATTGGTTGAATTTTGCTTGTTCTGCTTATCTTAATATTATAGTTCTGGTATGTCAAATTAATACCATAGAACAACCTTAAATCATAGACAACCTATATATTTCCAGGGGTACTTAGTATCCTTGGGTATATTAACTTCTTTTATATATATATATATATATATATATATATATATATATATATATATATATATATATACATCATCCCATAATAACAACATCATCCCCAAAATATCAAAAACTTGCACCTACCAACATGCTTCAAATCACCAGCCCTCAAACGATCACTTAACTACATACAAAAATTCTGCCTAAGAAAACTCATACAACACCTACACCGCACGCTACAACAACACATACGGACTATTTCCAGCCTTGTACCACAACTCGCTGAAACCCCAGAACCTCTGTCCAGAGTTATCTCCGCCACTATAGACAGCTCATACCACCATTACCGAGACTACGAGAAAATACGCCTCACGCAAAAATTTCTCAAACTCAGCACGGCTAACCGTCTTAACAACATCCCAACTCTAAGCACCAACAGAGGCGAACAAGACGGTACCAACACCGAACCTAGCGGCGCCCCGACCAACAACACACGTCACAGACTTGACAGGATCCCTCTCCCGAGAGGAATTAGACCTCCTCAGCCTGGGTCCCAAGTTCATATTGAAACAGAGACTGGACGACAAATTATGGCTCGACATAGAAACGAATTTCTGTCGGGCTGCCTACCAACTAAAATGGATATCGACTCTCGGCAACAACACCACGGAACCTAACAAACCGAGATTCCCGATATACCAACTGGATCGCCCATTCTGTCCACCGCCTGCCAACCGCGAGCTTGAAGAAAAACTCTCGAGGCTAAAACATTCTGTATTTAACATCTTACGGAAACAGAAGAAGATAGCCCCAAACCTCTCCAGGACACAACAACTCGCCCTGAAGAACCTACGGAATAGGGAACTTATATACTTACCATCCGACAAAAGTAAAGAGTGTTGCGTCATTTCTCAAACCACATACAACAACCTAGCCTTTGAACACCTAAGCGACAATGTATATTATATACAGAGATCCCGGACATGAGTGCAGCCCAGATCGAAAAACAGACCAACTCCATCTGGTTCGACATCTGTAGGAGAAGACAACTCCCAAATAAAGTTAAGCTCAATTACACCACTAGAAATAGCAGACTGCCCACTTTCTATCACCACATCAAGACCCACAAGAATAGTACTAAGACACAAATAAGACCCATCGTCTCTAGCATAGAAGGACCCCTATACAAAATCTCCTGGCTCCTCTCCCAGGTCCTCAAGCCTCTACTCTCCACCTTCCCTGGGCATGTCAGTAGCTCCGACGAAGTCATACGTAGACTACACCAACTCCAGCCAGAACAACTTAAACTAAATTGATACGCCTTTAGCCTCGACGTGGTCTCCCTCTACACTACAGTCCCCGCTCATCCAGCTGTCGATTTATTGACGGACTGCATGGTCGCAGAGGACATCCACTGCTACGGCCTCCATCCGACGGACATACACCAGCTTTTGTCCTTCACAGTGGACAACACATACTTCACCTTCCACCACCACACATACAGACAGACAACAGGATTACCCATGGATCCAGCCTATCGGGCCTGCTGGCCATCACCTATATGAACTAGCTAGTATGCCGAGCCCTCAATACCTGCCATTCCCATACCTTCTTCACCCGATATGTAGATGACATACTCATCCTTACATCATCCCGTGAGGAGGCGGATAAAATATACACAACATTATCCAGCATGGACGCCAGTATAAAGTTCAGCATGGAACACCCCGATGACTGCGGATCCCTATCCCTACTGGACTTCCAACTCAGGGTAACAGAGGAAGGCAACATCCCCACGTGCTTCTATAAAAAAAGCCGCCAGCAGGGACCTGTCCGTACATTTCAGATCGGCCCTCCCAGTCGGCGCTAAGTTCGGATACATAAGGAACGAACTAACACGTATCCGGAACAAATGCACCGACGCTAGAGACCGAGACACACACACCACACATTTCCTGGAAGTACTCAAACTGAACGGATACACGACATGCACCACAGACCGTGCCAGAAAGAACAGAGGACACCACACCCGAGGCACTAACACTTGCTTCCTGAAGCTCCCACACTTCAGTGACGAAACAACAACAGCCATTCGCAGAGCTATCAAAAGAGAGGGACTAGATATCCAACTGGCCCACTCAGGTCCTTCTCTACGCGGACAGCTAACCAAAAGACACTCCACCAGACATGACAACCGCTGCAGGCTAGCCAACTGTCCCATCAACGACACAGACCTATGCCACCAGGCTTACGTTGTATACAGACTAGAATGCGACAAATGCAGAAACTTCTACGTAGGTAGCACCACCAGACCACTCCACATAAGAATAAAAGAACACTTCAATACTAACGCCTCCTCATTTAAGAAACACCTAGTTAAATGCAAAAACACCGAAAAAACCATAACAGTTAGGATAGAAACTAAGGAAAGAAACCTCGGCAATCTTAGAATTAAGGAAGCACTAATTATAGACAAAACACTACCACCAATCAATAATAGAGTAGAACTCAACATCCAATTTATAACTTGATAGAGCATCTAGCCCCGTATTTACACCCCTCCCCCTCCCACAAACACGCACACACACACACACACGATTACACCTCCACTTATTTTCTCTCACACACACACATACACACACAAAGAGCAGTTCTAACACGAGAGAACATCTATCCCCCACATTTACGTATAGACATATCTTCTCACACTCACATACACATACACACATACTTACACATTCACGCATTCTCCCACGCACTTAAACAGGCATGTAAAAAAAAACCAAACCTTTTAAAGGGAGACTACTCTTTATCCACCTAACCATAACTCTTTGACATTAGAGATAGAACAGATACCCTATACTATTTCCTGTCAGCATGACTTGGCAAGCTATTTGGAACACTGGTTTAACAACTTTACTTCCCTCCGAAGAAGAGATATTATCTCGAAAATTAAGGACATTTAAATAAATCTAAGGTAAAAGACTAATTGTCAACAATATCTTTTGCATTCTTTATTCTATGTCCATACCTGCATTGTTTTGGCTTTATTATACATATACAAACGTTTATATATATATATATATATATATATATATATATATATATATATTGGATTAAATGCTCTGAAATAGCGATATATATGTGAAGATAGACATAGAATATTCGAAAATATTCTGTATGTTTATAATAAACATTTTGAAGACCTAATCGCTATAGAATAGAATACGTCACGTATTACAATTAGATTCTCGATAAAAGCAAGGGAAGTAACCTACGCGTTTCATTCTTATTAGAAATCTTCAGGATTACATATCCAGTGCTTTTATCGAGAATGACACAGCTAGAGACTTATAGAATACTTAGCTGTGTAACGGAACTGGTTTGAAAGAGCGGTTGCCGGTCCGGCAGAAATTAGAAATTGGATTAAATGCTCTGAAATAGCGATATATATGTGAATATAGACATAGAATATTCGAAAATATTCTGTATGTTTATAATAAACATTTTGAAGACCTAATCGCTATAGAATAGAATACGTCACGTAGGTTACTTCCCTTGCTTTTATCGAGAATCTAATTGTAATACGTGACGTATTCTATTCTATAGCGATTAGGTCTTCAAAATGTTTATTATAAACATACAGAATATTTTCGAATATTCTATGTCTATCTTCATATATATATATATATATATATATATATATATATATATATATATATATATATATATATTCAAATGGAAGTACAGCATAATTGAAGCTCTGGCTGCAGCTAAGCTAACGAATGCAATCGGAATGTGCAACTAAGAACTCAATAAGGTATTTAGAGTAATAACATTACGTTTAAACAACTTTGAAAATTGAAGATAGCGACCGGTAAGCCAGCCGCAGGCACCAAAGCAACGAGAAAACTGTTTCAGGAAAATATTATATATATATATACATATATATAGTATAAAAAAACGAAAAATCAGTGATGCATCTGGACTCAGTTTATTGCGTGTTACAATTGTTTCGCCGGCAGGTAGCTCGAGACATGATCACTGTATGGATCTGGCTGATTCTGATAACAGCGATCAGTGATCATGTCTCTAGCTACCTGCCGGCGAAACAATTGTAACACGCAATAAACTGAGTCCAGATGCATCACTGATTTTTCGTTTTTTTATACTATTCACACTCTGCTCTGTAAGAATATTGAGTGCTAATTTTGCCATACCGCCCATGGAAGAACCATAGCTACCATTATACACACGTATATATATATATATATATATATATATATATATATATTGGAAAATGTGTGACACCCTTGGTACAGTTGGGTATATTTGAAAAAAAGGAAAAGAATGATTTCACTTGTAGTGTTAAAAAATGTTTGATTTAATATTATATTATAATATTAGGAGTTGGTAGATCTAGTAAGTTCTTTGTTAACTTCGGTGGGAAGAATTTTAGAGATTCCTGGTTAACTTGGGTTGGAGAACTTTCTTGCATTCGTCGGTGGCGATAGTCAAACTGAGATCAGGTCGTGTTGAAATGTGTAACTATATATAAGAGAGATTTGGATGTGTCTGGGGTGTGGTGTGTGGGTTTTTTTTAACACTACAAGTGAAGTCATTCTTTTCCTTTTTTTCAAATATATATATATATATATATATACATGCATCTAAACATACATACAGTTGCGTACGTGTGTGTCTGTGTGTAGTTTACATGTATTCACCAACGAAAGAGACACACCAAAATACACCATTAGCAATCTGCTGATAGATGGAGAAAGAACATAATAATTTATAAATTTAATATTCTATATCCGCAATACAATTAACTGCCTTTGTTGAATGATTAAAATACTGTTTAGGTAAATCCAAGGCGATGACAGAGTCAGATAGAATGTCAGATAGAATGCTTTGTGGTGTTTAATTCGGCTTTCTACTCTCTCAGTTCAAATCCCGCCGAGGTCAACTTTGCTTTTCATCCATGCAAGCTCAAGTACCAGTTTAGTACTAGGGTCGATTCTTCCTCTATATCTCTTTCTCACTATCATTATCGCACTCTCTATCTATCCTTCGCTGGAAGAAATCTGTTGTATTCAGACTTGGACGGGAGATGGGTTCCACCAGGTCTAAAATTGCCCGAGAAACGCCGTATGTCAATATGGCACCCCTACCATGCCATACA
>OZ024742.1:12939810-12957310 GCA_964016885.1 Eledone cirrhosa | reverse complement strand
TTTTTAATACGTAATATTTTTTAATACGTAGTATGTTTAATATATAATATTTTTATTATTTATTATGTAATATTCTTTCGTAATATTTTTTTAGTTTTCTATTCTATATTTTTACTTATTATTATTATTGTTATCTTTTTATTTTTAGTTTTGTTTATGATATATATTTTTATTAGTATATTGAAATCTGCTCTCTATTTCTGCTTGATAGATAATCTTGTAGAGTAATGACAGGAATAATAATACACATATTTGTATGCTCAAATTTTTATACCACATTGAGAATGTTTTCCGTGAACTTAGAGTTTGCAGAGTGAATCAGTTGGATTCGCATGGATGTTTGTAGCTGTCACATAAACATATGAATTTTTTAAAACTAAACATAAGATAATTAATTTTCACACATTATGGATACTTGTCTCATTCAAGAATACTGATATTTACAATATAGTGTAAGTTTTATAAATACTAATACATTAAAACATAGGGTTTTTACGCCTCGAATATATCTGACTATTTAAAAATTTTTTTTTTTTTTTTTTTTTTTTTTCTCTCGCTATTTTTTTCCTCTCTCTATATTTTTTTTCCTCTCGCTATTTTTTTCCTCTCTCTATATTGTTTCCCTCTCTATATATCTCCCTTACATTAATACTTGAGCTAAATAAATAAATAAATAAATAAACGTATCATTGATACATTTACTCAAAATGACCTCCCACCACCTAATTATCTATATATATATGTATCTATCTCTATTTCCTCTCTCTCTATATATATATATCTCTTTCTGTTTCTTTACATGAAGTTCTTCGCTTTATCTATCTTTCCATCTCTCTATTTTGTTCCATGCATTTCCTCTTTCTCTTCTTTTTCTTCCTTTTCTTCGTTTTCTGTCTTTCTTTCTGTTTTCTCTCTTTCTTTCTCTCTGTGTAAAATTTTTTCACTGCCAGCTTAAACCTCTTCAAATGAAGTCGGTGTTATAACGGTATGTCGAATCTATTTATCTATAAAACTGTTTATATTGTATTTTGTCTGATGAAGGCATAGCATATTGTTAATATGATATCCCCGAAATATATATAATGAAATAAATATGGTTTTATAAATATAGTTTTCCATTTATTTAATATTGTAAATATACTCCAAATATTTGTCGAGTGCTTTTATATCAGTTATAAATATTTACTAGTTGTAACCCAACAATTTTAAATATAACTTTCCATGTATATATATATATATATATATATATATATATATATATATATATATATGTATATATATATATATATATATATATATATATATATACATATATATATATATATATATAAAGAAAAAAAGATGAAATCGAAAGTGCAACTGGGGTGTTATTTTAAAGGTAATATATATATTTATTTGGTTCCTTACCGGTTTCGCAGTTCTTCTGCTTTTTAAAAGTAGAGTTGAGATGGAGGGTCTGTGGTTTTTCTCACATCTGATGTGAGAAAAACCACAGACCCTCCATCTCAACTCTACTTTTGAAAAGCAGAAGAACTGCGAAACCGGTAAAGGAACCAAATAAATATATATATTTTTTAAAAAATAAGACTCCAGTTGCATTTTCGATTTCATCTTTTTTTCTTTATACTTTCACTCGTGTAGGACACCTCGGTTATTTTTCATTTTGTAAAAAAAAATCTCACTTTCTAATATATATATATATATATATATATATATATATATATATATATATATATATATATATATATATTTCGTTTCTGAATTTGTTTAGCAAGATTCTTTATCTGAAAACGTGTATTGAAACCGATATTGTTATACTTTGGGAGGGTCATGTTGCCAATAAGAAACACACGCACCAGTTGATTTCACTTCAATTTATTATAATAAATTTATAAATTTAGGAATTTGTAAATTTCCGGTTGGTTGGTTGGTTCCACAACCAGATGGTTGTTTATATATTGTCAAAGTTCTTTCGTCACACATTCTGTGAATTCTTCAGTGACTGGGGTTTCTTTTCTTTGTTTTTGTTCCTCTCCTTTGTTCTGTCCTACGCCATCTTGTTTCTGTGTGTTGTGTGCTCAGTCTGGGCATGCGCCACATCTGGGTGTCTGTGTGTTTATATTCGTTTATTTATTTGTTTATTTACATGTTACTGGTTGGTTGTTTGTTCTATGTGCGTGTGTGTTTTCATTTTGTCCTTAATTGTAAGTTGTGATGTTACTGCGAGACCTTCAAGATAGTAAAGAATCATCTGTACTCTACCAACATGCTAAAATAGAACATAAGGGTAAATTAATTGTAAGTTGTGATGTTGCTGTTCCACTCATGTTTTCTATTTAATTATGGTTGTAATTCTTTTATGTTTATTGCCTCTGTGATTTGTTTAAACATTGCGTCTTTTCTGTGTGTAGATTCTATTTTTATTTCTATGTTCTCTAATTTACCCTTATGTTCTATTTTAGCATGTTGGTAGAGTACAGATGATTCTTTACTATCTTGAAGGTCTCGCCAGTGTTCATTTTCCGTTCCCCTACACTACGAACTGTCTCACCTATGTACACTATATTTTTATCTCTACATTGTCCTTCAGTACATCTTATGCTATATACTACATTTCTAGTTTTACAGTTAATATGGACGCTTAATTTACAGGTTATACATTTCTTATCTATACAGGGGGGCTCTTTGAAAAGGGTATGTCTTGCTAATAAGTGTTTTTATGGAGGTACCTGGTCTTTCTACTATCTTAATATTGAGTTTATGTTTATCTTGGGCCTTTCTAAATTTGGAAGATAATTCACCTCTAGAGGTTGTATCGATGAGCATTAGACTCTGGTATTTATTGCTATCATACCATGAGTTTATTCTATTAGCCTTATTCCTAGTTCTTTCTATTCTATTCCAAAATTTGCTCCTATACAAGGGGTAGGTCCCATTTGTGTCATTATTTAAACATTTTTCCCATTTGGTTCTGGCTCCTCTATACACTCTGATGTTATCTCTCTGATTGTAACCAGAGAACTGCATACGGTGGATGAAGTGTTGTATGTGTCTCTCTAGTTCTTCGGGGTTGCACATGCGGGACACGTTTCTCATCACCCGTACCAAATCCGCAATCAGTATGTTGATTTTGGTATGGTCCGAAACAGCTGAGTTTCGGTGGATAAGATATTTGGAAGTCATGGGTTTGGCATAATGGGAATGGAGGATTTGGTTTTTGTTATTAATGGTATCTAACCAGAGCTCTGTGTCTAGTACAGGTAATCGATGGTTGGGGTGTTTGCTTGGGTAGTCTATAGTAACTCTAATACTCTGGTGGATGGAGTTAGCTATTTGCTGGATGCTTTCCATTATGTTTTTCTCTAATTCCTGACTGTTCTCTAGTAGGGGTGTTTTAACTACGATGTTTATATCATCAACGTAGCGGGAGTACATTATCAGAGTTAAGGGGTCTTGTAATTGTTCTTTAAGTTTAAGTTTAAGTCTACTGTCCCACCATACCATGAATAAGTTAGCTATGTCGCCTGCAATGCTAACACCAATGGCTGCTCCCTCCTCTTGGGCATATGTTTTTCCATTATATTTGAACATATGTTCCTTAAGGGTTAATTTTATGCTGGCCTCCACCGCATGTGCAATCATTTTCTTTAGTTCATCGTGGTTTTCAAGGGGTCCGTATGGCTCTGGTACACCCGTTCCATCTATCTGTGTGGATTTTTTTGGCCATTGAGGTAATGGTAGGTGGTCTGCCTCTTGCTGGTCTTGTAGGGCACAGGTTGCTAAGGTCATATGTGTCTAGATAATTATTACTATAGGTAAGTTTAAGTAGGAGTCCCAGCTCACTGGTATCAATCCCACGGAACTCAACATTGCTCTCACTGATCATTTCTACGCATTTCTCCACAGCAAAATCCACGTCAATAGATGGATACAGGGACACAACATCCATACTACCTATTATGCAGTTTGTTAGGTCCCTAGATCGGTTACTCTCGCTGATGATTCTGCTGAGGAGGTCCTCCGTGCTGTCACATACATCTGGGGACATTTCAATGATGGGGCGTATGATCAGGGAGAGGAAGTAGGACAGTCTGTAGTTACTAGCAATGTTAGCTCCATAGACTGGCCGTGTTGGTGGTCCCGTGACAGGGTCACTGCTCGTTTTATGGTCTTTTCGAAGCCCATACAACGCTGGCACGTCATTGTTCCAGGCCTGGAAGTTGTTGGCAGTCCTTTTGTTGGGCTGCATTATATTTGTCCACATCACCATATGGGCATTGAGGGCTTTTTCTCTATCCTCATGCTCTTGTGGTGTTACTTCTCTTGTGTTAGTGATGTGGGGTTGCATTGCCTGGATGTAGTTTGGCAGACTGTCAACCGACATTCTGCCAGACTTGTCTGTTGGAAAGTATGCTATCTCTCCATTACGCGAGCGCTGCATGAGCTTACGCAAGCCATTTGCAGATTTTTCTCCCAGTTGCTGGGCCTCCATTCTATTATGCTTCTTGCTATACTGTTCTATAATGTTTCTAAGTTTAGATCTAGCTATACTAAATAGTGCTTCTGTTTGTTCATCGACCTGCGACGGCAATTGCGTGCGTTTGTTAAAAGCTAAAGTCGTGGCGTGGACTCGTCGCAGGTCGAACGACTTATCGGAGGGATTATAAAAAAGTAGAGTTCCAGGCTGCTGCTTTATGTGTACTAGTGCTATTGTTATTGTTAGTTGTGTTGTTTCTATTTCTATTTCCACCAACAGCCTCATGGTTGTTTCTATGTCTCTTTCCTCTGGCTCATTGTTATTATCTACTCTATTTTGTGTGTCTGTGTGTTCGTCTTGGTTATTTTCTCTGTCCATAGTCTCCCTTCTCTTTTCAATCCTATTACCTTCCCTTATTTCTGTGCTACTGCCATTACCTGTTTTCTGTGTCTGTGTGTTTGTTAAGATTGTGGTGGTGGTGAGAGGCATTGTATGTGTGTGTGTTGTTGTTGTTGTTGTTGATGATGTGTGCTGTTGTTGTTGTGTGTGTTGTTATTGTTGTTTGTGTCTGCGTGTCTTTTGTTGTTGTTTCTGAGTATGTTATTATTGTTGATGTGTGTGTAGTTGTTATTGTTGTTTGTGTCTGTGTGTCTGTTGTTGTTGGGATGTGTGTTGTATATGTGTGTGCGTATGTTGTTACTTTTGTTTTTGTTTTTGAGGCTCCAACGTAATTTTGTAAATGATTTTTCTATTTCTGACAAACATCTAATCATATTTACCTTATTGAATGTGGCATACTTAGGCGGCAGTTGTAATACAGATAATTCATCAGAGTCGACCGTAGTGTTGCCGTATATATTTGTGTTGTTGTTGTTGAACTCATCTGTTAATGAGATGTCGGCCATATTTATACCGTCAATTTTGTCGGGATATCTATTGATATTCTCTAAAGTATCTTGATTTAGTTTTATCTGTTTAAGCCACTTTAGTTTCTTGTTAAAGTGCTTATCACATTATTGAACAATGTACTGTTCTTCAGGACGTATAAGGTTTATAAATATTAGTTTTTCTCTTGGTGTGGTGATCTTAGTTATTTCTTGTATTAGGTTACGCTTATGTTTTTCTTGATGACTTAATTCTCTATAGATCTTCTTTTTTATGTTTAGAATTAGTGTTCGTTTTAGCCTATCTGCTTGCTTTTTGGTGAGCTGTAATCTTCTTACATCGGTGTTGATGGTGTTGGTGTAAACTCGGGACGGGGCACATTCTTTTATGAAGTGTAGTTGTCAAGATGTTATTGTTTTTCGTAGACAACAGAACATGGTGGTTTTCAGTATCTTGTTAGCCTGGCTAAGGCTTACGATATTTCGTTTCTGAATTTGTTTAACAAGATTCTTTATCTGAAAACGTGTGTTGAAACCGATATTGTTATACTTTGAGAGGGTCATGTTGCCAATAAGAAACACACACACCAGTTGATTTCACTTCAATTTATTATAATAAATTTATAAATTTAGGAATTTATAAATTTCCGGTTGGTTGGTTGGTTCCACAACCAGATGGTTGTTTATATATTGTCAAAGTTCTTTCGTCACACATTCTGTGACCTCTTCAGTGACTGGGGATTCTTTTCTTTGTTTTTGTGCCTCTCCTTTGTTCTGTCCTACGCCATCTTGTTTCTGTGTGTGTGTTGTGTGCTCAGTCTGCGCATGCGCCACATCCGGGTGTCTGTGTGTGTTTATATTCGTTTATTTATTTGTTTATTTACATGTTACTGGTTGGTTGTTTGTTCTATGTGCGTGTGTGTTTTCATTTTGTCCTTAATTGTAAGTTGTGATGTTGCTGGGAGACCTTCAAGATAGTAAAGAATCATCTGTACTCTACCAACATGCTAAAATAGAACATAAGGGTAAATTAGAGAACATAGAAATAAAAATAGAATCTACACACAGAAAAGACGCAATGTTCGGACAATTCACAGAGGCAATAAACATAAAAGACTTACAACCAAAATTAAATAGAAAACATGACTGGAACAGCAACTTCACAACTTACAATTAAGGACAAAATGAAAATACACACGCACATAGAACAAACAACCAACCAGTAACATGTAAATAAACAAATAAATACACGAATATAAACACACACAGACACTCGGATGTGGCAGACTGAGCACACAACACACACACAGAAACAAGATGGCGTAGGACAGAACAAAGGAGAGGCACAAAAACAAAGAAAAGAATCCCCAGTCACTGAAGATGTCACAGAATGTGTGACGAAAGAACTTTGACAATATATAAACAACCATCTGGTTGTGGAACCAACCAACCAACCGGAAATTTATATATTCCTAAATTTATGAATTTATTATAATAAATTGAAGTGAAAGCAACTGGTGCGTGTGTTTCTTATTGGCAACATGACCCTCCCAAACTATAACAATATATATATATATATATATATATATATATATTAGAAAGTGAGGTTTCTTTTACAAAATGAAAAATAACCGAGGTGTCCTACACGAGTGAAAGTATAAAGAAAAAAAGATGAAATCGAAAATGCAACTGGAGTCTTATTTAAAAAAAAATATATATATTTATTTGGTTCCTTTACCGGTTTCGCATATATATATATATATATATATATATATATATATATATATAAAATAAATTAAATAAGTTAAATATTTAAAATTTGGCTTCGTTTATTACTGCTAGATATATTTCGGTGACAGCCATCTTTGGCTGTGACCTCTTCAGGCAGTCTGAATTAGTGTGGTAGAGATGAGTACACATGTTGTTGAGGTTTATAACTTTGTCAATACTCTGATATGCCCAGTTCCTGGTTGGGTTGTTATTTCACTGAGGAACTGGAATCATATGAATTTAAACAAACGAATTTCAGCGTCAAAGGGCCTCTTCTCCTCTCATTGGTCAGTTGTTAGAACATTCCTCAGTCAAAAGTCTATAGAAATTCGTTCTGAGGCAAGCCAATCTGTTGAACTGGGGTAGAAGTCCTTCTACCCCAGTTCCTTTTCTTTGTCGTCGTCTTTTTCTCGCCAACCCGAGGTAGCCCCTCGGACCCTTGTAGCTTCAGCACCCCCACCCCTCCCCTATTCTATGATAGATTTGGCTGACTCCGCTTTTTATAGCAGAGGTGTTAGACTTCGGATACTTGCCCCCTTCTCCGACCGCTGTCCCTTTTCTCCGTGCCTTCTATATTTCTTAGTGGCATCTTTGCTTTAATTTCTCGTTTATCCAGTATTTCTTTCTTCTTTTTCTCTTTTTTGGGGTGTGTGTGTGTGTGTTTCTGTATTAATTTTCCGTTCTTTACTTTTACTTCGTACGATCTTTCATGTAGCCTGTATAAGACTTTTTGTTTCGTGGCGGTACCCTTAGAGTTAGCATTAGTATTTTTTTGCGGGACCCTGAATTATATTTTCGTACTAGTTTACTTTCTTGCACTGGGTGGTTGCTGGCCCTGTGATTGGGGTAGAAACCTTTATTATTTCGTGGTAGTCTCTTTAGTATTTTGCCCCCCCCCCCCCTCCTTTGTTGACCCGTCACCGTACGATACACGCACTTATACCTCGTATAAGGGTCCCTTTATTTCCGTCCCACCTAGTTTATTTTTATTATTATTATTTATTTTTTTATTCTTTATTATATTTTTTTTTATTTATTTATCTATTCTTTTATTCACTTATTTGTTTATTTATTTATTTATGTATTTCTTTAGCCTAGCAATAGCGAGAGACTTAAGTCTTAGTAACCAGACTTTGCTTATTTTTTTTTTTTCATTCTCAGTACTTTTTATAGTTTTACCCCTCATTCTTCTACTTACCGTTTCGACTTCCTCCCCCCCCTCCCCAGTATCCTCTTTGACCTCACGCCCAGCTGTAGCCGGCACTACCAACGCATGAATGGGTCTACTCCGCCCCTCTCCCGTTTTCTCCTACCGGCAAGTTTAGCTACCCCCTCCCCCACCAATTTGCCATCACAGATTTACTACTAACTTGTGATGTGACCAATTCTGGTGATTATCTCTTTGACCATATATGGAATTACCCCTTGATAAGCTCGGCTATTTAAATACCAGAATAAATTTTCATTCAGTCCAGAATTAGCCGTCGAAACGGCTTGAGCTCAGCCGTCGGGGTCTTGTTCCTATATATATATATAATGGAAAAATTTGAACAGGAACAAAACAGAGAGGCAGTACGACGAATGTTTATTAATTTCACGCTCTGGAGAATGGGGTGGTGGTGGGGGACGACGTTTCGGGCATAAGCCCTTCTTGAGGTGAGAAGTGTGTGGGAACAGAGTTCAAAGGGTGTGTAGGGGAGTGGTGGAGAGACATATAGCGAAAGGAAACGGTACGAATGAAATTAAAAATAAAAATAAAAATAAAGCATGATCAAAATACAAGGAATGAAATAAAATTAAATATAAAAGCAGGATCAAAATAAACTGAAATTAAAAGGGGGGTAAAACAGGTGGTGGAAGGGTGTGGGGTGTGTAGGGGTGGTGGCGGGTGGAGTGGGGAGAGGGAGACGGGGTGTCCGAGCGGGGAGGGCTGAAGGTGGTGTGTGTGTGTAGGAGTACGTGTGTGTGTGTGTGTGTGTGTATGTGAAAGTAAGGGTTGGGAGAAGAACGGGGTTGCATGTTCAGGAATAGGTGTGTGTGTGTGTGGGGGGGGGGGTTGTAGGTCGGAGTGTCTGTGCGTGTGTGGATAGAGGGGTGGAGGGAGAGGAATCAGGAGGCTGCGGGTGTAAATACGTGGTGGAAAGCACGTGTGTGTGGGGTTTAAGCGTGTTGTGGGTGTAGGTGGCGTGTGGAGAAAAACATTTTTTTGGGTGTGTGTGTGGGTCAGTTATATAGATGATTCCGTAAGAGGATGGTTGAAAAGTTGGTAAAATCCTATGATGTTTAGTGGATTCCGTGGTGGTCAAGTTCCACATACGAGTATTCCATGAAGAGATGGTCGGAAGAGGAGAGATGTGGGGTGCGCGCGCAACAGGAAGTGGTCAAGCAGTGGGAGTGCTGTGTGTCTGTTTGTGCTGGGAGGTGGTCAGAGGGCATAGCAGCAGTCGGTGGAATGGTAAAGGCGCGAGGATGGGTAGGTGTGAAAGTTGGAGTGAGGAGGGTGTGTGTGTGTATTAGTAGAGGTGTTAGTGGGATGAGTGAGTGTGGAGCGAGGGTGTAGGTGGAGCGGGGAGAGAAGGGTGTGTGTAGTTCTATGGAGGGAGTGTGGTGTACTGGTGTGTGTGTAGTTTGATGAAGGGGTTTTAGTGGGTGTTAGTATACGGGAGGTGGGGAAGGGTTGAATGCAGGTGTGAGTGGGGGTTAGTGGTGGTAGGGTGTGTAGAGTTGGTGGTGTACGAGGGTGTGTGGGTACGTGTGCGTGGGGTTGGGGGTGTTAGTGATGTTAGTTGTGTGTGGGGTGGGTGGTGTAAGTGGGTGCGTGTGTTCGAGTGCTTGGGGTCAGGGGATTTAGTGAGGTTAGTTGCGGGGTGGTGGGATGGAGGTGTGGGGGTAAGAGTTGTGGGGGTGAGGGTTAGTGGTGGTAGTAGGGTGTGTGTTTAGTGTGAGCGCGTGTATATATGTGCCGGTGGGTGTGTGCGTGTGATAAGGAGGGGGGAGGAGGAGAAGAAGGGAGGGATGTTAGTGTGTTAGTTGGGGAAGGGTGGTCGGATGAGGGGTGGAGTGGAGGTGTTAGTATGTTTAGTTGTGGGGTGGGCGGTGAAAAGGAGAGGTGTGTTAGTGGTGTTAGTGAGGGATAAGTGTGGCGGGAGGGGGGCGGTCGAAGGCTAAAGGAATAAGGGTGGGGAGTTCAGGCCGGGAGGAGTGTGGGTCTGTAAGATGAAGATAGTTCTTTGTTCGACTCTAAGGCGATTGGCGGGTGTTCCGTGGCATTGGAGTAGGCCACAGACTGTGAGATGGCGTGCGGAATGTCCAGGGCCACCAAAGTGGCGGGCGATGGGGGAACTACCACCGAGACGAATATCCCGGAGGTGCTCAGTGAATCGGTCCGCCAGGCGACGTCCCGTCTGTCCAACATAAGTCGCGCTGCACAATAGTGAAATAAAATAACAATGACGATTCGTTGCCCCTTCATTACATTTATTGTTTGGTGACGCGATACTCGCCACTGATTAACTCAAGGTTCGATCTGTATCGATCTGACCCGACTCTCAAATCCGCGGTTTGTCAGACCCCTTGTAATGGTAATTACTATTACCAGCTGATCAGTGGCAAAACGCGCGTCACCAACCAATAAACGTAATGAATGTGTAACCAACCGTCCTTGTTATTTTATTTCACTATAATACACTGTCTAGTTCTACACCTCGACACTGAAGTGAACCTAAAGATCGAGTGCTCATCCGGGTGAACCTACACTAACTCCATTTTACACTCCCTGGATATTTCTCTCTCTCTCTCTCTCTCTCTCTCTCTCTCTCTCTCTCTCTATATATATATATATATATATATATATATATATATATATATATATATATATATATTGGTAAACGGAATAGAAAATGCTGACAAATTGTTCACAGTTGAAAAATGGTTTAATTAGGAATAAAAGAGTATTAGTGATTGTATGGGTTAGTATTCAGTTGTGGTTTTAAGTTTTTAAGTTTTTACCGGTTGCGCATTTCTAAATGCTTTTCAAAAATAATTTTGAGATAGAGTGTCCGTGTTGTTTGCTCTGATCTGATTAGTTTTGGGAATTCTACCTGTTTTTATGTTAAAAAAGTGGCTCCAGCGTTAGTTTGGTGTTGCAAAAATTCTTGTGGTCAAAACAATTTTGATTGGTCGGTAGAGGTCATGTGAATATAAAAAATTGATTTTGCGCCAAGACTGTTTTTATGTTAAAAAAGTGGCTCCAGCGCTACTTGGTGTTTGCAAAAATTCTTGTGGTCAAAATAATTTTGATTGGTCGGTAGAGGTCATGTGAATAAAAAATTGGTTTTGCGCCAAGATTGAGAAATGACTCTTTCACAACAAATATGTGTGTGTGCGTGTGTGTAGTAGTAGTAAGGTGTTCGATGTTGTGATAATGATTAGCAGGGATGTGTGTCAAATGGCTATTAAGATAAGTGTGTGTGTGTGTGTGTGTGTGTGTGTGTGTGTGTATAGCAGAGTAATTCGTGGTAGCAGGGATGGTCAGTAAGAATGTGTCTGAAAGCAATGGGGGGTATTTTAGCATGTCAAAAGATATTTTTCAGCTTTTGTCTTATACGGAGAAGTGCGTGTGTGTGTGTGTGTGTGTATAAGTCTCTTTGTATGTTAATGTACGCGTGTGTATGTGTGTGTGTATATGTGCGTGTGTGTGTGTGTGTGTGTGGGTGGACCATTATTTTTTTCCTCCTGATAAAATGGTGTACATTATTCGATTTTTTCAGTAAAATCGATTCTCTTAATAGAACATCAAAAATTTTAACAATAAAAGGTGTGAAATGATATTCACTATATATATATATACAAAAAAAAAAAAAAAAAAAAAAAATATATATATATATATATATATATATATTTTTGTGCTGCACCATAGAGCATGTGTGTTTACGTATGTCATTGTGTTTATATGTGGGTAGAGATGTGTGCTGATGTAGGTATGTATGTTGACGTGTGTATGTTGTGGGTTCGTCTTAGGGAGAAGTGTTTAGACGGGGTCGGTATTTGTTAATGAAGTAAGATTCCTTGCTGATGCGCTGGGTGTGGGTGGCATTATCTTTAAATTTGTAGAGTGGAAAGATTCTGAAGTTGGGATGAGTTTGGGCGGCACAGGTATCAATGTGTTAACTCAGTGGTATTTTCCTGTATTCCCGTATTTTAATTTGGGATCTATGGACAGTCATGCGTTGGCGGAGGCTGTTTTTGGTCTGGCCTATGTATTGTTCTCGACAACCTGAGCAAGTTAATACATATATTAGATTTTCCGATGCACATGTGAAATTGTGTTTTTCTATAAAACGTTGTCCATCTTTGAAATAGAATTCCGAACCCTCTATTAGGTTGATGCAAATTCCACAGTTGGGTCTATCGCATTTTTTACTGTGGGTTTCGTTGTTGTGGTTGGCAGTACTTTGGCATGTGTTAGTATGTTTTTCATTGACTTGGATTGTCTTTTGCTCTTTATGATATCGTGTGTTCGTAGAATTTGGTTCATTCTATGGTCCTTTTTCAACACAGGGATGTTTTGGAGGATGGTGTCAAATGCCTCATTGTTGAGGGGGTTGTGTGTTGAGATGTATGGAAGAGCTTTTAGTTTCGGTTGATTTACTTTAGGGTGTCTAAGGTCCTGGGTACTGAGTTTTAGGGCACGTTGGATTCCATTGTCAATTAGTGATGCAGGGTAGTCCCTGCCTATGAGTGTGTCCTTTAGTTCTTGTAGCTGTAAGTAGCAGATGTTTTTATTGGAGACTATAGTACAGATTCTCTTGGCTAAGTTGTAGGGAATATTAATTTTAACGTGTCTAGGGTGGCAAGAGTTGAAGGGGAGACATTGCTTGGAGTCTGTGGGCTTGTAGTATATGTCTGTTTCTATTTTTTTGTTATGGATCTTAATGAGGATGTCGAGGAAGGGGAGTTGTTCATGGCTGTATTCCATCGTGAAGTTAATATTCGTGTTAAGCCCATTTATAAGGGTGTGAAATTCTTTAAGTTTTTCGATGTTTTCGTGCCAAAGGATGAAGCAGTCATCTAGATATCGCTTCCAGTTCCTTTCAATGTGTAAGTGGAGGGTGTTTACAAATTTGTTTAGGACTTTAGTGTAGAGGGTGATTTCCAGGTATCCCATGACTAGGTTGGCATAAGTGGGGGCTGTTTTCCTTCCCATAGCGGTCCCAGATTTCTGCCTGTAGGGTTTGTTATTGAAAACGAAGTAATTGTTCTCCAAGATAAATTTGAGTCCCTCTATCACGAATTCTATTTTGATGCGTTGTGGGAGTTCATTGTGGAATTGGATAGCTTCTATTCCTAGGTTGTGGGGGATGTTGGAGTATAGGTTGACTACATCGAACGTCACTAGTAGGGTTTGTTCAGAAAGTGGCATATTAGGGAGGTGATTGAGCATATCTAGGTCGTCCCTTATATAGCTTTTGATGTGTTTGAGGAAGGGTTTGAGAAGGGTATCAATGTAGTTGCTAAGACGGTGCGTTTCGCAAGCGGGGCCTGCTATTATAGTCTTAATTTGAAATCATTGGGTGAGGGGACATTGATGACTATGTCTGTGGCTTCCTTGCATGCCTTACTTATTGATTCGCTTTTATGTACTTTAGGGATACCGTAGAAAAGGCTGGATTTACTTGTGAAGTCTGTGATGAAGCTGAATTCCTTGTTAGTGAGTCCTTCTTTGTATTGGTTGATTAGAGTTTTTAGGTTTCTCATAATTTTCTGTTGATTGTAGTGTTCAGCCTTTTCATAGTATGTTTCGTTTTCCAAAGTGGAGAGCGCTAAGTTGATATAGAATTCTGTCTCCATTAGGACTACTGTACTCCCTTTATCAGCCTCTTTAATTGTAATGGTTCTGTCGGTTTTTAATCTATTTAATTCTTCCCATTCTTTCTTGTTGAGGTTTGGCTTGTGTTTTTGTCTGTGCAAGTGTTGGTAAGGGAAGTTTGTGATGTGTTCACAGAATTAGTCCAGGATTTTATTTCTACCTTTTGAAGGGGTGTAATTGCTTCTATATATATATATATATACATTATGGACATCTTTGTTATGCCAGTTCATGACTTTAAACCGCTGAGAGTCCAAAATAAAATGTAATTCCGCAGACATTTCAAATTGATAATATTTCCATCTTTAACGAATCGAGTATTTAAAGTACTTTGTAGCGATTTAGCTTCAGTTTAAAGTTGAACAATTTTAATGAGACATCTAAGACTAATATAATCGACGCTATATACACTTGTTACATCTGTTGTCCTTTAGTAAGTAGTTTCCATCTACTCTTACCGATTAATACAATTACTTGCTCACAATAAATTTTATAATGTTGAAAGTAATGAACCCGCCACACAGTAATTCAGTAATGTAGTCACAGTTATATATTATATACAGTTATGTATATAATATACAGTTATATATATTATATAGCTATATATAATATATAGTTATATATAGTATATAGTTATATATAATATATAGTTATATATAATATACAGTTATATATATTATATAGCTATATATAATATATAGTTATATATAATATCTATAGTTATATATAATATATAGTTATATATAATATATAGTTATATATTATATACAGTTATGTATATAATATACAGTTATATATATTATATAGCTATATATAATATATAGTTATATATAGTATATAGTTATATATAATATCTATAGTTATATATAATATATAGTTATATATAATATATAGTTATATATTATATACAGTTATATATAATATACAGTTATATATAATATATAGTTATATATAATATAGATATATATAATATACAGTTATATATAATATATAGTTATATATAGTATATAATTATATATAATATATAGTTATATATAATATATAGTTATATATAATATATAGTTATATGTAATATACAGTTATATATAATATATAGTTATATATAGTATATAATTATATATAATATATAATTATATATAATATATAGTTATATATAATATACAGTTATATATAATATACAGTTATATATAATATATAGTTATATATAGTATATAATTATATATAATATATAGTTATATATAATATATAGTTATATATAATATACAGTTATATATAATATATAGTTATATATAATATATAGTTATATATAATATATAGTTATATATAATATATAGTTATATATATAGTTATATATAATATACAGTTTTATATTATATATAGTTATATATTATATATAGTTATATATAATACACAGTTATATATAATATATAGTTATATATAATATATAGTTATATATAATATATTGTTATATATAATATACAATTATATATAATCTATAGCTATATATAATATACAGTTATATATAATATATAGTTATATATAATATATAGTTATACATAATATATAGTTATATATAATATACAGTTATATATAATATAAAGATATATATAATATACAGTTATATATAATATATAGTTATATATTATACACAGTTATATATATATATATCTATATATAATATATAGTTATATATAATATATAGTTATATATAATATATAGTTATATATAATATACCGTAATATATTATATATAGTTATATATAATATATAGTTATATATACTATATATATAATAAACAGTTATATATAATATACAGTTATATATAATATACAGTTATATATAATCTATAGCTATATATAATATACAGTTATATATAATATACAGTTATATATAATATATAGTTATATATTATACACAGTTATATATATATATATCTATATATAATATATAGTTATATATAATATACAGTTATATATAATATATTGTTATATATAATATATAGTTATATATAATATATAGTTATATATCTAGTTATATATAATATACAGTTATATATTATATATATCTAGTTATATATAATATACAGTTATATATAATATACAGTTATATATAATATATAGTTATATATAATTGTTTCTTCTTTAGGCACAAAGCCAGCAATTCCACAGTGCATTACTGGTACTTTATTTTATCGACCGCGTAAGGATGAAAGACAAAGTCAACCTCGGCGGGATTTGAACTCAGATCATAAAGGGACGTAACTATGCTTGAAAGCGTGGTGTCCGACCCTCTACCGATACTGCCAATCCAATAATATATAATTATATATAGTATATACTTATATATAATATATAGTTATATATAATATACAGTTACATATAATATATACTTATATATAATATATACTTATATATAGTTATATATAATATACAGTTATATATTATATATAGTTATATATTATATATAGTTATATATAATACACAGTTATATATATTATATAGTTATATATAATATATAGTTATATATAATATATAGTTATATATAATAAACCGTTATATATTATATATAGTTATATATAATATATAGTTATATATAATATACCGTTATATATAATATATAGTTATATATAATATATAGTTATATATAATATACAGTTATATATAATATACAGTTATATATAATATACAATTATATATAATCTATAGCTATATATAATATACAGTTATATATAATATATAGTTATATATAATATATATTTATATATAATATATATTTATATATTTATATATAATATATAGTTATATATAATATATAGTTATATATAATATATAGTTATATATAATATATAGTTATATATAATATACCGTTATATATAATATATAGTTATATATAATATATAGCTATATATAATATATAGTTATATATAATATATAGTTATATATAATATATAGCTATATATTATATATAGTTATATGTAATACACAGTTATATATAATATATAGCTATATATAATATATAGTTATATATAATATATAGTTATATATAATATATAGTTATATATAATATATAGTTATATATAATATATAATTATATATAATATATAGTTATATATAATATATAGTTATATATAATATACAGTTTTATATAATATACAGCTATATATAATACATAGTTATATATAATTATTTCTGCTATAGTCACAAGACTTGCAAAGGCCAACAAAACTTGGATCTGTCGGTCAACAAAACGTGGATGTGGCTCTGAATATACCTGGTTGCTGCTGGAAATAATGTTGTTACATGTCACATCCCATCTGGCCTTTTAGTTACCTAGACAACAGGCCAATAAAGAAACAAAACCTTGTAAATAACATTAAAAACAACAAGCTAGTCTTGGTTACTAAAGAAAGATGTTGAAACAAAACTGACAGTGAGCTGAAATATAGATTTCGTGACAACAGAAAGAACATTTGATCGGAAACACTTTTAACAGGCAGGTATTT
>OZ024742.1:12932310-12934810 GCA_964016885.1 Eledone cirrhosa | reverse complement strand
ACAACAGGCGTAACTGTATGCGTCATAGTACCCGACCCTCTACCGATACTGACAATCCACCGCCAATTGTGTTAATATAATAACCTCTACATTGACTATCCTAATTGGTAATTAATCTAACAACATTTACACAAAGTCTTAACATTCTATGTATGGACCCATGACACATGAGAGAGTCGTAGGGGCACTGCATTGAAATGCGGGGCTTCTAGGGCATTTTATAAAACCTAGTGGAACCCATCCTCTCTCCAGGTCTGAATAGAGCAGATCTCCTCCAGAGAAGGAGAGAGAGAATGAGAGAATGGAAGTGAGAAAGAGATAGAGATAGATAGATAGATAGATAGATAGATAGAGAGATATAGCGAGGAGAGAGAGAGAGAGAGAGAGAGGGAGAGAGAGAGAGAGAGAGAGAGAGAGAGAGGGAGAGAGAGAGAGAGAGAATGGAAGTGAGAAAGATATATATATATAGAGAGAGAGAGAGATAGAATGAGAGAATGGAAGTGAGAAAGAATCTACTCCAGTACTTGTCTAGTACTTTATTTATCGACCTTGAAAGGATGAAAGGCAAAGTTGACCTCAGCGGGATTTGAACTTAGACAGCAGAGAACCAAAAGTAATATCATAAAGCATTGTATCTGACTCACCACCCACGTCTTAACATTAGTTCTAACAAAGTTAAAGGCTTATTAAGTTGTTCAATAAATGTGAAGCCACGTACATCTGATACTAGACTATTAAGCTAGTTATAATGTCTACTGCTAGTATTGCTTGTAATCCAGCTTAACCTAAAACTGTTTATTATAGCTGAATATAGTTATGATGTCTGATGCAAACAGATATCTGTGTGTTAACCATAAACATAGACGAAGGCTGGTAATAAAATGCATCCCACAATAAAATAGACCAATAAGCCGCCATACTGTCTACTGCGACAATTTGAGAATTGGTATATATACGGGATGTATTTGAATGATGAAGAAAATCAAAGACCAACAGGGGGTGATTAACATAATATTCTAAACTATAGAGGCAGTGCAGTAGATGTCAACATTATACATTGCACTAAAAACTGTATTCTAAATACTAAGCTTTCCTTTTTTAGGCAAGATAATACGTTATCTCTGATCAGTTACTGCCTACAAAGAACACAGCACACAACCAAGCCCAGGAATCAAACCCACGATATTATGATCGTAAGTCCAACACCTTTACCACTAGGCCCCACCACACCTCCACAACACACAAACCAGTCCGGGAATGAAACCCACGATATTATGATCGTAAGTCGAACACCATTACCACTAGGTCACACCACACCTCCACAACAAATAAACCAGTCCGGGAATCAAACCCACGATATTATGATCCTAAGTCGAACACCCTTACCACAAGGCCACACCACACCTCCACAACACACAACCCAGGAATCAAACCCACAATATTATGATCGTAAGTCCAACACCCTTACCACTAGGCCACACCACACCTCCACAACACACAACCAGGGAATCAAACCCACGACATTATGATCGTAAGTCCAACACCCTTACCACTAGGCCACACACCTCGGCATGTTATAAAATAATTGTTTCTACTTTTGGCACAAGACCAGCAATTATCCCAGTGTATTACTGGTACTTTATTTTATCGCCCCGTAAGGATAAAAGGCAAAGTTAACCTCGGCGGGATTTGAACTCAGACCATAAAAGGCCGTAACTCTTTGTTGCAAAGCATGGCGTCCAACCCTCTACCGATACTGCTAATCCACCGACATAATGTTGTTACAATTTGCTCAATAATTCCAATCGACCGTTCACAATCAAATGTATTGATTCTAATTCAAAGAGTACCAGTAAAATGTTATGAATTATCTAGAACTAAGATGGTTGACTAACTAGCAATCATCTCGAACAAAAATTACTTTTCTATGCTATCGCTTTGAGGTTATTACGTGGAAAAGGTTAGTAATTACAATATAATTATTTATTCATGCGAGAAATAAAATTCCATATATATATATATATGCACCACCCATATATATATATTCACACACACACATATATATATATACATAGATACATATATATATATATATACATACACACAGGTATATATATACGTATATATATATATATATATATATATATATATATATATATATATATATATATATATATGCACCACCCATATATATATATTCACACACACACACACACATATATATATATACATAGATACATATATATATATATACATACACACAGGTATATATATACGTATATATATATATATATATATATATATATATATATGCACCAGCCATATATATATATATATTCACACACACACACACACACACACACACACACATATATATATATATATATACATAGATACATAGGTATATATATGTATTTATACATAGACACAAATACACACACATACAAACACACACACACACATGTATTCCAAGCGAACGATCACGAACTACAAACAGCTA
>OZ024742.1:12842310-12927310 GCA_964016885.1 Eledone cirrhosa | reverse complement strand
TATATGTGTGTGTGTGTGTGTGTGTGTGTTAGGTAATTCCGAAGGAGAAGAAAAGGAAAAAAGAGTGCTCTATGTATAGAACAGAGCTATTTAATTAGAAAGTGAACAACACAAAATATAACTACTCCATTACCAAAGGTTTCTGGTTCCCAGACAATAATAATATACGTCTGGATCGGTCGTCAGACAGAGCTGTCAACATCTCTGTCAGAAACCTTTGGTAATGGAGTAGTTATATTTTGTGTTGTTCACTTTCTAATTATATATATATATATATATATAAATACTGATGTTGGTTAGATTATCAATATTAGTATTATTGGGGCACCCACTGATGAATTATAAGAGCCCACTTGAATATATATCTATTGATGGTATATAAGCTCCTACATAAATTGGTATAATTTCACCCAAATTGTAGGAATCCTATAATGAAACGAGACGTCCGTCTGGGAAGAGATATATTAGATATGTCTCATATGAAATAATACAGCCAATTTTCCACGCAATACTTTTAGTTAGCACCCCGAACGCATAATTGGGAATATAATCTCTTATTTAATGTTTGTTGAGTGAGTTGGAATTTGGCCGGAGTATCGCTAAAAAGCTTTCTCCGATATTGTATTTATATATATATATATATATATATATATATATATATATGCAACCGATGCAGCGATGCTGCTAATAGAGCCACCCATATCAGACGATTCTACAGTGTGCTAGAGATTAACAGCTACCAGTTTCCTTCTCCATCCCACGACGAAATCCCAAACCCAGAGACCGGACCAACACAAACAACAGTTGCTTCTTCAAGATCCTACATCTTAGGGAGGAAACCACCAACGCCATACATAAAGCCATCAGAAGAGAGGGCCTCAATATCAAACAAGCTCACTCTGGACCTTCCCTGTGAAGTTGCCTCTCCACAAGGCTAAGCCCCAATAACAGATGCACCCTAGCCAATTGCCCTATCTGCAACACTAATCATTGCCTACGTACCTACGTAGTATACAGGCTAGAATGTAACAAGTACAATCTACTTTACATAGGCAACACTATTCGACCATTACATCTCCGTATCAAAGAGCATGTTAACACCAACTCCTCTTCCTTCCGCAAACACATCATCAAATGCGGAAACCGGGACAACAGCGTTACACCACAATCTTAGCTACCAAACGCAGTCTAGGCACGCGGAGAATTAAGGAAACCCTCTTGATCAAGCAATTAAAAACTAGGATCAATAATCGATTGGAAAGAAGAGCACCAGAATGGCTAATTTAAAAGCCTGTATTCCAACATCCCAGTGGTTCATCCCACTAAACACACTTCCATTCACACACACACATACATCCCACTAAGCACACTTCCATTCACACACACACATACATCCCACTAAGCACACTTACATTCACACACACACACATACATACATCCCACTAAGCACACTTCCATTCACACACACACATACATCCCACTAAGCACACTTCCATTCACACACACACACATACATACATCCCACTAACCACACTTACATTCACACACACACACATACATACATCCCACTAAGCACACTTCCATTCACACACACACATACATCCCACTAAGCACACTTCCATTCACACACACACACATACATACATCCCACTAAGCACACTTCCATTCACACACACACACATACATACATCCCACTAAGCACACTTCCATTCGCACACACACACACATACATACATCCCACTAAGCACACTTCCATTCACACACACACATACATACATCCCACTAAGCACACTTCCATTCACACACACACACACATATACATCCCACTAAGCACACTTCCATTCACACACACACACACATACATACATCCCACTAAGCACACTTCCATTCACACACACACACACATACATACATCCCACTAAGCACACTTCCATTCACACACACACACACACATACATCCCACTAAGCACACTTCCATTCACACACACACATACATACATCCCACTAAGCACACTTCCATTCACACACACACACACACACATACATCCTACTAACCACACTTACATTCACACACACACACACATACATACATCCCACTAAGCACACTTCCATTCACACACACACATACATCCCACTAAGCACACTTCCATTCACACACACACACATACATACATCCCACTAAGCACACTTCCATTCACACACACACACATACATACATCCCACTAAGCACACTTCCATTCACACACACACATACATACATCCCACTAAGCACACTTCCATTCACACACACACACATGCATACATCCCACTAAGCACACTTCCATTCACACACACACACATACATCCCACTAAGCACACTTACATTCACACACACACACATACATACATCCCACTAAGCACACTTCCATTAACACACACACACACACACACATACATCCCACTAACCACACTTACATTCACACACACATACATACATCCCACTAAGCACACTTCCATTCACACACACACACATACATACATCCCACTAAGCACACTTCCATTCACACACACACACACACATACATCCCACTAACCACACTTCCATTCACACACACACACATACATACATCCCACTAAGCACACTTCCATTCACACACACACACACACATACATCCCACTAACCACACTTCCATTCACACACACACACACATACATCCCACTAAGCACACTTCCATTCACACCCACACACATACATACATCCCACTAAGCACACTTACATTCACACACACACACACACATACATCCCACTAAGCACACTTACATTCACACACACACACATACATACATCCCACTAAGCACACTTACATTCACACACACACATACATACATCCCACTAAGCACACTTCCATTCACACACACATACATACATCCCACTAAGCACACTTCCATTCAAACACACACACACACATACATCCCACTAAGCACACTTCCATTCACACACACACACACACACACATACATCCCACTAAGCACACTTACATTCACACAAAAACACACACATACATCCCACTAAGCACACTTACATTCACACACACACACATACATACATCCCACTAAGCACACTTCCATTCACACACACACATACATCCCACTAAGCACACTTACATTCACACACACACACATACATACATCCCACTAAGCACACTTCCATTCACACACACACACACACATACATCCCACTAAGCACACTTACATTCACACACACACACATACATACATCCCACTAAGCACACTTACATTCACACACACACACATACATACATCCCACTAAGCACACTTCCATTCACACACACACATACATCCCACTAAGCACACTTCCATTCACACACATACATACATACATCCCACTAAGCACACTTCCATTCACACACACATACATACATCTCACTAAGCACACTTCCATTCACACACACACATACATACATACATCCCACTAAGCACACTTCCATTCACACACACACACATACATACATCCCACTAAGCACACTTCCATTCACACACACATACATACATCCCACTAAGCACACTTCCATTCACACACACACACACACACATACATCCCAATTAGCACACTTACATTCACACACACACACATACATACATCCCACTAAGCACACTTACATTCACACACATACATACATCCCACTAAGCACACTTACATTCACACACACATACATACATCCCACTAACCACACTTACATTCACACACACACATATACATACATCCCACTAAGCACACTTACATTCACACACACACACATACATACATCCCACTAAGCACACTTCCATTCACACACACACACATACATACATCCCACTAAGCACACTTCCATTCACATACACACACACATACATACATCCCACTAAGCACACTTCCATTCACACACACACACACACATACATCCCACTAAGCACACTTCCATTCACACACACACATACATACATCCCACTAAGCACACTTACATTCACACACACACACACATACATACATCCCACTAAGCACACTTACATTCACACACACACACATACATACATCCCACTAAGCACACTTCCATTCACACACACACACATACATACATCCCACTAAGCACACTTCCATTCACACACACACATACATACATCCCACTAAGCACACTTACATTCACACACACACACACACATACATCCCACTAACCACACTTACATTCACACACACACACATACATACATCCCACTAAGCACACTTCCATTCACACACACACACACATACATCCCACTAACCACACTTACATTCACACACACACACATACATACATCCCACTAAGCACACTTCCATTCACACACACACATACATCCCACTAACCACACTTCCATTCACACACACACACATACACACATCCCACTAAGCACACTTCCATTCACACACACACACACACACACATACATCCCACTAACCACACTTCGATTCACACACACACACATACATACATCCCACTAACCACACTTCCATTCACACACACACACACACATACATCCCACTAACCACACTTCCATTCACACACACACACACATACATCCCACTAAGCACACTTCCATTCACACACACACACACACATACATCCCACTAACCACACTTCCATTCACACCCACACACATACATACATCCCACTAAGCACACTTACATTCACACACACACACACATACATACATCCCACTAAGCACACTTACATTCACACAGACACACATACATACATCCCACTAAGCACACTTGCATTCACACACACACACACATACATACATCCCACTAAGCACACTTACATTCACACACACACACACATACATACATCCCACTAAGCCCACTTACATTCACACACACACACATACATACATCCCACTAAGCACACTTACATTCACACACACACACACATACATACATCCCAGTAAGCACACTTACATTCACACACACACACATACATACATCCCACTAAGCACACTTCCATTCACACACACACACACACATACATCCCACTAAGCACACTTCCATTCACACACACACACTCACATACATCCCACTAAGCACACTTACATTCACACACACACACACACATACATCCCACTAAGCACACTTACATTCACACACACACACATACATACATCCCACTAAGCACACTTCCATTCACACACACACACACACACATACATACATCCCACTAAGCACACTTTCATTCACACACACACACACACATACATACATCCCACTAAGCACACTTCCATTCAGACACACACACATACATACATCCCACTAAGCACACTTCCATTCAGACACACACACATACATACATCCCACTAAGCACACTTCCATTGAGACACACACACATACATACATCCCACTAAGCACACTTCCCTTCACATACACACACACACATACATACATCCCACTAAGCACACTTCCATTCAGACACACACACATACATACATCCCACTAAGCACACTTCCATTCAGACACACACACATACATACATCCCACTAAGCACACTTCCATTCACACACACACACACACATACATACATCCCACTAAGCACACTTCCATTCACACACACACACACACATACATACATCCCACTAAGCACACTTCCATTCAGACACACACACATACATACATCCCACTAAGCACACTTACATTCACACACACACATACATACATCCCACTAAGCACACTTACATTCACACACACACACATACATACATCCCACTAAGCACACTTCCATTCACACACACATACATACATACATCCCACTAAGCACTCTTCCATTCACACACACACACATACATACATCCCACTAAGCACACTTACATTCACACACATACATACATACATCCCACTAAGCACACTTCCATTCACACACACACACACACATACATCCCACTAAGCACACTTACATTCACACACATACATACATACATCCCACTAAGCACACTTCCATTCACACACACACACATACATACATCCCACTAAGCACACTTCCATTCACACACACACACACACATACATACATACATTCCACTAAGCACACTTCCATTCACACACACACACATACATACATCCCACTAAGCACACTTCCATTCACACACACACACATACATACATCCCACTCAGCACACTTCGATTCACACACACACATACATCCCACTAAGCACACTTCCATTCACACACACACATACATACATCCCACTAAGCACACTTCCATTCACACACATACATACATACATACATCCCACTAAGCACACTTCCATTCACACACACACACATACATACATCCCACTAAGCACACTTACATTCACACACATACATACATACATTCTACTAAGCACACTTCCATTCACACACACACATACATACATCCCACTAAGCACACTTCCATTCACACACACACACATACATACATCCCACTAAGCACACTTCAATTCACACACACACACATACATACATCCCACTAAGCACACTTCCATTCAGACACACACACACACATACATCCCACTAAGCACACTTCCATTCACACACACACACATACATACATCCCACTAACCACACTTCCATTCACACACATACATACATACATACATCCCACTAAGCACACTTCCATTCACACACACACACATACATACATCCCACTAAGCACACTTCCATTCACACACACACACATACATACATCCCACTAAGCACACTTCCATTCACACACACACACATACATACATCCCACTAAGCACACTTCCATTCACACACACACACATACATACATCCCACTAAGCACACTTCCATTCACACACACACACATACATACATCCCACTAAGCACACTTACATTCACACACACACACACATACATGCATCCCACTAAGCACACTTACATTCACACACACACACATACATACATCCCACTAAGCACACTTACATTCACACACACACACACATACATACATCCCACTAAGCACACTTACATTCACACAGACACACATACATACATCCCACTAAGCACACTTACATTCACACACACACACACACATACATCCCACTAAGCACACTTACATTCACACCCACACACATACATACATCCCACTAAGCACACTTACATTCACACACACACACACATACATACATCCCACTAAGCACACTTACATTCACACACACACACACATACATGCATCCCACTAAGCACACTTACATTCACACACACACATACATACATCCCACTAAGCACACTTCCATTCACACACACACATACATACATCCCACTAAGCACACTTCCATTCACACACACATACACACATACATCCCACTAAGCACACTTCCATTCACACACACACATACATCCCACTAAGCACACTTCCATTCACACACACACATACAAACATCCCACTAAGCACACTTCCATTCACACACATACATACATACATCCCACTAAGCACACTTCCATTCACACACACACACATACATACATCCCACTAAGCACACTTCCATTTACACACATACATACATACATCCCACTAAGCACACTTCCATTCACACACATACATACATACATCCCACTAAGCACACTTACATTCACACACACACACATAAATACATCCCACTAAGCACACTTACATTCACACACACACACACACATACATACATCCACGAAGCACACTTACATTCACACACACACACACATACATACATCTCACTAAGCACACTTACATTCACACAGACACACATACATACATCCCACTAAGCACACTTCCATTCACACACATACATACATACATACATCCCACTAAGCACACTTCCATTCACACACACACACACACATACATACATCCCACTAAGCACACTTCCATTCACACACACACACACACATACATACATCCCACTAAGCACACTTCCATTCACACACACACATACATACATCCCACTAAGCACACTTCCATTCACACACACACACATACATACATCCCACTAAGTACACTTACATTCACACACATACATACATCCCACTAAACACACTTCCATTCACACACACACACACACACACATACATCCCACTAAACACACTTCCATTCACACACACACACACATACATAAATCCCACTAAGCACACTTCCATTCACACACACACATACATCCCACTAAGCACACTTACATTCACACACATACATACATCCCACTAAGCACACTTACATTCACACAGACACACACACATACATCCCACTAAACACACTTACATTCACAGACACACACATACATACATCCCACTAAGCACACTTACATTCACACACATACATCCCACTAAGCACACTTACATTCACACACACACACATACATACATCCCACTAGGCACACTTACATTCACACACACACACACACACATACATCCCACTAAGCAGACTTACATTCACACACACACACATACATACATCCCACTAAGCACACTTACATTCACACACACACACATACATACATCCCACTAAGCACACTTACTTTCACACACACACACACACATACATCCCACTAAGCAGACTTACATTCACACACACACACACATACATACATCTCACTAAGCACACTTCCATTCACGCACACAAATACATCCCACTAAGCACACTTACATTCACACACACACACACATACATACCACTAAGCAGACTTACATTCACACACACACACACATACATGCATCCCACTAAGCACACTTACATTCACACACACACATACATACATCCCACTAAGCACACTTCCATTCACACACACACATACATACATCCCACTAAGCACACTTCCATTCACACACACACACACACATACATCCCACTAAGCACACTTCCATTCACACACACACATACATCCCACTAAGCACACTTCCATTCACACACACACATACAAACATCCCACTAAGCACACTTCCATTCACACACATACATACATACATCCCACTAAGCACACTTCCATTCACACACACACACATACATACATCCCACTAAGCACACTTCCATTCACACACATACATACATACATCCCACTAAGCACAATTCCATTCACACACATACATACATACATCCCACTAAGCACACTTACATTCACACACACACACATAAATACATCCCACTAAGCACACTTACATTCACACACACACACACATACATACATCTCACTAAGCACACTTACATTCACACAGACACACATACATACATCCCACTAAGCACACTTCCATTCACACACATACATACATACATACATCCCACTAAGCACACTTCCATTCACACACACACACACACATACATACATCCCACTAAGCACACTTCCATTCACACACACACACACACATACATACATCCCACTAAGCACACTTCCATTCACACACACACATACATACATCCCACTAAGCACACTTCCATTCACACACACACACATACATACATCCCACTAAGTACACTTACATTCACACACATACATACATCCCACTAAACACACTTCCATTCACACACACACACACACACACATACATCCCACTAAACACACTTCCATTCACACACACACACACATACATAAATCCCACTAAGCACACTTCCATTCACACACACACATACATCCCACTAAGCACACTTACATTCACACACATACATACATCCCACTAAGCACACTTACATTCACACAGACACACACACATACATCCCACTAAACACACTTACATTCACAGACACACACATACATACATCCCACTAAGCACACTTACATTCACACACACACACATACATCCCACTAAGCACACTTACATTCACACACATACATCCCACTAAGCACACTTACATTCACACACACACACATACATACATCCCACTAGGCACACTTACATTCACACACACACACACACACATACATCCCACTAAGCAGACTTACATTCACACACACACACATACATACATCCCACTAAGCACACTTACATTCACACACACACACATACATACATCCCACTAAGCACACTTACTTTCACACACACACACACACATACATCCCACTAAGCAGACTTACATTCACACACACACACACATACATACATCTCACTAAGCACACTTCCATTCACGCACACAAATACATCCCACTAAGCACACTTACATTCACACACACACACATACATACCACTAAGCAGACTTACATTCACACACACACACACATACATACATCTCACTAAGCACACTTCCATTCACACACACATACATACATCCCACTAAGCACACTTACATTCACACACACACACATACATACATCACACTAAGCACACGTTTTCCTAGACATTTCACAATGCGCATGCTCGAAATTTTAACGTCTTTTCATTACATTTAACTTAAGACTGCCTTCCTAACAACTCCGACCCATCCTTTAAGTCTCTCACATGGATACTTCATTGATAATAAATTTTCTTGGTAAGATTCCATTGTTATCTAAGCAATTTTAATTTTCTAGTGCATTGTATGGTTTTCAAATTTATTTAAACACACACACAAATATATATATATATATATATATATATATATATATATATATATATATATATATATATATATATTAAAATAACAGATTTTTGCTCTACGGTTCTTATATATTTGATATATATTTATCCTTATCGAGTCCTCTTTCGATTTTTGTCTTCAAATTTATTATTATTACTATATATATATATATATATAGAGAGAGAGAGAGAGAGAGACATACACACCCCATCACAAACATATATATACATATTCACGTAGACACACGGGCAAATATACACATACACAAATGCATACAGAGATATGTGCATACATAAATACCTACATATGTACATACACATACACATATATACATATAATACACACATATATATATATACATATACATATACACATACCTATACACATACACATACACATACATATACACATACACACACATACCTATACACATACACGCATATATACATATGCACATGCACATACACATACACATGTACACACATATACACATATACACATACTCAAAGCAACAGAGCTAAGTACTTACTTGAACTAGTTTCTTTAAGTTCTCTTTGAAGACATAAAGCGATAGATGTGAAATATTCTAAGATGCGATATAAATAACTGTCTTAAAAGACGGGAAAAAAAGAAGACAGCCGTCTTTTAAAAGAAAACATGTAAGAATGATATGAAATTTGATGTCTAGAAAGCTGATATTCTTAAGAATCTCGTTTGTACTTGATGGCAATCGAAATGCTACGAAGGAAAAATATACGAGCGTCGTTATTGCCACAGTTATTATGTCGGTAGAATGTCTTGTAGTACTGGTTCAAGTTCTCTACAATCTCAGTTCAAATTATGCTGAGCTGAACTTTGTCTTTCATCCTTTGACGATCAAGAAAATATTATACCTGTCTAAGGTTTGTGAATTAACGGAATGTTAGAGCAAAGGTTCGTGGCTTTGTGGTTAGGGTATTCGGCTCATGATCGTAATGGTAAGGACGTGTGTTCGATTCCCGGTGGAGTGTTGTATCTTTGAACATGACACTTTATTTCAAAAGTGAGTTGCTGTTATTGTTTAACCCTAGGTAAGGGCGGTGGATTGGCAGTACCGGTAGAGGGTCGGACACCATGCTTTGCAGCATTGAACTACGGCCCTTTATAATTTGAGTTCAAATCCCGCCGAGGTTAACTTTGCCTTTCATCCTTACGGGGTCGATAAAATAAAGTACCAGTCACGCATTGAGGTCGATTTAGTCGACTTTCCCCTCCCGCAAAATTGCTGGCCTGTGCCTATATAAGAAACCATTATTTAACCCTAGGCAGACGGTGGATTGGTGGAATTTAGCATTTAGCATGTAGCATTTTGATATGGCCCTTTAAATTCTGAGTTCAAATCCCACCAATTCAGCTTTGTTTCGCAGCATTCCAAGGTCGATAACATAGACTACCCGTAATTTACTGGGGTATATATAATTGACTTTCTCCTCCACCAAAATTTACTGGCCTTGTGTCTACATTAGAAACTATTATTTAACCCCAAATCAAGTCTGGTCTTTAAAGTTTGTGAGAAACACGATAATGGGGGTGCGTGACCCCGTGGTAAAGGTGTTGGACTTACAATCATAATGTCGTGGGTTCGATTCATGGGCTGGGTTGTGTATTGTATTCTTGAGCAACACTCTCTATTTCACGTTATTCCAGAATACTCTGCTGAAAACGAGTACCAGCGATAACTGGGGATTTAAACCTGCGATGGATTGGCGTCATATCCAGGGGTGAATCTTGTTCTCTCAGTCACTTCAGGTCACGAAACCGGAATCAGCACGAGTCTCCTGGCCTGAGACAGACCCTAGATCTTAGACTTTAGGACTTTGAAGGAGATTTACCAGTTTCTGGTTTCTAGCAGATGGTGTGAAAATACAGAAGGTTAGCAAGGTGTTAATCTTAAATATTGGTTGTTTACTCAAAAGATAAGACATTCTTGAAGTTCTTTATTATCAGGTTTTGTATACGATGGCAAATGATAACATATTTGTTGCTACTTCATAGACTTGCTGCAGATCTCTGCTACTGCAGTTGATTATAATCTTAGCTCCTGAATACTTGCTTCTTGTTACACATATACACACACACATACACACATACACACATACACTGACACATACACATACAGACATACACACACACATACACACACAGGCACATACACAGACACAGACACAGACACATACACACACACAGACACATACATACACAGACAGACACATACACACAGATACACACATACACACACAGAGACAGACACATACATACAGACAGGTACAAACACACACATACATACACACATACAGACACAGACACAGACACAGGCACACGCACGTACACAGACACACAAACACACACACATACTCACAAGTATATATATATATATATATATACATATATACGTGTATATCTTTATTATATATAGAAATGCCTTCTACAGAAATAGAACTGTTTCATTCGTATGAAATCATCTGCGCAGTCCTGATGATTTCATACGAAGGAAATAGTTCTAGTCATGTAGAAGTCATTTCTATATATAATAAAGATGTCTATACACTACCAACGTATTGAGTACATTTTTAAACTGTGGTTACCCCCGACACAACCTAGGAGCTTACACACACACACACGTATGTATATATATATATATATATATATATCACGATAAATTAACGGAGGCACAGGCCCTCGCTATTACCTGTAAATAATGTGCTCAAAGGAGAAGAGATCCTGAGCTCTTTAAAATACAATGTTGAAAAGGTAACACACCAGAGAGAGATATATAGTGCGCTATCAATAATACAGGAAAAAAGCACCAGTGTATGGAATCTATAACCTATGAAAGGCAGAGTAGACACACGATAATTAAAAATATAAATTAAAGCGTTGGTCTCTCCAGTTGCTAATACTATCACGCCTTTGGACCGAGGAAACAATGTTTCCGTTAGTCTCTCCAGTTGCTAATACTATCACGCCTTTGGACCGAGGAAACAATGTTTCCGTTGGTCTCTCCAGTTGCTAATAGTATCACGCCTTTGGACCGAGGAAACAATGTTTCCGCTGGTCTTTTCTTTTGGTAATACTATCACGTCTTTGGACCGAGGAAACAATGTTTCCGTTGGTCTCTCCAGTTGTTATTGCTATCACGCCTTTGGACCGAGTAAACAATGTTTCCGTTGGTCTTTCCTTTTGGTAATACTATCACGCCTTTGGATCGAGGAAACAATGTTTCCGTTGGTCTCTCCTCTTCATAATAGTATCACGCCTTTGGACCGAGGAAACAATGTTTACGTTGGTCTCTCCAGTTGCTAATACTATCACGCCTTTGGATCGAGGAAACAATGATTCCGTTGGTCTCTCCTCTTCATAATACTATCACGCCTTTGGACCGAGGAAACAATGTTTCCGTTGGTCTCTCCAGTTGCTAATACTATCACGCCTTTGGACCGAGGAAACAATGTTTCCATTGGTCTCTCCAGTTGCTAATACTATCACGCCTTTGGACCGAGGAAACAATGTTTACGTTGGTCTCTCCAGTTGCTAATACTATCACGCCTTTGGACCGAGGAAACAATGTTTCCATTGGTCTCTCCAGTTGCTAATACTATCACGCCTTTGGACCGAGGAAACAATGTTTCCATTGGTCTCTCCAGTTGCTAATACTATCACGCCTTTGGACCGAGGAAACAATGTTTCCGTTGGTCTCTCCAGTTGCTAATACTATCACGCCTTTGGACCGAGTAAACAATGTTTCCGTTGGTCTCTCCAGTTGCTAATACTATCACGCCTTTGGACCGAGTAAACAATGTTTCCATTGGTCTCTCCAGTTGCTAATACTATCACGCCTTTGGACCGAGGAAACAATGTTTCCGTTGGTCTCTCTAGTTGCTAATACTATCACGCCTTTGGACCGAGGAAACAATGTTTCCGTTGGTCTCTCCAGTTGCTAATACTATCACGCCTTTGGACCGAGTAAACAATGTTTCCATTGGTCTCTCCAGTTGCTAATACTATCACGCCTTTGGACCGAGGAAACAATGTTTCCATTGGTCTCTCCAGTTGCTAATACTATCACGCCTTTGGACCGAGGAAACAATGTTTCCATTGGTCTCTCCAGTTGCTAATACTATCACGCCTTTGGACCGAGGAAACAATGTTTCCGTTGGTCTCTCTAGTTGCTAATACTATCACGCCTTTGGACCGAGGAAACAATGTTTCCGTTGGTCTCTCTAGTTGCTAATACTATCACGCCTTTGGACCGAGTAAACAATGTTTCCATTGGTCTCTCCAGTTGCTAATACTATCACGCCTTTGGACCGAGTAAACAATGTTTCCATTGGTCTCTCCAGTTGCTAATACTATCACGCCTTTGGACTTAGGAAATAATTTTTCCTTTGGTCTCTCTAGTTGCTAATACTATCACGCCTTCGGACAGAAGAAACAATGTTTCCGTTGGTCTCTCTAGTTGCTAACACTATCTCACATTCGGACTGAGCCAACAATGTTTCCGTTGGTCTCTCCAGTTGCTAATACAATCACACCTTCGGACCGAAGAAACAATGTTTCCGTTGGTCTCTCCAGTTGCTAATACTATAACAGTTTTGAACCGAGGAAACAAAGTTTCCGTTGGTCTATCCAGTTGCTAATACTATCACGCCTTTGAACCAAGGAAACAATGTTTCTGTTGGTCTATCCAGTTGCTAATACTCTCACGCCTTTGGACCGAGGAAACAATGTTTCCGTTGGTCTCTCCAGTTGCTAATACTATAACACTTTTGGACCGAGGAAACAATGTTTCCGTTGGTCTCACTAGTTGCTAATACTATCTCGCCTTCGGACCGAGGAAACAATGTTTCCGTTGGCCTTTCATTTTTGTAATACTATCACGCCTTTGGACCGAGCAAACAATGTTTCGGTTGGTCTTTCCAGTTGCTAATACTATAACATCTTTCGACCGAGGAAACAATGTTTCCGTTGGTCTCTCCAGTTGCTAACAATCTGATGCCTTCGGACCGAGGAAACAATGTTTCCGTTGTCTCTCCAGTTAGTAATATTATCACGTCTTTGGACCGAGGACACGATGTTTCCTTTCGTCTTTCCCGTTACTAATACTATCACGCCATTGGACCGAGGAAACAATGTTTCCGTTGGTCTTTCCAGTTACTAATTCTAACACGCCTTTGGACCGAGGAAACAATGTTTCCGTTGGTCTTTCCAGTTACTAATACTATCACGCCTTTGGATCGACGAAACGATGTTTCCATTGGTCTCTCCAGTTGCTAATACTGTCACACATTCGGATCGAGTTAACAATGTTTCCGTTGGTCCTTCCAGTTGCTAATACTGTCAGATTTCGGACCGAGGAAACAAGGTTTCCGTTGGACTTCCTTTTAGTAATACTGTCACGCATTTGGACCGAGGAAACAATGTTTCCGTTGGCCTTTCCTTTTGGTAATACTATGACGTCTTTGGACCAAGGAAACAATGTTTCCTTTGGTCTCTCCCGTTGCTAATACTATAACGCCTTTGGACCGAGGGAACGATGTTTCCGTTGTTGTTTCCAGTTGCTAATACTATAACACCTTTGGACCCAGGAAACAATGTTTCCGTTGGTCTCTCCTTTTGGTAATACTATGCCGCCTTTGGACCGAGGAAACAATGTTTCCGTTGGTCTCTCCAGTTGCTAATACTATCACGCCTTTTGACCGAGGAAACAAAGTTTCCGTTGGCCTTTCCTTTTGGTAATACTATCACGCCTTTTGACCAAGGAAACAATGTTTCTGTTGGTCTCTCCAGTTACTAATACTATCATGCCTTTGGACCGAGGAAACAATGTTTCCGTTGGTCTCTCCAGTTGCTAATACGATCACGCCTTTGGACCGAGGAAACAATGTTTCCGTTGGTCTCTCCAGTTGCTAATACTATCACAATTTCGGACCGAGGAAACAATGTTTCCGTTAGTGTTTCCAGTTGCTAATACTATCACGCCTTCGGGCCGAGGAAACATTGTTTCCGTTGGTGTTTCCAGTTGCTAATAATTTAACGCCTTTGGACCGAGGAAACAATGTTTCCGTTGGTCTTTCCAGTTGCTAATACTTTCACGCCTTCAGACCGAGGAAACAATATTTCCGTTAGTCTCTCCAGTTGCTAATACTATCACGGCTTTGGACCAAGGAAACAATGTTTCCGTTCGTCTCTCCAGTTGCTAATACTATAACATCTTTCGACCGAGGAAACAATGTTTCCGTTGGTCTGTCCAGTTGCTAATACTATCACGCCTTTGGACCGAGGAAACAATATTTCCGTTGGTCTCTCCAGTTGCTAACAATCTGATGCCTTCGGACCGAGGAAACAATGTTTCCGTTGTCTCTCCAGTTAGTAATATTATCACGTCTTTGGACCGAGGAAACGATGTTTCCTTTGGTCTTTCCCGTTACTAATACTATCACGCCATTGGACCGAGGAAACAATGTTTCCGTTGGTCTTTCAAGTTATTAATACTAACACGGCTTTGGACCGAGGAAACAATGTTTCTGTTGGTCTTTCCAGTTACTAATACTATCACGCCTTTGGACCGACGAAACGATGTTTCCATTGGTCTCTCCAGTTGCTAATACTGTCACACCTTCGGACCGAGTTAACAATGTTTCCGTTGGTCCTTCCAGTTGCTAATACTGTCAGATTTTGGACCGAGGAAAGAATGTTTCCGTTGGACTTCCTTTTGGTAATACTATCACGCATTTGCACCGAGGAAACAATGTTTCCGTTGGCCTTTCCTTTTGGTAATACTATGACGTCTTTGGACCAAGGAAACAATGTTTCCTTTGGTCTCTCCAGTTGCTAATACTATAACGCCTTTGGACCGAGGGAACGATGTTTCCGTTGTTGTTTCCAGTTGCTAATACTATAACACCTTTGGACCGAGGAAACAATGTTTCCGTTGGTCTCTCCTTTTGGTAATACTATGCCGCCTTTGGACCGCGGAAACAATGTTTCCGTTGGTCTCTCCAGTTGCTAATACTATCACGCCTCTAGACCGAGGAAACAAAGTTTCCGTTGGCCTTTCCTTTTGGTAATACTATCACGCCTTTTGACCAAGGAAACAATGTTTCTGTTGGTCTCTCCAGTTACTAATACTATCACGCCTTTGGACCGAGGAAACAATGTTTCCGTTGGTCTCTCCAGTTGCTAATACTATCACAATTTCGGACCGAGGAAACAATGTTTCCGTTAGTGTTTCCAGTTGCTAATACTATCACGCCTTCGGGCCGAGGAAACATTGTTTCCGTTGGTGTTTCTAGTTGCTAATAATTTAACGCCTTTGGACCGAGGAAACAATGTTTCCGTTGGTCTTTCCAGTTGCTAATACTTTCACGCCTTCGGACCGAGGAAACAATGTTTCCGTTAGTCTCTCCAGTTGCTAATACTATCACGGCTTTGGACCAAGGAAACAATGTTTCCGTTCGTCTCTCCAGTTGCTAATACTATGACTCCTTTGGACCGAGGAAACAATGTTTCCGTTGGTCTCTCCAGTTCCTAACAATCTGATGCCTTCGGACCGAGGAAACTATGTGTCCGTTGTCTCTCCAGTTAGTAATATTATCACGTCTTTGGACCGAGGACACGATGTTTCCGTTGGTCATTCCAGTTGCTAATACTATCACGCCTTCGGACCGAGGAAACAATGTTTCCGTTGGTCTCTCCAGTTACTAATACTATCACACCTTTGGACCGAGGAAACAATGTTTCCGTTGGTCTTTCCTTTTGGTAATACTATCACACCTTTGGACCGAGGAAACAATGTTTCCGTTGGTCTTTCCAGTTACTAATACAATCACGCCTTCGGACCGAGGAAACAATGTTTCTGGTGGTCTTTCCTTTTGGTAATACTATCACGCCTTTGGACGAGGAAACAATGTTTCCGTTGGTCTCTCCAGTTGTTAATACTATCACGCCTTCACACTGAAATGTAAACAAACCTTTGATTTAAGGTCTGGACTTCTCAATGGAACTAAAATGCCCACTCTGCCTTAGTGAAATAGTTGTTTATGAACCTGTTTCTGTGTTTACCTGCCTTTCTGTGTGTGTGTAAATATGTGTCTCTGTGTGTTTGTGTGTGTTTGTTTATATGGGTGTTTGAGTGTATGTGTGTCTATCTGTATGTGTCTCTGTGTTTCCGTGTGTTTGTGTGTGTGTATGTGTGTTTGTTAATATGTGGGTGTTTGTGTGTGTGTGTGCCTGTATGTGTCTCTGTGTGTACGTGTGTTTGTGTGTGTTTGTTTAAATATATATATATATATGTGTGTGTGTGTCTATCTGTAAGTATGTGTCTCTGTGTGTCCCTATGTTTGTGTGTGTTTGTTTAAATATATATATATATATATGTGTCTATGTGTGTGTGTGTGTGTGTGTGTGTGTCTGTGTGTGCGTGTGTGTGTGTGTGTGTGTGTGTGTGTGTGTGTGTCTATCTGTAAGTATGTGTTTCTGTGTGTCCGTATGTTTGTGTGTGTTTGTTTAAATATATATATATATATATATGTGTATATGTGTGTGTGTGTGTGTGTGTGTGTGTGTGCAATAGTAAATTATTTATAAATCATAACAACGAACAGTCTTCCGCATTCAGTGGGTTTTGTGATAATTTATAGTTTTTTTCAAAATATTAGCCGTGGTGACCGACATGGAGGGCAGTGTAGAAACTAATATGTACATTGATCAGAGGTAATATATGTGTTGGTGTACAGAGGTAACCTCAGGTTGTGTTGGTATGAGCGAGAAAACGTATGTTCATAAATATGTGAGTATGTAGATGTATTTATATGTTTTTATTGTCCCCTTCATTATATGTTTGTTCTTGTAGGAGGGTATTGCTGAGGTGTTATCATAACATTGAAAATTGTACAGCTGTCGATATTTACTCTGCAGAATATTCGAAATAAATCAATGGTGATTGTTATTCTATAATTATCACTGCAGAGTATTAGATATATGTAATATACAAACTGGCACATACATACATGTATGTTTAAAAACTTTGGTTCGCAATAAATGCGGCTCTGGGTTCGATCTCACTGGTCGGTAGATTAAGTTGGAGCTCTTTCTCTCCCTCTCTCTCTCTCTCTCTCTCTCTCTCTCTCTCTCTCTCTCTCTCTCTCTCTCTCTCTCCCTCTCTCTCTCTCCCTCCTCTCTCTCTCTCTCTCTCTCTCTCTCTCTCTCTATATATATATATATATATATATATATATAATTGGTGTTGGATGCTTAAAGCGTCCGTATGCGGTAGGCCGTATGAGCACTCGATACCCTCGTAGAGCAGAGTATGATATCACAGAAAAAAGAGAATTAGTGTTGCGACGAAAGGAATTTATTGGACATATTACAATTGTTTCTCGGGCGACCAGTTCGAGGCACGATCGATATATATATATATATATATATATATATATATATATATATATATAAACAGAGAGAGAGAGAGAAAGAAAGAGAGAGAGACGAACTTTTTCTCAAAACGTTTTTTCCGTTCCTTTCTCTTCTCACTCTCTATCTTCCTATTTCACCATATATTTCTCATTCTATCTTCTGATGAAGGACTAGTATCCGAAACGTAAAGGATCTTTTCCTAGTATTTCAAGCTTTAAACTAATATATTTCCTCATGAAGGACCCGAAATACTGATAGGAAGAAAGTATGAAATAGAGATCAAACTGGTAACCTGACTGGAATCTTGCAATAAATTCAACACACTGGAGAACACCCCAGGACAAAGAGGTGGTGGGAATTCGGGCAATGTATAAATGTTATCACTCAAGAATGAATATGATACCCGCAAGAGAATGTATTTGACCTTCCCAGAATGCAATGGATGTCCCTTAATCTGATCCACACAACATATGCCAGGACAGCTCATCATCTTAAGCGATAGAAAATGAAAGACAGCTCCGTATGTGACTGTGGGGACCCTAACCAGATAATACTGCATGTTGGGGATTGACCCCTCAGACATTTACCTGGTGGCCTGGAGGTAATCTATAATGGTGCAAATGAGACGTTGTTCTAGTTCACCAATCCTTATCTCTCTCTAACTATTGTGAATATGTCATACGACAAGATGTTTCCCTCTACCAAGGTTCCCTGACATGTCGGCTTTAGATGACAACCGTCAAAGTGAAGAGACAATTGACATAAAATATAGGAAATAAAAAGAGAGGGTGGGGCAGGATGGTTTAGCTCAGGAAAAGTGATTACATCTAAGGAAAGGATCTTCCTCCGACCATCATTGTTGTTAAATATTTAATCCACTTCTAACGAAGGAACGATCTTCAAACGTTAGATTTCTCTCTATCGGGGTAAACACAGACACACACACACGCACACGCGCGCACACACACACACACACACACACACACACACACACACACACACACACACACACACACACACACACACACACACACACACACACACACACACACACACAAACACACACACACACACACAAACACACCCACAAACAAACACACACACACACAAACACACAAACACACAGACACAGACACAGACACAGACACAGAGACACACACACTCACACACACACACACACACACAAACACACACACAAAATTGTTTATCCTTGTTTATTCTTTTCCTGTTTCCGCATCTTTTAAATCTGCACCAAAATATGATATTCACTGTATCTTAATTCGGGTGAGATAAAAAGGGCTGTTTTAATGTAATATGTTCTATAGCAACACACAGACAGACACACACACACACACGTGTTCCCCTACTGGAGGTATAGATCTTCACTGGATGGTAACTACATGCCAACGACTTCCGGTATCACAATCTCTACTCTGTTCATCAAAGAGTATGGACAAATATGAACACATACACTAATACACACAAACACACCCAGACATACATGCATACACACACACACAGACTTTCATATGTATATGTTTAAATAGACAAATATGTGCATATGCATTCCCACACACACAGACACTCACATATATAAGGATAGAGAGAGTTAGAGAGAGAAAGGGGGAGTGAAAGAGAGAAAGAAAGAGTGCAAGTGAGCAAGAGAGAGACACAGGTATATTCCCCACACATATATATAATTAGAGAGAGATAGAGATGGAGAGAGCGAGAGAGAGAGAGAGAGAGAGTGATCTGAGGCACAGGTATACACACATATACACACATATACACACCTATATATATATATATATATATATATATATATATATATATATATATATATGTGTGTGTGTGTATATATATACTAGCCGAATTACCCGCGCCTTGCTGCGTTTCACACATTATTTTTGTAAGAAAATGATGAATGATTTTAAATCAGTGACATAATTTATGGAGAAAAACTCTGCATTTCAGTATTACTCAATGTAAAATGTAATGCATGAATGTCTTTATATTATTGAAATTTGCTGAAATTTTGTGAATAGGCATCATATCTTGTCATTTACCTATGGTTTAAATTTCATATAAATCGAAGGGAAAACATTTTCAGCGGGGGTTTGTGCCCCCGGGGAACCCTTTGATTAAAATAAAATATACTTATCCAAGTACCCTGGGCAATGTAGTTTCAGAATATATATGGTTATGGGGGTCTATCTCCAAAACTATAGGAGGAGTTCGTGAACAAACAAACAGGAATACAACTTTATGTATGAAGATAAGGCTAGAGATAGAGAGAGATAGGTAGAGAGATCCAAGCCACAGGTAAACCTCCCTCCTCCCCACCCAACAGGTATACCCCCTTCCCCATCACCCAACAGGTAAACCTCCCTCCTCCCCAGCCAACAGGTATACCCCCTGCCCCACCACCCAACAGGTAAACCTCCCTCCTCCCCACCCAACAGGTATACCCCCTTCCCCACCACCCAACAGGTAAACCTCCCTCCTCCCCAGCCAACAGGTATACCCCCCTGCCCCACCACCCAACAGGTAAACCTCCCTCCTCCCCACCCAACAGGTATACCCCCTTCCCCACCACCCAACAGGTATACCCCCTTCCCCACCACCCAACAGGTATACCCCCTTCCCCACCACCCAACAGGTATACCCCCTTCCCCACCACCCAACAGGTATACCCCCTTCCCCACCACCCAACAGGTATACCCCCTTCCCCACCACCCAACAGGTATACCCCCTTCCCCACCACCCAACAGGTATACCCCCTTCCCCACCACCCAACAGGTAAACCTCCCTCCTCCCCAGCCAACAGGTATACCCCCTCCCCCACCACCCAACAGGTATACCCCCTCCTCCACCACCCAACAGGTATACCCCCTCCCCCACCACCCAACAGGTATACCCCTTCCCCACCACCCAACAGGTATACCCCCTCCCTCACCACCCAACAGGTATACCCCCTTCCCCACCACCCAACAGGTATACCCCCTCCCCCACCACCCAATAGGTAAACCTCCCTCCTCCCCAGCCAACAGGTATACCCCCTTCCCCACCACCCAACAGGTAAACCTCCCTCCTCCCCACCCAACAGGTATACCCCCTTCCCCACCACCCAACAGGTATACCCCCTCCCCCACCACCCAACAGGTATACTCCCTTCCCCACCACCCAACAGGTATACCCCCTTCCCCACCACCAACAGGTATACCTCCTTCCCCACCACCTAACAGGTATACCTCCTCCCCCACCACCCAACAGGTATACCCCCTCCCCCACCACCCAACAGGTATACCCACTTCCCCACCACCCAACATGTATACCCCCTTCCCCACCACCCAACAGGTATACCCCCTTCCCCACCACCCAACAGGTATACCCCCTTCCCCACCACCCAACAGGTATACCTCCCTCCTCCCCATCCAACAGGTATACCCCCTTCCCCACCACCCAACAGGTATACCTCCCTCCTCCCCATCCAACAGGTATACCCCCTTCCCCACCACCCACAGGTATACCCCCTCCCCACCACCCACTACCCTAGTACCTAGAATGTATATTGCGAGGCTGGCAGTGAAATGTTTGTATCCGGATATGAATAGTTGGGTAAAGAGAGGGGGGGGCAGACATGTTCTTCTTAGTAATGTTGTTAGCTATAAGAGTTGGAGGAAAGGTTGAAATACACACACACATACACACACACACATACACACACAGACACATATATATATATACACACACACACACACACACAGACACATATATATACACACACACATACGTACACACATACATACACACGCATATATATATATAGAATAGAAAACGAAAAATTAGTGAAGGATCTGAATTCAATGTATTGTGTTACAATTGTTTCGCTGGACACACACACACACACACACACACACACACACACACACACACACACACACACACACACACACACACACACACACACACACACACACCCACACACACACACACTCACACCCACACATACACACATATATATATATATATATATATATATATATATATAACAAAGGAAGTGTGGTAAGGAACCAGAGTACTCGATACTGGGTAGTAGAGTGGGTAACAGGAAAAGTGCCAGGACCCCAACGGCTGAGCTCCGGCCGTTTCGACAGCTTGATCTGAACTCAGATCTAGTTGTCGAAACGGTCGGAGCTCAGCCGTCGGGGTCCCGACTCTTTTCCTATATATATATACAAGATTTGGCTGAAAAGTTCATATATATGTTCAAATTTTCAAACATTTCAATAAAATAATGTAAACCTTTCAGGGAAGTACAGAGATAGAAACAGTCTTGAGATGGAGTTAAATGGTGATGGTGTTGAGTTAAATGGTGATGGTGTTGAGTTAAATGGTGATGGTGTTGAGTTAAATGGTGATGGAATTGAGTTAAATGGTGATGGTGTTGAGTTAAATGGTGATGTAATTGAGTTAAATGGTGATGGAGTTGAGTTAAATGGTGATGGAATTGAGTTAAATGGTGATGGTGTTGAGTTAAATGGTGATGGAGTTGAGTTAAATGGTGATGGAATTGAGTTAAATGGTGATGGTGTTGAGTTAAATGGTGATGGTGTTGAGTTAAATGGTGATGGTGTTGAGTTAAATGGTGATGGTGTTGAGTTAAATGGTGATGGTGTTGAGTTAAATGGTGATGGAGTTGAGTTAAATTGTGATGGTGTTGAGTTAAATGGTGATGGTGTTGAGTTAAATGGTGATGGTGTTGAGTTAAATGGTGATGGAGTTGAGTTAAATGGTGATGGATTTGAGTTAAATGGTGATGGTGTTGAGTTAAATAGTGATGGTGTTGAGTTAAATGGTGATGGTGTTGAGTTAAATGGTGATGGTGTTGAGTTGAATGGTGATGGAATTGAGTTAAATGGTGATGGTGTTGAGTTAAATGGTGATGGTGTTGAGTTATATGGTGATGGTGTTGAGTTAAATGGTGATGGTGTTGAGTTAAATGGTGATGGAATTGAGTTAAATGGTGATGGTGTTGAGTTAAATGGTGATGGATTTGAGTTAAATGGTGATGGTGTTGAGTTAAATGGTGATGGTGTTGAGTTAAATGGTGATGGTGTTGAGTTAAATGGTGATGGTGTTGAGTTGAATGGTGATGGAGTTGAGTTAAATGGTGATGGAATTGAGTTAAATGGTGATGGAATTGAGTTAAATGGTGATGGTGTTGAGTTAAATGGTGATGGAGTTGAGTTAAATGGTGACGGTGTTGAGTTAAATGGTGATGGTGCTGAGTTAAATGGTGATGGTGTTGAGTTAAATGGTGATGGTGTTGAGTTAAATGGTGATGGAGTTAAATGGTGATGGTGTTGAGTTAAATGGTGATGGTGTTGAGTTAAATGGTGATGGAGTTGAGTTAAATGGTGATGGTGTTGAGTTAAATGGTGATGGTGTTGAGTTAAATGGTGATGGTGTTGAGTTAAATGGTGATGGTGTTGAGTTAAATGGTGATGGTGTTGAGTTAAATGGTGATGGAATTGAGTTAAATGGTGATGGTGTTGAGTTAAATGGTGATGGAATTGAGTTAAATGGTTATGGTGTTGAGTTAAATGGTGATGGTGTTGAGTTAAATGGTGATGGAATTGAGTTAAATGGTGATGGTGTTGAGTTAAATGGTGATGGTGTTGAGTTAAATGGTGATGTAATTGAGTTAAATGGTGATGGTGTTGAGTTAAATGGTGATGGTGTTGAGTCAAATGGTGATGGTGTTGAGTTAAATGGTGATGGTGTTGAGTTAAATGGTGATGGTGTTGAGTTATACAAATATTAGAAATTATCTAAAGATAAACTTATTTAGAAGAATGTAAACAAAATTATAAGATGAGTCCAGCCCCAACACAACCACACTGTCACACCCCAACATACACATACACACAATCTCACACACTTCCACACTCCCATACACCCAACACACACCCTTAACCCCCACCCCCCACACACAAACACTCCTCTTCATACACACTCCCTCCACACTACCACACACAAAAAAGGACAACGTTGAGATATTTTTTTTATCCTTCTCCAAAGAGTGTGAGGCGAACAGCTGATATGATATTTGGCATGGCTGCAAACATTGGAACAAAACACACTTGTATGGAACCAGAACTTAAAAACAACAACAAAACCCCTACAAACCCCCTACAAAAACCCACAATAAAACCCCCAACATATCAGTAAAGGAATGTTGTTGAGGAGAAAGAACAAACGTAAAAGTTTATTGAGTTCAGTGGTGAAATACCAGCCTGTATGTAAGGAACATATTGATTTCATGAGCCCAGTAAATTTAGGGAAAGGGTTAAATTAATTACCCCAGAACTTGATTGGCACTTTATATTATTGACTGAAATTGGCACTTTATATTATTGACTGAAATTGACATTATATTATTGACTGAAATTGACTTTATATTATTGACTGAAATTGACATTATATTATTGACTGAAATTGACTTTATATTATTGACTGAAATTGATTTTATATTATTGACTGAAATTATTCCTGAAAAATAAAAGGCAAAGTTGACCTCGGTGGGATTTGAACACAAAATGTAAAGAACCAGAAGAAATATCTTAATGGTATTTTTGTCAGACGCTCCACCAACCTGTCACTACATCTCCTCTGTATAGTGAATAATTTAACAGGTAAACAGAGACAAAAGGCTTTATCATATTTTCTTACGGCCCTTTATGTTCTGAGTTCAAATCCTGCCAAAGTTAATCTTGCCTGTCATCCTTCTGGGGTCGATAAAATAACGTATCAGTAAAATACTGAATTCGATGTACGAGGGTCGGCTGAAAAGTTCATATGCTGACCAAGATACTCTCATGGAATGACCAAATGGGGTTTATTTTTTAACATAGTTCCCGGAAAGAAACAATGTATTATTAATAAGAGTTGAAATTAATACATGGAAGATTCCACAGCTTTAGCATCACTCCTTCATGGCAAGCCTATGAATTTTTCAGCCTACCCTCGTATATATATATACATACACACACGCACACACACATGCACACACACACACACACACACACACACACACACACACACACACACACACACACACACACACACACACACACACACACACACACACACACACATACACACACATATATAAATATATATATATATGTATATTTATATATATGTGTGAATGAAGTAATTCCGTCGGAAAAGTCCAGGAAAAAAGAGTACTCTATGTAGGTAACAGAGCTTAATAATTATGTAATAAACAACATAAGGCAATTATTCCATTTACCAGTGGTTTCTTAAAAGCAAAAGATTTTGCTTTCAATCCTCAGAATGAAAAAAATCCTGGTCTGTTTATTGAATTTGGATTTTAAAAACCTATTTATATATATATAGTTTAAGATGGTAGTATAGATGAAACAAGAGAAGAAATCTTTCATAAGCTGTAAACCGAGATCATAGATGTTTCGGCGCTTAAAACAGGACATCTAAAAGCGATCAGCGGCGCGCACAAAGCCTTATATATATATATATATATACACATACAAAGGTCTGCTGAAATATTCATAGGCTGACGAAGATACTCTCATGGAATGACCCAATAAGGTTTATTTTTCAACATAGTCTCTGAAAAGAAAGAATGAAGAGTTGAAATTAATGCATGCCAGATTTCATAGCTCTAACATCATTCCTTCAAAATCAGCCTATGAACCTTTCTCTCGTATTTCAACTTTCGCCTTCTCCCAAATTGCCGGCCTTGTGCCTAAATTTGAAACCTGTTAATACAGGAAAAAGCGCAATACTGAAATAGTATTTCTGTTTGTCAGTTAAAACAGTTCATTGTACTGTTGGTAATAAATTATTGTTCATTGGTTCCTTTAGTAGGTGGTTATTGGATTCCAAGTAACTACCTTCAGATTTTAGTACCTGCAACATTTTAGTCCTTTTAGTAATTCAAATAGATTATGAAAATAATGAAGTACTATTTAGTCGTTCACACAAAAAATATCTCCCGTATGTATATATATACAGATGTATAATATATATACACAAATACACACACACGCACACATACATACACACATGCACTTGCGCACACACATACACACACACACACTCTCTTTCTCTCTCTCTCTCTCTCTCTCTCTCTCACACACACACAGAGAAATGCACACTTACACACACACATTCACTCTGTCTGTTTGTCTCTCTCTCAATCACATACAAACTCACACACACACACATCCACAGACGCACACGCACAGACTCACACATACACACATTCCCTAATATACACATTACTAATAAGGGAAGGATGATCAGTAGAAAGAATAGAAGGAAAAGAGAAGGGGGAGAAAGAGAGGAAAGGGAGGGGGGAGAAAGAGAAGGAAAAAGAGAAGGAAGAGAAAGAGAGGAAGAGGGGGAGGGTGAACCCATTTCGAGAAATTCCCTACTTTAAACATTACTAATAAGTTTATCATCTCACATTACATAATTTATCTTACAATTCGTTGAATGTACGTATGTTACCAATTTATTTACAATCTAATCTAGAATCTTAATTACAGTTGCTGAATATAAACTTTTCTTTCTCCCTTAAACATCTCTACTAATTAAGATACTATAAACATTTCAATTAACAAACTAGTTTTAAAATATGTTTTACTAAATCATTTTTTAAAAAATATAATAATTATTTATTTACAATAGTTTATAACTTTGCCTATTAATCCGTAAGGTGAGCAAATGGGGTCCCACGTGCTGGCCTCCCCACAGCCCCGGCGGACAGGATGGAGAAGGCGTTTCCCCGGAGGATGGTAAGGGAGATGCGCTGGAAGAGCCATTCCATCTCGCGAAGTTCACACCTGCAGCTGGCCAGCTCAGCGCCTATGGTGGTGAATAGAGAGGTAGCCCTAGGGCCAAGGACACCAGGAGTCTCCACTGCCAAGGGCACGATACTATAAACATTTGAATTAACACACGAGTTTTAAAATATGTTTTACTAAATCATTATAAGATAGTAGTAATTAATGAGCGTATAAATGGAGTTTTGGAGCCACGTGACACGTTCTCCGAGTCATATCCGCCGGAAGTGCGACCGCAATGCAGATGAAAGGAAATCAAACAAATAGCGGGGATTGTCCGGCCACTTCCTCTCCACACAGGTCGTAGTCGAGACCTCAGGCGTCCATGGACCCCGTACTGCCGAGCTCCTCCGCAAGTTCGGAATGTCAGCAGCCCGTCTGAGGAAGAAGCCCCGAGAGGTGGGGTGGCTGTTGCAGCGGGTGTCGCTGGCCATTGCCCGCTGAAATGCTTTTGCAGTTTTGTCCGCGGGTTGCAACCACAACACCGCCGCACCCTAGACCCACCACCCTCTTCCCTTCCTCTTCCTTTTCTTCTGTGGTCCTAGAATCTATGAGGTATGTAGTAAGGACCAGTGTCTTCGTTGGAGTGTAGAGGAGTTGTAGTGCCATATGATGCGTCTTGGGCTCCTGGCGGGGACCTTCCCTCACCGGGTTCCTCTTAACTATATACATACATATGTATATATATATATAGGAAAATGTTAGACCCCGACGGCAGAACTCAAGCCGTTTCGACGGCTATTTCTGTCCAGAAATAACCGTCGACATGGCTTGAGCTCTGCCATCGGGGTCTAACATTTTCCTATATATATATATATACATATGTATGTATATAGTTAAGAGGAACCCGGCGAGGGAAGGTCCTTGCCAGGAGCCCAAGTGTGTGTGTGTGTGTGTGTGTGTGTGTGTGTGTTTTAACCTAAATACACGTAGTGTTTGCCCCTAAGTAAATATTTAATTTACTTTTATGGAGTGTGTATATAATTTATCTTACATTTTCTATTAACAAAATATTTTAGGTGTGAATGTATATTTAAATTTATTCAAACCTTACCATTCACATGCCATTACGTCTATTAATCTCGGAACTTAGATGTTTACAAGTCTTGTAAACGATATATATATATATATATATATATATATATATATATATATATATATATATATATATATATATATATATATATATATATATATATATATATATATTAAATTAGAAATTCCACCGTATTTTTCCATTTGTTTGAGGGTTCTAAACCCCACTATCAGACTAAAATATCTTTAGTCAAAAATACGGCGAAAGTTTCTTATTTCTAGTTTCAATGTCGCTCGCTGTTTCAAAGCATACTTACCTGATATATATACTGTATATACAAACGTTTACTCTTAGCTGCGAAGACACAAATTTTATATATATATATATATATATATATATATATATACAAACGCATACTCTTAACTGCGTAGACACTAATTGTAAATATACGTGTTATTACCTTTTACACTAGCCAAGAAGGAATGCATCGAAAGATATTTTATATTAATTACTGTAGGTTCAACACATTTAATCTACAAACTAAACCAACGGAATATCGCCATTTATATTATACAGCTATTAATCTAATGCTATTTCAGTTCCTAATAATTGTTTCTACTTTTGGCACAAGGCCAGCAATTATTCCAGTGCATTACTGGTACTTTATTTTATCGACCCCATAAGGATTAAAGGCAAAGTTAAACTCGGCTGGATTTGAACTCGGACCGTAAAGGGATGTAACTCTATGCTGGAAATGGTTTCTGACTTAGGCACAAGGCCAGCAATTTTTTAGGGGAGGGGAAAGTCGACCCCAGTGAGTGACAGATACTTTATTTTATCGCAAACGTAATGATGAAAGGCAAAGTTAACCTCGGCAGGATTTGAACTGATACCGTAAAGGGCCGTATCTCTATGCCGGGTAGCACAGTGATCGACTCTCTACTGATTCTGCCAACCTTCCACCCTATATTTATATAGTCTTCAATTATTGTTTTGTAATCGAGGCTCCTCGATAAAGAATTAAAACTTTCAGCTGTGATTACATAAACAAAATTCCGCTATATAAACTGGTTTGGGATTAAAATAAACACACACACACACACACACACACACACACACACACACACACACACACACACACATATATATTATAAAGTGAAATTACAGAAGGCCAAAAACGTTGAATTTCCTTAAATATTTATTCCTGCAAACACTATGCACATTTTAGTGGCCAGGTTATGTAAGAACCCGGTGACATCTCCAGGTGTAAATTGTGTAATAGAAGGAAGGTAAACTTTATGGAAACAAGCAAAGAAAAAACAGAAGAAAAAATGTATTTATGTTTTTGTTTTTGACTCAGAGGCGAACGAGGCAGCATGTTTTTAATATGCCTCGCCGTCTCTGAATGAATCATTTTATCTGGGATTTGAACTCAGACCAGTTACGGTCCTTTATGGTCTGAGTTCAAATCCCACCGAGGTTAACTTTGCCTTTCATCCTTATGGGGTCGATAAAATAAAGTACCAGTAATACACTGGGCTAATTGCTGGCCTTGTGCCAAAAGTAGAAACAATTATGTTGCCTGTTAGTTAGCTAAGCGGGTAGGGGAAAGTATAGCCTACTGGGCGAATTTCTACTACCTCTCAACTCTAATAACCTTCGGACAACAGGCCAGAGAAGGGGTGAAGAATATCGTGTTACAGACAATGGTAAGCTGCCTGGGTCAAGCTAATGTCTATACACTTACGGGAAGTATATGACGGACGAGCGGAAATTTAAGAACATATGTTAAAATTGTTTAGAAGTTAAAGCTAGGGTTAATTTTAGGAATTGAAAATTAAAATCAAAATTAATATCAAAATTAAAATCAAAATTAAAATTGAATGCTTAAAAATGTTTAAAATTTAATTAAATAAGTAGAGTCCGCATAATTGGCCGGTGAAGTACCGTATTAGAAAAACCAGTTACGTTAAAGATACTAATTATAGAGATCTGTCAATCAGGGACCCAATAAACAAATAACATAGTGCTAGTTAAGTTAAGCTAAGTCACTATCGCTCTGGGTTCCTCTCATAAATCAATGTTATATATAGAAAGTAGAGTTTTTATTATACACAGCATATAAATAAATTTACCGTAGAATAACATAACAAATATGTTTTAAATATATACAGAAATAACATTACAAATACTTTGATCGCGATTCTTTCAGAAGGATATATTCTTTTAATGTTGCAATATTAAAGAAAATGTAAAGGAAGTTGCTGTTAACCGCCATACTATACTAATAATCGTTTCTACTTTTGGCACAAGGCCAGCAATTATCCCACTGTATTACTGGTACTTTATTTTATCGACCCCATAAGGATGAAAGGCAAAGTTAACCTCGGCGGGATTTGAACTCAGACCATAAAGGGCCGTAACTCTTTGTTGCAAAGCATGGCGTCCGACCCTCTACCGATACTGCCTATCCACCGCCCTAATATAATATAACGTTGAGTACGAGAGGAACCCAGAGCCCCTCCCCTCAATAGTTATAATTTCTCCCCAATCTACCAAAACACATATCTATTTCTATATACTCTACAATTTATCTACATGTTATGTTTATCGCAGATCGAAGTTTTTTTTTATGTCTGGGTTGATATTTGATAATACTGTAATATATTATGTTAACTTTCATAGTAATTTCGTTTCTGAATTTGTTTAGCAAGATTCTTTATCTGAAATCGTGTGTTGAAACCGATATTGTTATACTTTGGGAGGGTCATGTTGCCAATAAGAAACACACGCACCAGTTGCTTTCACTTCAATTTATTATAATAAATTTATAAATTTAGGAATTTATAAATTTATAAATTTTTGGTTGGTTGGTTGGTTCCACAACCAGATAGTTGTTTATATATTGTCAAAGTTCTTTCGTCACACATTCTATGACCTCTTCAGTGACTGGGGATTCTTTTCTTTGTTTTTGTGCCTCTCCTTTGTTCTGTCCTACGCCATTTTGTTTCTGTGTGTGTGTGTTGTGTGCTCAGTCTGCGCATGCGCCACATCCGGGTGTCTGTGTGTGTTTATATTCGTTTATTTATTTGTTTATTTACATGTTACCGGTCGGTTGTTTGTTCTCTGTGCGTGTGTGTTTTCATTTTGTCCTTAATTGTAAGTTGTGATGTTGCTGTTCCGCTCATATTTTCTATTTAATTTTGGTTGTAATTCTTTTATGTTTATTGCCTCTGTGATTTGTCTAAACATTGCGTCTTTTCTGTGTGTAGATTCTATTTTTATTTCTATGTTCTCTAATTTACCCTTATGTTCTATTTTAGCATGTTGGTAGAGTACAGATGATTCTTTACTATATTGAAGGTCTCGCCAGTGTTCATTTATCCGTTCCCCTACACTACGAGCTGTCTCACCTATGTACACTATATTTTTGTTTCTACATTGTCCTTCAGTACATCTTATGCTATACACTACATTTCTAGTTTTACAGTTAATATGGGGGCTTATTTTACAGGTTATACATTTCTTATCTATACAGAGGCGTCTTTGAAAAGGGTATGTCTTGCTAATAAGTGTTTTTACGGAGGTACCTGGTCTTTCTACTATCTTAATATTGAGTTTATGTTTATCTAGGGCTCTTCTAAATTTGTAAGCTAATTCACCTCTAGGGGTTGTATCGATGAACATTACACTCTGGTATTTATTGCTATCATACCATGAGTTTATTCTATTAGCCTTATTCCTAGTTCTTTCTATTCTATTCCAAAATTTGCTCCTATACAAGGGGCAGGTTCCATTTGTGTCATTATTTACCATTTTTTCCCATTTGGTTCTGGCTCCTCTATACACTCTGATTTTATCTCTCTGATTGTAACCAGAGAACTGCATACGGTGGATGAAGTGTTGTATGTGTCTCTCTAGTTCTTCGGGGTTGCATATGCAGGACACGCTTCTCATCACCCGTACCAAATCCGCAATCAGTATGTTGATTTTGGTATGGTCCAAAACAGCCGAGTTTCGGTGGATGAGATGTTTGGAAGTCATGGGTTTGGCATAATGGGAATGGAGGATTTGTTTTTTTGTTATTAATGGTATCTAACCAGAGCTCTGTGTCTAGTACAGGTAATCGATGGTTGGGGTGTTTACTTGGGTAGTCTATAGTAACTCTAATACTCTGGTGGATGGAGTTAGCTATTTTCTGGATGCTTTCCATTATGTTTTTCTCTAGTTCCTGACTGTTCTCTAGTGGGGGTGTCTTAACTACGATGTTTATATCATCACGTAGCGGGAGTACATTATCAGGGTTAAGGCGTCTTCTAATTGTTCTTTAAGTTTAAGTTTAAGTCTACTGTCCCACCATACCATGAATAAGTTAGCTATGTCGCCTGCAATGCTAACACCAATGGCTGCTCCTTCCTCTTGGGCATATGTTTTTCCATTAAATTTGAACATATGTTCCTTAAGGGTTAGTTTTATGCTGGTCCCTACCGCATGTGTAATCATTTTCTTCAGTTCATCGTGGTTTTCGGGTGTCAGTATGGCTCTGGTCCACCCGTTCCATCTATCTGTATGGGTTTTCTTGGCCATTGAGGTAATGGTAGGTGGTCTGCCTCTTGCTGGTCTTGTAGGGCACAAGTTGCTAAGGTCATATGTGTCTAGGTAATTATTACTATAGGTAGGTAAGTTTAAGTAGGAGTCCCAGCTCACTGGTATCAATCCCACGGAACTCAACATTGCTCTCACTGATCATTTCTACGCATTTCTCCACAGCAAAATCCACGTCAATAGATGGATACAGGGACACAACATCCATACTACCTATTATGCAGTTTGTTAGGTCCCTAGATCGGTTACTCTCGCCGATTCTGCTGAGGAGGTCCTCCGTGCTGTCACATACATCTGGGGACATTTCAATGATGGGGCGTATGATCAGGGAGAGGAAGTAGGACAGTCTGTAGTTACTAGCAATGTTAGCTCCACAGACTGGTCATGTTGGTGGTCCCGTGACAGGGTCACTGCCCGTTTTATGGTCTTTTCGAAGCCCATACAACGCCGGCACGTCATTGTTCCAGGCCTGGAAGTTGTTGGCAGTCCTTTTGTTGGGCTGCATTATATTCGTCCACATCACCATATGGGCATTGAGGGCTTTTTCTCTATCCTCATGCTCCTGTGGTGTTACCTCAGTGGTGTAACCAGAAATTTATAAATTTATAAATTTATAAATTCCTAAATTTATAAATTTATTATAATAAATTGAAGTGAAAGCAACTGGTGCGTGTGTTTCTTATTGGCAACATGACCCTCCCAAAGTATAACAATATTTCATAGTAATGTTTTTGTCATATCATAGGGCTGGTACTTGAAACCAATTTCTGCCACACCTACGCAGATCATCTTTTTGAGTGGATCTCCAAATCTTCTTAGGCCTACCCTTTGGTCTTTTCCCACTAGCAGGCAAATATGACATTGCAATTCTTGCTTATATATTGTCCCCCACTCATAGGACATGCCTTGCCAGCTACATTCTTCTGCTCTTAATGACAAGACTCATGTGTCTAACATTGGTTCTTCGAAGCATATTTTCGTTTGTGATGTTGTCTTGTCAACTAATGCCCAGGATCTTTCTGAAACATCTTTGTTAGAACGTATCAAGCTGTGAATTTGAAAATGATATATACATATATATACCTGTTATGGCTATATAGCTTCTAATTGAATGGAAGGAAGCATGGGTGGTGTGTTGGTGTTATGGTACGTAAATACTCATCCTTTTTTCCTTTCAGAGGTATTTTTAAAACCTCAACTAACAGACTAATTCTATTTAGTCAAATAAGGCATAAGCATATGTTACTACCTAATTTTCATATATATATATATATATATATATATATATATATATATATATATATATGTGTGTGTGTGTGTGTGTATGTGTGTGTGTATGTGTGTGTGTGTTTTTCTAATAATTTTGACTGGGAGAGGAAGAGAGATAAACAAGGCCAATATACGTTTGTATAAGTCTGTATATGTGTGTGTGTGTGGTGTTTCTTTAGCGGATCACGTGGCCAGGTGTATACTCGTATATTATCGTGTACTTCTGCCATCTCCATATTTCCATCTGTTGGTGAAATGAAACAGTTGTTCATCTGTTGGTGAAATGAAACAATTATTCATCTGTTGGTGAAATGAAACAGTTGTTCATCTGTTGGTGAAATGGAACAGTTGTTAATCTGTTGGTGAAATTATATATATCATCTATTGGTAAAATGAAACAGTTGTTCATCTGTTGGTGAAATGAAACAGTTGTTCATCTTTTGGTAAAATGAAACAGTTGTTCATCTGTTGGTGAAATGAAACGATTGTTCATCTGTTGGTGAAATGAAACAGTTGTTCATCTGTTGGTGAAATGGAACAGTTGTTCATCTGTTGGTGAAATTATATATTTCATCTGTTGGTAAAATGAAACAGTTGTTCATCTGTTGGTGAAATGAAACAGTTGTTCGTCTATTGGTAAAATGAAACAGTTGTTCATCTGTTGGTGAAATGAAACAGTTGTTCATCTGTTGGGGAAATGAAACAGTTGTTCATCTATTGGTGAAAAGAAACAGTTGTTCATCTCTTGGTGAAATGAAACAGTTGTTCATCTGTTGGTGAAAAGAAACAGTTATGCATCTGTTGGTGAAATGGAACAGGTGTTCATCTGTTGGTGAAATGAAACAGTTGTTCATCTGTTGGTGAAATGAAACAGTTGTTCATCTGTTGGTGAAATGAAACAGTTGTTCATCTGTTGGTGAAATGAAACAGTTGTTCATCTGTTGGTGAAATGAAACAGTTGTTTATCTGTTGGTGAAATGAAACAGTTGTTCATCTGTTGGTGAAATGAAACAGTTGTTCATCTGTTGGTGAAATGAAACAGTTGTTCATCTGTTGGTGAAATGAAATAATTGTTCATCTGTTGGTGAAATGAAACAATTGTTCATCTGTTGGTAAAATGAAACAGTTGTTCATCTATTGGTGAAATGAAACAATTGTTCATCTGTTGGTAAAATGAAACAGTTGTTAATATGTTGGTAAAATAAAACAGTTGATCATCTGTTGGTGAAATGGAACAGTTGTTCATCTGTTGGTGAAATTATATATTTCATCTGTTGGTAAAATGAAACAGTTGTTCATCTGTTGGTGAAATGAAACAGTTGTTCATCTGTTGGTGAAATTATATATATCATATGTTGGTGAAATGAAACAGTTGTTCATCTGTTGGTAAAATGAAACAGTTGTTAATCTGTTGGTGAAATGAAACAGTTGTTCATCTGTTGGTGAAATGGAACAGTCGTTCATCTGTTGGTGAAATTATATATATCATCTGTTGGTAAAATGAAACAGTTGTTCATCTGTTGGTGAAATGGAACAGTCGTTCATCTGTTGGTGAAATTATATATATCATCTGTTGGTAAAATGAAACAGTTGTTCATCTGTTAGTGAAATGAAACAGTTGTTCATCTGTTGGTGAAAAGAAATAGTTGTTCATCTGTTGGTGAGATGGAACAGTTGTTCATCTGTTGGTGAAATGAAACAGTTGTTCATCTGTTGGTGAAATGAAACAGTTGTTCATCTGTTGGTGAAAAGAAACAGTTGTTCATCTGTTGGTGAAATGTAACAGTTGTTCATCTGTTGGTGAAATGAAGCAGTTGTTCATCTGTTGGTGAAATGAATCAGTTTTTCATCTGTTGGTGAAATGAAACAGTTGTTCATCTGTTGGTAAAATGAAATAATTGTTCATATGTTGGTGAAATGAAACAGTTGTTCATCTGTTGGTAAAATGAAACAGTTGTTAATCTGTTGGTGAAATGAAACAGTTGTTCATCTGTTGGTGAAATGGAACAGTTGTTCATCTGTTGGTGAAATTATATATATCATCTGTTGGTGAAATGAAACAGTTGTTTATCTGTTGGTGAAATGAAACAGTTGTTCATCTGTTGGTGAAATGAAACAGTTGTTCATCTATTGGTGAAATGAAACTGTTGTTCATCTGTTGGTGAAAAAAAAACAGTTGTTCATCTGTTGGTGAAATGAAACAGTTGTTCATCTGTTGGTGAAATGAAACAGTTGTTCATCTATTGGTAAAATGAAACAGTTGTTCATCTGTTGGTGAAATGAAACAGTTGTTCATCTGTTGGGGAAATGAAACAGTTGTTCATCTATTGGTGAAAAGAAACAGTTGTTCATCTGTTGGTGAAATGAAACAGTTGTTCATCTGTTGGTGAAATGAAACAGTTGTTCATCTGTTGGTGAAATGAAACAGTTGTTCTGTTGATCGTCAGGTCACTGTGACCCTCTCTGAAAACAACCCTATAGTAATAGAAGAAATATAGTGTGGTAGAGGTAGTAGTGATAGTAGTAGTGGTGGTAGTAGTAGTAGTAGTAGTAGTAGTAGTAGTAGTAGTAGTAGTAGTAGTAGTAGTAGTTGCGGTAGTAGCAGTAGTAGTAGTAGTAGTAGTAGTAGCGGTAGTAGTAATGGTAGTAGTAATAATAGTAGTAGTAGTAGTAGTAGTGGTCGTTGTAGTAGTAGTAACAGTAGTAGTAGTAGTAGCGGTAGTAGTAGTAGTAGTAGTAGTAGTAGTAGTAGTAGTAGTTGAAGTAGTAGCGGTAGTAGTAGTAGTGGTAGTAGTAGCAGTGATGGTAGTATTAGTAGCAGTAGTAGTAGTAGTGGTAGTTATAGTAGTAGCGGTTATAGTAGTAGTAGCGGTAGTAGTAGTAGTAATATTTGTAGTAGTAGTAGCGGTAGTAGTAGTAGTAGTAGTAATAGTTGTAGTAGTAGTAGCGGTAGTTGTACTGGTAGTAGTAGTAGTAATAGTAGTACTAGTACTAGTAACGGTAGTAGTAGTAGTAGTAGTAGTAGTAGTAGTAGTAGTAGTAGTAATAGTAGTAGTAGTAGTAGTGACCAGAGTAGGCCCACTCAAACGGTCTATTCTCGCCACATTTACCCACCTTTCAGCAAATGTACTGGGGAGCAGCACTTCTCTCTCCACCCTCACCTTCCTATCCAAGTGAAACTTCTATAGCAAATAATTTTTTCTACATTAAGCACAAGGCCAGCAATTACCCAGTACATTACTGGTACTTTATTTTATCGACCCCCTAAGGATGAAAGGCAAAGTTAACCTCGGCGGGATTTGAACTGAGACTGTAAAGGGACGTAACTATGCTAGCAAATAATAATAAAGAAACTACATTGAAATGCTGTGTGAACCGAATGATAACCACATTTAGACATCATATATATGATAGTTTGTGACAGGAACGGAATCCAGCTTGCTAGATTATTCAGCATTTTCCAACAGTTTAGACAGAGAGGAATAGAATTAACTAATGATTGCTTCTACTTTTGGCACAAGGCCAGCAATTATCTCAGTACATTACTGGTACTTTATTTTATCGACCCCGTAATGATGAAAGGCAAAGCCGACCTCGGTGGGATTTGAACTCAGACCGTAAATGGTCGTAACGGAATTAACTAATAATAAATGTAACATATACTGTCAAATTTCTTTGTTCAAATGTTTGATCCTGAGTTCTATTTTGGTTGTATAAGCTTTTAGTGCTGTGTACTTTAAGTTATCTCTAGTTTTTAACACGTTGGCTATTTCTGTGGTGTCATTTGAGTTATAGTTTTTAATGTTGCCTTGTACGATATGTGTCTGGATTTGTATAAATCTATTTTACTGACTCTACGATACAATTGTATCTATGTTGATATGTTTATTATATTAATGTCCTTCATGTTGTTAACTATTTTGGAAGCCTTCATTTCTTCTGTAGGATCAATCTCTATTGGTTTACAAATGTCATTTCTAATAACTATATATTTCATATATAGATACAGTGTTCTTTCTATATATTTTATGTATGTTATAAGATCACACCTGTTATAAAAGGTTTTCTCTTGTCTGACTTGAATATAATGTGTAATGATGGATGATAGAGGTGGGAGTTCTGGTTGTAATAATTTTGTTTTTTGTTTTAATTATAAACGTTGTGAAGAATAATCAAATCTATTTCTACCCCAACTTTCTGGTTAATACCATTACTGTTATATTGTAGACATTTAGAGATTCTTTCTACCATATTTACAAACATTATTTCTGTATGTGACAGCTGTATTTTTAGATGTCTTGTATGGAGATGTGTCAGGTTGGGAAGGGAGATAACTCTGACCTCTGTAGTTGCCATTGGTTTCCTTGTCAACGATATATTCCTTCCAAGGTCATGTACAGTAGATTTCTGTAATATTTGTAAAGGTTATTCTTTGGTGGAATTACCAAAGTTGTAGCTGTCAATGATGCTCTAAGATATTTCTGGATTCAAACATCTAACTACACATAACAACCACACAACTCACAACAAACAACATACAACAAACAACTGAAAAACCACAAAACTAACAACAAGAAACACACAACAATCACATAACCACAAAACTCATAACACATAACAACCATACAACATACAACCAACTACACACAACAACCACATAACTCACAACAAACAGAACACCCCTCATGTGGGTATATTATAGACATGTAGATATATGATAGACATGTAGATATATGACAACATGTAGATATATGATAACATGTAGATAAATGATAACATGTAGATATATGATAGACATGTAGATAAATGATAGCATGTAGATATATGATAACATGTAGATATATGATAACATGTAGAGATATGACAACATTAAGATATATGATAACATGTAGATATATGATAACATGTAGATATATGATAGACATGTAGATATATAATAGACATGTAGATATATGGTAGACATGTAGATATATGATAGACATGTAGATATATGATAACATGTAGATACATGATAACATGTAGATATATGATAACATGTAGATATATGATAGACATGTAGATACATGATAACATGTAGATATATGATAACATGTAGATATATGATAGACATGTAGATATATGATAAACATATAGATATATGATAAGATGTAGATAAATGATAGATTTGTAGATATATGTAGACATGTAGATATATGATAGACTTGTAGATCCTACATGATAGACATGTAGATATATGATAACATGTAGATATATGACAACATGTAGATATATGATAAACATATAAATATATGATAGACATGTAGATATATGGTAGACATATAGATAGATGATAACATGTAGATATATGACAACATGTAGATATATGATAACATGTAGATATATGATAACATGTAGATATATGATAGACGTGTAGATAAATGATAACATGTAGATATATGATAACATGTAGATATATGATAACATGTAGAGATATGACCACATTTAGATATATGATAACATGTAGATGTATGGTAACATGTAGAAATATGATAACATGTAGATATATGATAACATGTAGATATATGATAGACATGTAGATATATGATAGACATGTAGATATATGGTAGACATGTAGATAAATGCTGGACATGTAGATATATGATAGACATATAGATATATGATAGACATGTAGATATATTGTAGACATGTAGATATATGATAGACTTGTAGATAATACATGACAGATATGTAGATATTTGATAACATGTAGATATATGATAACATGTAGATATATGACAACATGTAGATATATGATAGACATGTAGATAAATGATAACATTTAGATATATGATAGACATGTAGATATATGGTAGACATGTAGATAAATGGTAGACATGTAGATATATGATAGACATATAGATATATGATAGACATGTAGATATATGACAACATCTAGATAGATGACAACATGTAGATATATGATAGACATGTAGATATATGACATGTAGATATATGAGTGTATTAAAATCCAATCTGAAAATGATTATCTTTCGTACCAGATCTTGACAAACATGAAATACAAAACTGTTTATTGTAATTGATTTCTCCAAATAAACCAACTGCCAAAATTGTTAGGACTCAACTTTGCTAAAGAAATGTATATACAGGGTGTCCCTCCCCCCATAAAAAAATGTATACACACCTCAACAGCATTTTAATAAATATTGCCTATACAGGTAATCAAAGTATGTATACATTTATTTGAGACACCCTAATGGCCAGTTGGTAGTTTGTTACCAGGAAATAGATGAAACCATCCTGCCATACTGCGAGTAATGATATTACAATTAAAATTTCATTGTGACATTACATTCTGAGTTCAAATCCCTTCCTGTTCAACTTTGATTTTCATCCTTCTTGTGATCGATAAATAAAGTACCAGTTGATTTACTCAATTTTACCCTTGCTTAACCCTTTAGCATTCAAACCGGCCATATCCGGCCAGAATTCTCTCACCTCTTTCTGTTTAAAGTGGCTGTAACCAACTGTTCATACTGGCGTTAAGGTATTGTTCTCAAAATACATAATATCAAAATCTCATAGATTCAGTATTATGTGAGATAATTATGTGAAATAAAGTGCTTACTGCAAAAATATAGTAGTAAATATATAGTAATGTAAATGTTAAAGTTGAAATCCTCTTTTCTCCTTCCCCTTCTTCTTCGAACTTTAATATCGATTTCAATTTTAGGCTATTACAGGTACCTCCCTTCTGAGTACCGAGTGTCAGCTTCAGTATTCAGTAATCAGAAGAAGGAAGGTAAATGTAAAAATCTAAAGTTGAAATCTATATCAAAATTCAAAGAAGCTTTAGATATGTAAGCAAGTGTCTCTACTGCAGCTGTTACAATTACATATGCACCAACCCACAGACATGGGAGACGTGTGACATCATTAGACTCCAATGAGAAAAATGTTCTAGTTCGCACTTGATTTAGAAAAAAAAAGATGAAACAGAAAATTGTCTGTGTTGTATTTAACATTCATCAGAGAAAAGTCTCTATTTCCACGAAACAGACAGATACAAAGACTGTCGAGCGGTGACATCAATGACTATAATTAACCATTGATAGAGGCGGTGGAATAGAAGAGTCGTGAGAGCGTCGGACAAGGGCACAGCAGTATTTGTTCCGGCTCTTAACTCGTACCTTCTTAGTTCAAATCACACTGAGATCAAATTCGTGTTAGGGATTAGGTCAATTATATCGATTCCAGTAATTGACTGGTTAATGGTTCTTTATTTAATCGACACCGGAAACATAAAAGACAAAGTTGACCTCGGCTGGATTTGAACCCGGAATATAAAGACCAGGAGAAATGTCTCACAACACGTGTTATCCGACACTCTAACGACTCTGGCAAACCACTGAAAACAAACAAATAAACGACCAATATATAGATAAATAAATAAATAACATGAAGAAATATAATCTTAATTTCAGAAGACATTGGTAAACTTTGAGCAGTGAAAATGTAAGAGTTTTGCCATTTATTTGAGTAGAAGAGATATCTTTCAACGATTAGAAATATATTATCACGCCAGTATCTGAGATGTCAGTAATTCTTTCAGTCAGACTTCTTCATGATTGTAAGACGGATTATCGTGACAGTGCCCGCTCTGTGTAGACATTTGCTTATAAAACCTTTTATATTGAAAACCAGATAGTTATGTCTAAAAACAAACAAAAACAAAACAATCAAAAACGAAAAAAGACAGTAATCAAAGACTTTTAATATTATATCTAACATAAAGGTAATGTATTGCCAGAATTGGTAGGGCGTCAGATAAAATGCCATTGTCGTATTTAGTGGATGTTTACATAAAGAGTTCAAATCCCGTTGAGTTTAAGTTAGCCTCTCATCCTTCCCAGGTCGATAAAATAAAGCATCGGTCGGTATTGTGCTTGAATTAATCAACTTTACCCTTCCCCCGAGCTTTGTTGTCAAATTAGAAATAAATATATCCAACATAGATTAACTGTGCCTTTCACCCATTCGAGGTCGATAAAAATAAGTACCATACTGGGGTCGATTATTCCTTTACATCTCTTTCTCGCTTCCCTTCTCTAACCTTCTCAGGAACATATCTTCTGTATTCAGATATGAAGAGGAGATGGGTGCCGCAATATTTTCTAATGTCATAGAAATGCTGTATATTACTGCAGCACCACTACGACCTCTCCAAGAGCCACAGGACCAAAGAAAGAAGAAGAATATTCAACATAAATATGACCACCCTCTACACTCACAACAAAACTAGAGTCCAAGGAGATTAGTGAGGGTGCAACTCTTCATAAAATAACTGTTTCTACTTTAGGCACAAGGCCAGCAAATACCCAGTTCATTACTGGTACTTTATTTTATCGACCCCGTAAGGATGAAAGGCAAAGTCAACCTCGGCGGGATTTGAACTCAGATCGTAAAGGGACGTAACTATGCTGGAAAGCATGGCGTCCGACCCTCTACCGATACTGCCAATCCACCAGTTATTTAACTATCTAAAATAACATAAGAGTAAACATGAGAAAAAGAAGATCTGGTGTTGCAAAACTCGATGGTAAAATTTATTTGTGTGATAGACATACTATAAATTTAATAAACATAGTTAAGGTGACAGACATATTATTAATTTAGTAAACATAGTTAAGGTGACAGAAATATTATTAATTTAGTAAACATAATTAAGGTGATAGACATATTATTAATTTAGTAAACATAGTTAAGGTGACAGACATATTATTAATTTAGTAAACATAGTTAAGGTGAGAGACATATTAGTATTTAGTAAACATAGTTAAGGTGACAGACATATTAGTAATTTAGTAAACATAGTTAAGATGACAGACATATTATTAATTTAGAAAACATAGTCAAGGTGACAGACATATTATTAATTTAGTAAACATAGTTAAGGTGACAGACATATTATAATTTAGAAAACATAGTTAAGGTGAAAGACATACTATTAATTTAGTAAACATAGTTAAAGTGACAGACATATTATTAATTTAGTAAACATAGTTAAGGTGGCAGACATATTATTAATTTAGAAAACATTATTAAGGTGACAGACATAGTATTAATTATTAAACATAGTGAAGGTGACAGACATATTATTAATTAAGTAAACATAGTTAAGGTGAGAGACATATTATTAATTTAGTAAACATAGTTAAGGTGACAGACATATTAGTAATTTAGTAAACATAGTTGTGGTGACAGACATATTATTAATTAAGAAAACATAGTTAAGGTGACAGACATATTAGTAATTTAGTAAACATAGTTGTGGTGACAGACAAATTAGTAATTTAGTAAACATAGTTAAGGTGACAGACATATTATTAATTTAGAAAACATAGTTAAGGTGACAGAAATATTATTAATTTAGTAAATATAGTTAAGTTGACCGACATATTATTTATTAAGAAAACATAGTTAAGGTGACAGACATATTATTAATTTAGTAAACATAGTTGAGGTGACAGACATATTATAATTTAGAAAACATAGTTAAGGTGAAAGACATACTATTAAGTTAGTAAACATAGTTAAGGTGACAGACCTATTATTAATTTAGTAAACATAGTTAAGGTGACAGACATATTATTAATTTAGAACACATAGTTAAGGTGACAGACATATTATTAATTTAGTAAACATAGTTAAGGTGGCAGACCTATTATTAATTTAGAAAACATAGTTAAGGTGGCAGACATATTAATTTAGTAAACATAGTTAAGGTGGCAGACATATTATTAATTTAGTAAACATAGTTAAGGGGAGAGACATAATATTAATTTAGTAAACATAGTTAAGGTGACAGACATATTATTAATTTAGTAAACATAGATAAGGTGGCAGACATATTATTAATTTAGTGAACATAGTTAAGGTGACAGACATATAATTAATTTAGTAAACATAGTTAAGGTGACAGACATATTATTAATTTAGAAAACATAGTTAAGGTGACAGACATATTATTAATTTAGTAAACATAGTTAAGGTGACAGAAATATTATTAATTTAGTAAATATAGTTAAGTTGACCGACATATTATTAATTAAGAAAACATAGTTAAGGTGACAGACATATTATTAATTAATAAACATAGTTAAGGTAACAGACATATTATTTATTTAGAAAATAAAGTTAAGGTCACAGACATACTATTAATTTAATAAACATCGTTAAGGTGACAGATATATTATTAATTTAGAAAACATAATTAAGGTCACAGACAAACTATTAATTTAGTAAAAATATTTAAGGTGACAGACATATTATTAATTGAGAAAACATAGTTAAGGTGGCAGACCTATTATTAATTTAGAAAACATAGTTAAGGTGGCAGACATATTATAATTTAGAAAACATAGTTAAGGTGAAAGACATACTATTAATTTAGTAAACATAGTTAAGGTGGCAGACATATTATTAATTTAGAAAACATTATTAAGGTGACAGACATACTATTAATTTAATAAACATAGTTAAGGTGAGAGACATATTATTAATTTAGTAAACATAGTTAAGGTGACAGACATATTATTAATTTAGAAAACATAGTTAAGGTGACAGAAATATTATTAATTTAGTAAATATAGTTAAGTTGACCGACATATTATTAATTAAGAAAACATAGTTAAGGTGACAGACATATTAGTAATTTAGTAAACATAGTTGTGGTGACAGACAAATTAGTAATTTAGTAAACATAGTTAAGGTGACAGACATATTATTAATTTAGTAAATATAGTTAAGTTGACCGACATATTATTTATTAAGAAAACATAGTTAAGGTGACAGACATATTATTAATTTAGTAAACATAGTTGAGGTGACAGACATATTATAATTTAGAAAACATAGTTAAGGTGAAAGACATACTATTAAATTAGTAAACATAGTTAAGGTGACATACATATTATTAATTTAGTAAACATAGTTAAGGTGACAGACATATTATTAATTTAGAAAACATAGTTAAGGTGGCGGACATATTATTAATTTAGTAAACATAGTTAAGGTGGCAGACCTATTATTTATTTAGAAAACATAGTTAAGGTGGCAGACATATTAATTTAGTAAACATAGTTAAGGTGGCAGACATATTATTAATTTAGTAAACATAGTTAAGGGGAGAGACATAATATTAATTTAGTAAACATAGTTAATGTGACAGACATATTATTAATTTAGTAAACATAGATAAGGTGGCAGACATATTATTAATTTAGTGAACATAGTTAAGGTGACAGACATATAATTAATTTAGTAAACATAGTTAAGGTGACAGACATATTATTAATTTAGAAAACATAGTTAAGGTGACAGACATATTATTAATTTAGTAAACATAGTTAAGGTGACAGAAATATTATTAATTTAGTAAATATAGTTAAGTTGACCGACATATTATTAATTAATAAAACATAGTTAAGGTGACAGACATATTATTAATTAATAAACATAGTTAAGGTAACAGACATATTATTTATTTAGAAAATAAAGTTAAGGTCACAGACATACTATTAATTTAATAAACATCGTTAAGGTGACAGATATATTATTAATTTAGAAAACATAGTTAAGGTCACAGACAAACTATTAATTTAGTAAAAATATTTAAGGTGACAGACATATTATTAATTGAGAAAACATAGTTAAGGTGGCAGACCTATTATTAATTTAGAAAACATAGTTAAGGTGGCAGACATATTATTAATTTAGTAAACATAGTTAAGATGGCAGATATATTATTAATTTAGTAAACATAGTTAAGGTGACAGACATTATTAATTTGGAAAATATAGTTAAGGTGGCAGATATATTATTAATTTACTAAACATAGTTAAGGTGGCTGACATACTAATAATTTAGTAAACATAGTTAAGGTGGCAGACATATTATTAATTTAGTAAACAGAGTTAAGGTGACAGACATATTATTAATTTAGTAAACATATTTAAGGTGGCAGACATATTATTAATTTAGTAAACATAGTTAAGCTGACAGACATAGTATTAATTTAGTAAACATAGTTAAGGTGACAGACATATAAATTTAGTAAACATAGTTAAGGTAACAGACGTATTATTTATTTAGAAAATAAAGTTAAGGTGGCAGACATACTACTAATTTAGTAAACATAGTTAAGGTGGCAGGAATATTATTAATTTAGTAAACATAGTTAAGGTGACCGAGATATTATTAATTTAGTAAACGTAGTTAAGGTGGCAGACATATTTTTAATTTAGTAAACATAGTTAAGGTGGCTGACATATTATTAATTTAGTAAACATAGTTAAGGTGGCAGACATATTATTAATTTAGTAAATATAGTTAAGCTGACAGACATATTATTAATTTAGTAAACATAGTTAAGGTGACAGACATATTATAAATTTAGTAAACATAGTTAAGGTGACAGACATATTATTAATTTAGTAAATATAGTTAAGTTGACCGACATATTATTTATTAAGAAAACATAGTTAAGGTGACAGACATATTATTAATTTAGTAAACATAGTTGAGGTGACAGACATATTATAATTTAGAAAACATAGTTAAGGTGAAAGACATACTATTAAGTTAGTAAACATAGTTAAGGTGACAGACATATTATTAATTTAGTAAACATAGTTAAGGTGACAGACATATTATTAATTTAGAAAACATAGTTAAGGTGTCGGACATATTATTAATTTAGTAAACATAGTTAAGGTGGCAGACCTATTATTAATTTAGAAAACATAGTTAAGGTGGCAGACATATTAATTTAGTAAACATAGTTAAGGTGGCAGACATATTATTAATTTAGTAAACATAGTTAAGGTGAGAGACATATTATTAATTTAGTAAACATAGTTAAGGTGACAGACATATTATTAATTTAGTAAACATAGATAAGGTGGCAGATATATTATTAATTTAGTGAACATAGTTAAGGTGACAGACATATAATTAATTTAGTAAACATAGTTAAGGTGACAGACATATTATTAATTTAGAAAACATAGTTAAGGTGACAGACATATTATTAATTTAGTAAACATAGTTAAAGTGACAGAAATATTATTAATTTAGTAAATATAGTTAAGTTGACCGACATATTATTAATTAAGAAAACATAGTTAAGGTGACAGACATATTATTAATTAATAAACATAGTTAAGGTAACAGAGATATTATTTATTTAGAAAATAAAGTTAAGGTGACAGACATACTATTAATTTAATAAACATCGTTAAGTTGACAGATATATTATTAATTTAGAAAACATAGTTAAGGTCACAGACAAACTATTAATTTAGTAAAAATAGTTAAGGTGACAGACATATTATTAATTGAGAAAACATAGGTAAGGTGGCAGACCTATTATTAATTTAGAAAACATAGTTAAGGTGGCAGACATATTATTCATTTAGAAAACATAGTTAAGGTGGCAGACATATTATTAATTTAGTAAACATAGTTAAGGTGGCAGACATATTATTAATTTAGTAAACATAGTTAAGGTGACAGACATATTATTAATTTAGTAAACGTAGTTAAAGTGACAGACATATTATTAATTTAGAAAACATAGTTAGGGTGACAGACATACTATTATTTTAATAAACATAGTTAAGGTGAGAGACATATTATTAATTTAGAAAACATAGTTAAGGTGGCAGACATACTATTAATTTAGTAAACATAGTTAAGGTGAGAGACATATTATTAATTTAGTAAACACAGTTAAGGTGGCATACATATTATTAATTTAGTAAACATAGTTAAGGTAGCAGACATATTATTAATTTAGTAAACATAATTAAGGTGACAGACATATTATTGATTTAGTAAACATAGTTAAGGTGACAGACATATTATTAATTTAGTAAACATAGTTGAGGTGACAGACATATTATAATTTAGAAAACATAGTTAAGGTGAAAGACATACTATTAAATTAGTAAACATAGTTAAGGTGACATACATATTATTAATTTAGTAAACATAGTTAAGGTGACAGACATACTATTAATTTAATAAACATAGTTAAGGTGAGAGACATATTATTAATTTAGAAAACATAGTTAAGGTGACAGAAATATTATTAATTTAGTAAATATAGTTAAGTTGACCGACATATTATTAATTAAGAAAACATAGTTAAGGTGACAGACATATTAGTAATTTAGTAAACATAGTTGTGGTGACAGACAAATTAGTAATTTAGTAAACATAGTTAAGGTGACAGACATATTATTAATTTAGTAAATATAGTTAAGTTGACCGACATATTATTTATTAAGAAAACATAGTTAAGGTGACAGACATATTATTAATTTAGTAAACATAGTTGAGGTGACAGACATATTATAATTTAGAAAACATAGTTAAGGTGGCAGACATACTATTAATTTAGTAAACATAGTTAAGGTGAGAGACATATTATTAATTTAGTAAACACAGTTAAGGTGGCATACATATTATTAATTTAGTAAACATAGTTAAGGTAGCAGACATATTATTAATTTAGTAAACATAATTAAGGTGACAGACATATTATTGATTTAGTAAACATAGTTAAGGTGACAGACATATTATTAATTTAGAAAACATAGTTAAGGTGGCAGACATATTATTCATTTAGAAATCATAGTTAAGGTGGCAGACATATTATTAATGTAGTAAACATAGTTAAGGTGGCAGACATATTATTAATTTAGTAAACATAGTTAAGGTGACAGACATATTATTAATTTAGTAAACGTAGTTAAAGTGACAGACATATTATTAATTTAGAAAACATAGTTAGGGTGACAGACATACTATTATTTTAATAAACATAGTTAAGGTGAGAGACATATTATTAATTTAGAAAACATAGTTAAGGTGGCAGACATACTATTAATTTAGTAAACATAGTTAAGGTGAGAGACATATTATTAATTTAGTAAACACAGTTAGGTGGCATACATATTATTAATTTAGTAAACATAGTTAAGGTAGCAGACATATTATTAATTTAGTAAACATAATTAAGGTGACAGACATATTATTGATTTAGTAAACATAGTTAAGGTGACAGACATATTATTAATTTAGTAAACATAGTTGAAGTGACAGACATATTATAATTTAGAAAACATAGTTAAGGTGAAAGACATACTATTAAATTAGTAAACATAGTTAAGGTGACATACATATTATTAATTTAGTAAACATAGTTAAGGTGACAGACATACTATTAATTTAATAAACATAGTTAAGGTGAGAGACATATTATTAATTTAGTAAACATAGTTAAGGTGACAGAAATATTATTAATTTAGTAAATATAGTTAAGTTGACAGACATATTAGTAATTTAGTAAACATTGTTGTGGTGACAGGCATATTAGTAATTTAGTAAACATAGTTAAGGTGACAGACATATTATTAATTTAGAAAACATAGTTAAGGTGACAGAAATATTATTAATTTAGTAAATATAGTTAAGTTGACCGACATATTATTTATTAAGAAAACATAGTTAAGGTGACAGACATATTATTAATTTAGTAAACATAGTTGAGGTGACAGACATATTATAATTTAGAAAACATAGTTAAGGTGAAAGACATACTATTAAATTAGTAAACATAGTTAAGGTGACATACATATTATTAATTTAGTAAACATAGTTAAGGTGACAGACATATTATTAATTTAGAAAACATAGTTAAGGTGGCGGACATATTATTAATTTAGTAAACATAGTTAAGGTGGCAGACCTATTATTTATTTAGAAAACATAGTTAAGGTGGCAGACATATTAATTTAGTAAACATAGTTAAGGTGGCAGACATATTATTAATTTAGTAAACATAGTTAAGGGGAGAGACATAATATTAATTTAGTAAACATAGTTAAGGTGACAGACATATTATTAATTTAGTAAACATAGATAAGGTGGCAGACATATTATTAATTTAGTGAACATAGTTAAGGTGACAGACATATAATTAATTTAGTAAACATAGTTAAGGTGACAGACATATTATTAATTTAGAAAACATAGTTAAGGTGACAGACATATTATTAATTTAGTAAACATAGTTAAGGTGACAGAAATATTATTAATTTAGTAAATATAGTTAAGTTGACCGACATATTATTAATTAAGAAAACATAGTTAAGGTGACAGACATATTATTAATTAATAAACATAGTTAAGGTAACAGACATATTATTTATTTAGAAAATAAAGTTAAGGTCACAGACATACTATTAATTTAATAAACATCGTTAAGGTGACAGATATATTATTAATTTAGAAAACATAGTTAAGGTCACAGACAAACTATTAATTTAGTAAAAATATTTAAGGTGACAGACATATTATTAATTGAGAAAACATAGTTAAGGTGGCAGACCTATTATTAATTTAGAAAACATAGTTAAGGTGGCAGACATATTATTAATTTAGTAAACATAGTTAAGATGGCAGATATATTATTAATTTAGTAAACATAGTTAAGGTGACAGACATTATTAATTTGGAAAATATAGTTAAGGTGGCAGATATATTATTAATTTACTAAACATAGTTAAGGTGGCTGACATACTAATAATTTAGTAAACATAGTTAAGGTGGCAGACATATTATTAATTTAGTAAACAGAGTTAAGGTGACAGACATATTATTAATTTAGTAAACATATTTAAGGTGGCAGACATATTATTAATTTAGTAAACATAGTTAAGCTGACAGACATAGTATTAATTTAGTAAACATAGTTAAGGTGACAGACATATAAATTTAGTAAACATAGTTAAGGTAACAGACGTATTATTTATTTAGAAAATAAATTTAAGGTGGCAGACATACTACTAATTTAGTAAACATAGTTAAGGTGGCAGGAATATTATTAATTTAGTAAACATAGTTAAGGTGACCGAGATATTATTAATTTAGTAAACGTAGTTAAGGTGGCAGACATATTTTTAATTTAGTAAACATAGTTAAGGTGGCTGACATATTATTAATTTAGTAAACATAGTTAAGGTGGCAGACATATTATTAATTTAGTAAATATAGTTAAGCTGACAGACATATTATTAATTTAGTAAACATAGTTAAGGTGACAGACATATTATAAATTTAGTAAACATAGTTAAGGTGACAGACATATTATTAATTTAGTAAACATAGTTAAGGTAACAGACATATTATTTATTTAGAAAATAAAGTTAAGGTGACAGACATACTATTAATTTAATAAACATCGTTAAGGTGACAGATATATTATTAATTTAGAAAACATAGTTAAGGTCACAGACAAACTATTAATTTAGTAAACATAGTTAAGGTGACAGACATATTATTAATTGAGAAAACATAGTTAAGGTGGTAGACCTATTATTAATTTAGAAAACATAGTTAAGGTGGCAGACATATTATTAATTTAGTAAATATAGTTAAGTTGACCGACATATTATTTATTAAGAAAACATAGTTAAGTTGACAGACATATTATTAATTTAGTAAACATAGTTGAGGTGACAGACATATTATAATTTAGAAAACATAGTTAAGGTGAAAGACATACTATTAAGTTAGTAAACATAGTTAAGGTGACAGACATATTATTAATTTAGTAAACATAGTTAAGGTGACAGACATATTATTAATTTAGAAAACATAGTTAAGGTGTCGGACATATTATTAATTTAGTAAACATAGTTAAGGTGGCAGACCTATTATTAATTTAGAAAACATAGTTAAGGTGGCAGACATATTAATTTAGTAAACATAGTTAAGGTGGCAGACATATTATTAATTTAGTAAACATAGTTAAGGTGAGAGACATATTATTAATTTAGTAAACATAGTTAAGGTGACAGACATATTATTAATTTAGTAAACATAGATAAGGTGGCAGATATATTATTAATTTAGTGAACATAGTTAAGGTGACAGACATATAATTAATTTAGTAAACATAGTTAAGGTGACAGACATATTATTAATTTAGAAAACATAGTTAAGGTGACAGACATATTATTAATTTAGTAAACATAGTTAAAGTGACAGAAATATTATTAATTTAGTAAATATAGTTAAGTTGACCGACATATTATTAATTAAGAAAACATAGTTAAGGTGACAGACATATTATTAATTAATAAACATAGTTAAGGTAACAGAGATATTATTTATTTAGAAAATAAAGTTAAGGTGACAGACATACTATTAATTTAATAAACATCGTTAAGTTGACAGATATATTATTAATTTAGAAAACATAGTTAAGGTCACAGACAAACTATTAATTTAGTAAAAATAGTTAAGGTGACAGACATATTATTAATTGAGAAAACATAGGTAAGGTGGCAGACCTATTATTAATTTAGAAAACATAGTTAAGGTGGCAGACATATTATTCATTTAGAAAACATAGTTAAGGTGGCAGACATATTATTAATTTAGTAAACATAGTTAAGGTGGCAGACATATTATTAATTTAGTAAACATAGTTAAGGTGACAGACATATTATTAATTTAGTAAACGTAGTTAAAGTGACAGACATATTATTAATTTAGAAAACATAGTTAGGGTGACAGACATACTATTATTTTAATAAACATAGTTAAGGTGAGAGACATATTATTAATTTAGAAAACATAGTTAAGGTGGCAGACATACTATTAATTTAGTAAACATAGTTAAGGTGAGAGACATATTATTAATTTAGTAAACACAGTTAAGGTGACAGACATATTATTAATTTAGTAAACATAGTTAAGGTGGCAGGCATATTATTAATTTAGTAAACATAGTTAAGGTGACCGACATATTATTAATTTAGAAAACATAATTAAGGTGGGAGACCTATTATAAATTAAGTAAACACAGTTAAGGTGGCAGATATATTATTAATTTAGTAAACATAGTTAAGCTGACAGACATATTATTAATTTAGTGAACATAGTTAGGTGACAGACATATAAATTTAGTAAACATAGTTAAGGTAACAGACATATTATTTATTTAGAAAATAAAGTTAAGGTGGCAGACATACTACTAATTTAGTAAACATATTTAAGGTGGCAGGCATATTATTAATTTAGTAAACATAGTTAAGGTGACCGAGATATTATTAATTTAGTAAACGTAGTTAAGGTGGCAGACATATTTTCAATTTAGTAAACATAGTTAACGTGGCAGACATATTATTAATTTAGTAAACATAGTTAAGGTGGCAGACATATTATTAATTTAATAAACATAGTTAAGCTGACAGACATATTATTAATTTAGTAAACATAGTTAAGGTGACAGACATATTATAAATTTAGTAAACATAGTTAAGGTGACAGACATATTATTAATTTAGTAAACATAGTTAAGGTAACAGACATATTATTTATTTAGAAAATAAAGTTAAGGTGACAGACATACTATTAATTTAATAAACATCGTTAAGGTGACAGATATATTATTAATTTAGAAAACATAGTTAAGGTCACAGACAAACTATTAATTTAGTAAACATAGTTAGGTGACAGACATATTATTAATTGAGTAAACATAGTTAAGGTGGCAGACCTATTATTAATTTAGAAAACATAGTTAAGGTGGCAGATATATTATTAATTTAGTAAACATAGTTAAGGTGGCAGACATATTATTAATTTAGTAAACATATTTAAAGTGACAGACATTATTAATTTGGAAAACAAAGTTACGGTGGCAGATATATTATTAATTTACTAAACATAGTTAACGTGGCAGACATACTAATAATTTAGTAAACACAGTTAAGGTGGCAGACATATTATTAATTTAGTAAACATAGTTAAGGTGGCAGACATATTATTAATTTAGTAAACATAGTTAAGGTGGCAGACATATTATTAATTTAGTAATCATAGTTAAGGTGACAGACATATTATTAATTTAGTAAACATAGTTAAGGTGGTAGACCTATTATTAATTTAGAAAACATAGTTAAGGTGGCAGACATATTATTAATTTAGTAAATATAGTTAAGTTGACCGACATATTATTTATTAAGAAAACATAGTTAAGTTGACAGACATATTATTAATTTAGTAAACATAGTTGAGGTGACAGACATATTATAATTTAGAAAACATAGTTAAGGTGAAAGACATACTATTAAGTTAGTAAACATAGTTAAGGTGACAGACATATTATTAATTTAGTAAACATAGTTAAGGTGACAGACATATTATTAATTTAGAAAACATAGTTAAGGTGTCGGACATATTATTAATTTAGTAAACATAGTTAAGGTGGCAGACCTATTATTAATTCAGAAAACATAGTTAAGGTGGCAGACATATTAATTTAGTAAACATAGTTAAGGTGGCAGACATATTATTAATTTAGTAAACATAGTTAAGGTGAGAGACATATTATTAATTTAGTAAACATAGTTAAGGTGACAGACATATTATTAATTTAGTAAACATAGATAAGGTGGCAGATATATTATTAATTTAGTGAACATAGTTAAGGTGACAGACATATAATTAATTTAGTAAACATAGTTAAGGTGACAGACATATTATTAATTTAGAAAACATAGTTAAGGTGACAGACATATTATTAATTTAGTAAACATAGTTAAAGTGACAGAAATATTATTAATTTAGTAAATATAGTTAAGTTGACCGACATATTATTAATTAAGAAAACATAGTTAAGGTGACAGACATATTATTAATTAATAAACATAGTTAAGGTAACAGAGATATTATTTATTTAGAAAATAAAGTTAAGGTGACAGACATACTATTAATTTAATAAACATCGTTAAGTTGACAGATATATTATTAATTTAGAAAACATAGTTAAGGTCACAGACAAACTATTAATTTAGTAAAAATAGTTAAGGTGACAGACATATTATTAATTGAGAAAACATAGGTAAGGTGGCAGACCTATTATTAATTTAGAAAACATAGTTAAGGTGGCAGACATATTATTCATTTAGAAAACATAGTTAAGGTGGCAGACATATTATTAATTTAGTAAACATAGTTAAGGTGGCAGACATATTATTAATTTAGTAAACATAGTTAAGGTGACAGACATATTATTAATTTAGTAAACGTAGTTAAAGTGACAGACATATTATTAATTTAGAAAACATAGTTAGGGTGACAGACATACTATTATTTTAATAAACATAGTTAAGGTGAGAGACATATTATTAATTTAGAAAACATAGTTAAGGTGGCAGACATACTATTAATTTAGTAAACATAGTTAAGGTGAGAGACATATTATTAATTTAGTAAACACAGTTAAGGTGACAGACATATTATTAATTTAGTAAACATAGTTAAGGTGGCAGGCATATTATTAATTTAGTAAACATAGTTAAGGTGACCGACATATTATTAATTTAGAAAACATAATTAAGGTGGGAGACCTATTATAAATTAAGTAAACACAGTTAAGGTGGCAGATATATTATTAATTTAGTAAACATAGTTAAGCTGACAGACATATTATTAATTTAGTGAACATAGTTAGGTGACAGACATATAAATTTAGTAAACATAGTTAAGGTAACAGACATATTATTTATTTAGAAAATAAAGTTAAGGTGGCAGACATACTACTAATTTAGTAAACATATTTAAGGTGGCAGGCATATTATTAATTTAGTAAACATAGTTAAGGTGACCGAGATATTATTAATTTAGTAAACGTAGTTAAGGTGGCAGACATATTTTCAATTTAGTAAACATAGTTAACGTGGCAGACATATTATTAATTTAGTAAACATAGTTAAGGTGGCAGACATATTATTAATTTAATAAACATAGTTAAGCTGACAGACATATTATTAATTTAGTAAACATAGTTAAGGTGACAGACATATTATAAATTTAGTAAACATAGTTAAGGTGACAGACATATTATTAATTTAGTAAACATAGTTAAGGTAACAGACATATTATTTATTTAGAAAATAAAGTTAAGGTGACAGACATACTATTAATTTAATAAACATCGTTAAGGTGACAGATATATTATTAATTTAGAAAACATAGTTAAGGTCACAGACAAACTATTAATTTAGTAAACATAGTTAGGTGACAGACATATTATTAATTGAGTAAACATAGTTAAGGTGGCAGACCTATTATTAATTTAGAAAACATAGTTAAGGTGGCAGATATATTATTAATTTAGTAAACATAGTTAAGGTGGCAGACATATTATTAATTTAGTAAACATATTTAAAGTGACAGACATTATTAATTTGGAAAACAAAGTTACGGTGGCAGATATATTATTAATTTACTAAACATAGTTAACGTGGCAGACATACTAATAATTTAGTAAACACAGTTAAGGTGGCAGACATATTATTAATTTAGTAAACATAGTTAAGGTGGCAGACATATTATTAATTTAGTAAACATAGTTAAGGTGGCAGACATATTATTAATTTAGTAATCATAGTTAAGGTGACAGACATATTATTAATTTAGTAAACATAGTTAAGGTGGCAGACATACTACTAATTTAGTAAACATAGTTAAGGAGGGGAGGCATATTATTAAATTAGTAAACATAGTTAAGGTGGCAGACATATTATTAATTTAGTAAACATAATTAAGGTGACATACATATTATTGATTTAGTAAACATAGTTAGGTGACAGACATATTATTAATTTAGTAAACATAGTTAAGGTGGCAGACATTATTAATTTAGAAAACATAGTTAAGGTGGCAGACATATTCTTAATTTAGTAAACATAGTTAAGGTGGCAGACATATTATTAATTTAGTAAACATAGTTAAGGTGATAGACATATTATTAACTTACTAAACATAGTTAAGGTGGCAGACATATTATTAATTTAGTAAACATAGTTAAGGAGGGGAGGCATATTATTAATTTAGTAAACATAGTTAAGGTGGCAGACATTATTAATTTAGAAAACATAATTAAGGTGAGAGACATATTATTAATTTAGTAAACACAGTTAAGTTGCAGACATATTATTAATTTAGTAAACATAGTTAAGGTGACAGACATATTATTTATTTAGAAAAAAAAGTTAAGGTGGCAGACATATTAATAATTTAGAAAACATAGTTAAAGTGACAGACATATTAATTTAGAAAACATAGTTAGGGTGACAGACATACTATTAATTTAATAAACATAGTTAAGGTGAGAGATATATTATTAATTTAGAAAATATAGTTAAGGTGGCAGACAAACTATTAATTTAGTAAACATAGTTAAGGTGAGAGACATATTATTAATTTAGTAAACACAGTTAAGGTGGCATACAAATTATTAATTTAGTAAACATAGTTAAGGTGACAGACATATTATTAATTGAGAAAACATAGTTAAGGTGGTAGACCTATTATTAATTTAGAAAACATAGTTAAGGTGGCAGACATATTATTAATTTAGTAAATATAGTTAAGTTGACCGACATATTATTTATTAAGAAAACATAGTTAAGGTGACAGACATATTATTAATTTAGTAAACATAGTTGAGGTGACAGACATATTATAATTTAGAAAACATAGTTAAGGTGAAAGACATACTATTAGGTTAGTAAACATAGTTAAGGTGACAGACATATTATTAATTTAGTAAACATATTTAAGGTGACAGACATATTATTAATTTAGTAAACATAGATAAGTTGGCAGACCTATTATTAATTTAGAAAACATAGTTAAGGTGGCAGACATATTAATTTAGTAAACATAGTTAAGGTGGCAGACATATTATTAATTTAGTAAACATAGTTAAGGTGAGAGACATATTATTAATTTAGTAAACATAGTTAAGGCGACAGACATATTATTAATTTAGTAAATATAGATAAGGTGGCACACATATTATTAATTTAGTGAACATAGTTAAGGTGACAGAAATATTATTAATTTAGTAAATATAGTTAAGTTGACCGACATATTATTAATTAAGAAAACATAGTTAAGGTGACAGACATATTATTAATTAATAAACATAGTTAAGGTAACAGAGATATTATTTATTTAGAAAATAAAGTTAAGGTGACAGACATACTATTAATTTAATAAACATCGTTAAGGTGACAGATATATTATTAATTTAGAAAACATAGTTAAGGTCACAGACAAACTATTAATTTAGTAAAAATAGTTAAGGTGATAGACATATTATTAATTGAGAAAACATAGTTAAGGTGGCAGACCTATTATTAATTTATAAAACATAGTTAAGGTGGCAGACATATTATTCATTTAGAAAACATAGTTAAGGTGGCAGACATATTATTAATTTAGTAAACATAGTTAAGGTGGCAGACATATTATTAATTTAGTAAACATAGTTAAGGTGACAGATATATTATTAATTTAGTAAACGTAGTTAAAGTGACAGATATTATTAATTTAGAAAACATAGTTAGGGTGACAGACATACTATCATTTTAATAAAAATAGTTAAGGTGAGAGACATATTATTAATTTAGAAAACATAGTTAAGGTGGCAGACATACTATTAATTTAGTAAACATAGTTAAGGTGAGAGACATATTATTAATTTAGTAAACACAGTTAAGGTGGCATACATATTATTAATTTAGTAAACATAGTTAAGGTAGCAGACATATTAATAATTTAGTAAACATAATTAAGGTGACAGACATATTATTGATTTAGTAAACATAGTTAAGGTGACAGACATATTATTAATTTAGTAAACATAGTTAAGGTGGCAGACTTATTATTAATTTAGTAAACATAGTTAAGGTGGCAGACATATTATTAATTTAGTAAACATAGTTAAGGTGACAGACATATTATTAATTTAGTAAACATAGTTAAGGTGGCAGGCATATTATTAATTTAGTAAACATAGTTAAGGTGACCGACATATTATTAATTTAGAAAACATAATTAAGGTGGGAGACCTATTATTTATTTAGAAAATAAAGTAAAGGTGGCAGACATACTACTAATTTAGTAAACATATTTAAGGTGGCAGGCATATTATTAATTTAGTAAACATAGTTAAGGTGACCGAGATATTATTAATTTAGTAAACGTAGTTAAGGTGGCAGACATATTTTCAATTTAGTAAACATAGTTAACGTGGCACACATATTATTAATTTAGTAAACATAGTTAAGGTGGCAGACATATTATTAATTTAATAAACATAGTTAAGCTGACAGACATATTATTAATTTAGTAAACATAGTTAAGGTGACAGACATATTATTAATTTAGTAAAAAATAGTTAAGGTAACAGACATATTATTTATTTAGAAAATAAAGTTAAGGTGACAGACATACTATTAATTTAATAAACATCGTTAAGGTGACAGATATATTATTAATTTAGAAAACATAGTTAAGGTCACAGACAAACTATTAATTTAGTAAACATAGTTAGGTGACAGACATATTATTAATTGAGAAAACATAGTTAAGGTGGCAGACCTATTATTAATTTAGAAAACATAGTTAAGGTGGCAGACATATTATTAATTTAGTAAACATAGTTAAGGTGGCAGACATATTATTAATTTAGTAAACATATTTAAAGTGCCAGACATTATTAATTTGGAAAACATAGTTAAGGTGGCAGATATAATATTAATTTACTAAACATAGTTAACGTGGCAGACATACTAATAATTTAGTAAACACAGTTAAGGTGGCAGACATATTATTAATTTAGTAAACATAGTTAAGGTGGCAGACATATTATTAATTTAGTAAACATAGTTAAGGTGGCAGACATATTATTAATTTAGTAATCATAGTTAAGGTGACAGACATATTATTAATTTAGTAAACATAGTTAAGGTGGCAGACATACTACTAATTTAGTAAACATAGTTAAGGAGGCAGGCATATTATTAATTTAGTAAACATAGTTAAGGTGGCAGACATATTATTAATTTAGTAAACATAATTAAGGTGACAGACATATTGATTTAGTAAACATAGTTAGGTGACAGACATATTATTAATTTAGTAAACATAGTTAAGGTGGCGGACATTATTAATTTAGAAAACATAGTTAAGGTGGCAGACATATTCTTAATTTAGTAAACATAGTTAAGGTGGCAGACATATTATTAATTTAGTAAACATAGTTAAGGTGATAGACATATTATTAACTTACTAAACATAGTTAAGGTGGCAGACATATTATTAATTTAGTAAACATAGTTAAGGTAACAGACATATTATTAATTTAGAAAACATAGTTAAGGTGGCAGGCATATTATTAATTTAGTAAACACAGTCAAGGTGATCGACATATTATTAATTTAGAAAACATAATTAAGGTGAGAGACATATTATTAATTTAGTAAACACAGTTAAATTGCAGACATATTATTAATTTAGTAAACATAGTTAAGGTGACAGACATATTATTTATTTAGAAAAAAAAGTTAAGGTGGCAGACATACTATTAATTTAGTAAACATAGTTAAGGTGGCAGTCATATTATTAATTTAGTAAATATAGTTAAGGTGACAGACATATTAATAATTTAGAAAACATAGTTAAAGTGACAGACATATTAATTTAGAAAACATAGTTAGGGTGACAGACATACTATTAATTTAATAAACATAGTTAAGGTGAGAGATATATTATTAATTTAGAAAACATAGTTAAGGTGGCAGACAAACTATTAATTTAGTAAACATAGTTAAGGTGAGAGACATATTATTAATTTAGTAAACACAGTTAAGGTGGCATACAAATTATTAATTTAGTAAACAGAGTTAAGGTGACAGACATATTATTAATTTAGTAAACATAGTAAAGGTGGCAGACATATTATTAATTTAGTAAACATAATTAAGTTGACAGACATATTATTGATTTAGTAAACATAGTTAAGGTGACAGACATATTATTAATTTAGTAAACATAGTTAAGGTGGCAGACATATTATTAATTTAGTAAACATAATTAAGGTGGCAGACATATTATTAATTTAATAAACATAGTTAAGCTGACAGACATATTATTAATTTAGTAAACATAGTTAAGGTGGCAGACATATTATTAATTTAATAAACATAGTTAAGGTGGAAGACATATTATTAATTTAATAAACATAGTTAAGCTGACAGACATATTATTAATTTAGTAAACATAGTTAAGGTGGCAGACATATTATTAATTTAGTAAACATAGTTAAGGTGGCAGACATATTATTAATTTAGTAAACATAGTTAAGGTGGCAGGCATATTATTAATTTAGTAAACATAATTAAGGTGACAGACATTATTAAATTTGGAAAACATAGTTAAGGTGGCAGACATATTATTAATTTACTAAACATAGTTAACGTCGTAGACATACTAATAATTTAGTAAACATAGTTAAGGTGGCAGACATATTATTAATTTAATAAACATAGTTAAGGTGGCAGACATATTATTAATTTAGTAAACATAGTTAAGGTGGCAGACATATTATTAATTTAGTAAACATAATTAAGGTGACAGACATATTATTGATTTAGTAAACATAGTTAGGTGACATAAATATTATTAATTTAGTAAACATAGTCAAGGTGACCGACATATTATTAATTTAGAAAACATAATTAAGGTGAGAGACATATTATTAATTTGGTAAACACAGTTAAGTTGCAGACATATTATTAATTTAGTAAACATTGTTAAGGTGACAGACATATTAATTATTTAGAAAAAAAAGTTAAGGTGACAGACATACTATTAATTTAGTAAACATAGTTAAGGTGGTAGTCATATTATTAATTTAGTAAACATAGTAAAGGTGACGGACATATTAATAATTTAGAAAACATAGTTAAAGTGACAGACATATTAATTTAGAAAACATAGTTAGGGTGACAGACATACTATTAATTTCATAAACATAGTTAAGGTGAGAGATATATTATTAATTTAGAAAACATAGTTAAGGTGGCAGACAAACTATTAATTTAGTAAACATAGTTAAGGTGAGAGACATATTATTAATTTAGTAAACACAGTTAAGGTGGCATACATATTATTAATTTAGTAAACATAGTTAAGGTGACAGACATATTATTAATTTAGTAAACATAGTTAAGGTGGCAGACATATTATTAATTTAGTAAACATAATTAAGGTGACAGACATATTATTGATTTAGTAAACATAGTTAAGGTGACAGACATATTATTAATTTAGTAAACATAGTTAAGGTGACAGACATATTATTAATTTAGAAAACATAGTTAAGGTGACAGACATATTATTAATTTAGTAAACGTAGTTAAAGTGACAGACATATTATTAATTTAGAAAACATAGTTAGGGTGACAGACATATTATTAATTTAGTAAACATAGTTAAGGTGGCAGACATATTATTAATTTAGTAAACATAGTTAAGGTGACAGACATATTATTAATTTAGTAAACGTAGTTAAAGTGACAGACATATTATTAATTTAGAAAACATAGTTAGGGTGACAGACATACTATTATTTTAATAAACATAGTTAAGGTGAGAGACATATTATTAATTTAGAAAACATAGTTAAGGTGGCAGACATACTATTAATTTAGTAAACATGGTTAAGGTGAGAGACATATTATTAATTTAGTAAACACAGTTAAGTGGCATACATATTATTAATTTAGTAAACATAGTTAAGGTGACAGACATATTATTAATTTAGTAAACATAGTTAAGTTAGCAGACATATTATTAATTTAGTAAACATAATTAAGGTGACAGACATATTATTGATTTAGTAAACATAGTTAAGGTGACAGACATTCTATTATTTTAATAAACATAGTTAAGGTGTGAGACATATTATTAATTTAGAAAACATAGTTTAGGTAGCAGCCATATTCTTAATTTAGTAAACATAGTTAAGATGGCAGACATATTATTAATATAGTACACATAGTTAAGGTGGCAGACATATTATTAATTTAGAAAACATAGTTAAGGTGACAGACATATTATTAATTTAGTAAACATAGTTAAGGTGGCAGGCATATTATTAATTTAGTAAACATAGTTAAGATGGCAGACATATTATTAATTTAGTAAACATAGTTAAGGTGGAAGACATATTTTTAATTTAGTAAACATAGTTAAGGTGGCAGACATATTATTAATTTAGTAAACATAGTTAAGGTGGCAGACATATTATTAATTTAGAAAACATTATTAATGTGAGAGACGTATTATTAATTTAGTAAACATAGTTAAGATTGCAGACATATTATTAATTTAGAAAACAAAGTTTAGGTGGCAGAGATATTATTAATTTAGTAAACATAGTTAAGGTGGCAGACATATTATTAATTTAGTACACACAGTTAAGGTGGCAGACATATTATTAATTTAGAAAACATTATTAAGTTGACAGACATATTATTAATTTAGTAAACATAGCTAAGGTGGCAGACATATTATTAATTTAGTACACATAGTTAAGGTGACAGACATTTTATTTATTTAGAAAAAAAGTTGAGGTGGCAAACATATTATTAATTTAGTAAACATAGTTAAGGTGGCAGTCATATTATTTATTTAGTAAACATAGTTAAGGTGACAGACATATTATTAATTTAGAAAACATAGTTAAAGTGACAGACATATTATTAATTTAGTAAACATAGTGAAGGTGACAGACATATTATTAACTTAGTAAACATAGTTAAAGTGACAGACATATTATTAATTTAGTAAACATAGTTAAGGTGGCAGACATATTATTAATTTAGTAAACATAGTTAAGGTGACAGACATATTATTAATTTAGTAAACATAGTTAAGGTGACAGACATTTTATTTATTTAGAAAAAAAGTTAAGGTGGCAAACATATTATTAATTTAGTAAACATAGTTAGGTGACAGACATATTATTTATTTAGTAAACATAGTTAAGGTGACAGACATATTATTAATTTAGTAAACATAGTTAGTTGGCAGACATATTATTAATTTAGAAAACATAGTTAATGTGACAGACATATTATTAATTTAGTAAACATAGTTAGGTGGCAGACATATTTTTAATTTAGTAAACATAGTTAAGGTGACACAGATATTATTAATTAATTAAACATAGTTAAGTTGACCGACATATTATTAATTTAGAAAACATTATTAAGGTGACACACATATTATTAATTTAGTAAACATAGTTAAGGTGACAGACATATTATTAATTTAGTAAACATAGTTAAGGTGACAGACATACTATTAATTTATTAAGCATAGTTAAGTTGATCGACATATTATTCATTTAGAAAACATAGTTAAGGTGGAAGTCATATTTTTAATTTAGTAAACATAGTAAAGCTGGCAGACATATTATTAATTTAGTAAACATAGTTAAGGTGGCAGACATATTATTAATTTAGTAAACATAGTTAAGGTGACAGATATATTATTAATTTAGTAAACAAAGTTAAGGTGACAGATATACTATTAATTTATTAAACATAGTTAAGTTGACCGACATATTATTAAATTTAGAAAACAGTTAAATTGGAAGACATATTTTTAATTTAGTAAACATAGTTAAGGTGACAGACATACTATTAATTTAGTAAACATAGTTAAGGTGGCCGACATACTATTAATTTAGTAAACATAGTTAAGGTGACAGACATATTATTAATTAATTAAACATAGTTAGGTTGACTGACATATTAGTAATTTAGAAAGCATTATTAAGGTGACACACATATTATTAATTTAGTAAACATAGTTAAGGTGACAGACATATTATTAATTTAGTAAACATAGTTAAGGTGACAGACATACTATTAATTTATTAAACATAGTTAAGTTGACCGACATATTAATTTAGTAAACATAGTTAAGGTGGCCGACATATTATTAATCTAGTAAACATAGTTAAGGTGGCAGACATATTATTAATTTAGAAAACATTATTAAGGTCACAGACATATTACTAATTTAGAAAACATAGTTAAGGTGACAGAGATATTATTAATTTATTAAACATAGTTAAGTTGACCGACATATTATTAAATAAGAAAACATAGTTAAGGTGACAGACATATTATTAATTTAGAAAACATAGTTAATGTGACAGACATATTATTAATTTAGTAAACATAGTTAAGATGGCAGACATATCATTAATTTAGAAAACATTATTAAGGTGACAGACATATTATTAATTTAGTAAACATAGTTAAGGTGACAGACATATTATTAATTTAGTAAACTTAGTTAAGGTGACAGACATACTATTAATTTAGTAAACATAGTTAAGGTGGCCGACATACTATTAATTTAGTAAACATAGTTAAGGTGGCAGACATAGTATTAATTTAGAAAACATTATGAAGGTGACAGACATATTATTAATTTAGAAAACATAGTTAAGGTGGCAGACATAGTATTAATTTAGTAAACATAGTTAAGGTGGCAGACATATTATTAATTTAGAAAACATAGTTAAGGTGACAGACATATTATTAAATTAGTAAACATAGTTAGGTGGCAGACATATTTTTAATTTAGTAAACATAGTTAAGGTGACAGAGATATTATTAATTAATTAAACATAGTTAAGTTGACCGACATATTATTAATTTAGAAAACATTATTAAGGTGACACACATATTATTAATTTAGTAAACATAGTTAAGGTGACAGACATATTATTAATTTAGTAAACTTAGATAAGGTGACAGACATACTATTAATTTAGTAAACATAGTTAAGGTGGCCGACATACTATTAATTTAGTAAACATAGTTAAGGTGGCAGACATATTATTAATTTAGAAAAGATTATTAAGGTGACAAACATATTATTAATTTAGAAAACATAGTTAAGGTGACAGACATATTATTAATTTAGTAAACTTAGTTAAGGTGACAGACATACTATTAATTTATTAAACATAGTTAAGTTGACCGACATATTATTAATTTAGAAAACATAGTTAAGGTGGTAGACATATTATTAATTTAGAAAACATAGTTAAGTTGGCAGACATATTATTAATTTTGTAAACATAGTTAATTTATACTATTAATTTATTAAACATAGTTAAGTTGACCGACATATTATTAATTTAGAAAACATTATTAAGGTGACACATATTATTAATTTAGTAAACATAGTTAAGGTGACAGACATATTATTAATTTAGTAAACATAGTTAAGGTGACAGACATACTATTAATTTATTAAACATAGTTAAGTTGACCGACATATTATTAATTTAGAAAACAGTTAAAGTGGAAGTCATATTTTTAATTTAGTAAACAAAGTTAAGGTGGCAGACATATTATTAATTTAGTAAACATAGTTAAGGTGGCAGACATATTATTAATTTAGTAAACATAGTTAAGGTGACAGACATATTTTTAATTTAGTAAACATAGTTAAGGTGACAGATATACTATTAATTTATTAAACATAGTTAAGTTGACTGACATATTATTAAATTTAGAAAACATAGTTAAATTGGAAGACATATTTTTAATTTAGTAAACATAGTTAAGGTGACAGACAGACTATTAATTTAGTAAACATAGTTAAGGTGGCCGACATACTATTAATTTAGTAAACATAGATAAGGTGGCAGACATATTTTTAATTTAGTAAACATAGTTAAGGTGACAGAGATATTATTTTATTAATTAAACATAGTAATGTTGACCGACATATTATTAATTTAGAAAACATTATTAAGGTGACACACATATTATTAATTTAGTAAACATAGTTAAGGTGACAGACATACTATTAATTTATTAAACATAGTTAAGGTGACAGACATACTATTAATTTATTAAACATAGTTAAGTTGACCGACATATTATTAATTTAGAAAACATAGTTAAAGTGGAAGTCATATTTTTAGTTTAGTAAACATAGTTAAGGTGGCAGACATATTAATTTAGTAAACATAGTTAAGGTGGCAGACATATTATTAATTTAGTAAACATAGTTAAGGTGACAGACCTATTTTTAATTTAGTAAACATAGTTAAGGTGACAGATATACTATTAATTTATTAAACATAGTTAAGTTGACCGACATATTATTAAATTTAGAAAGCATTATTAAGGTGGCAGACATATTATTAATTTAGAAAACATTATTAAGGTGACAGACATATTATTAATTTAGTAAACTTAGTTAAGGTGACAGACATACTATTAATTTAGTAAACATAGTTAAGGTGGCCGACATACTATTAATTTAGTAAACATAGATAAGGTGCCAGACATATTATTAATTTAGAAGAGATTATTAAGGTGACAGACATATTATTAATTTAGAAAACATAGTTAAGGTGACAGAGATATTATTAATTTAGTAAACATAGTTAAGTTGACCGACATATTATTAATTAAGAAAACATAGTTAAGGTGACAGACATATTATTAATTTAGAAAACATAGTTAATGTGACAGACATATTATTAATTTAGTAAACATAGTTAAGGTGGCAGACATATCATTAATTTAGAAAACATTATTAAGGTGACAGACATATTATTCATTTAGTAAACATAGTTAAGGTGACAGACATATTATTAATTTAGTAAACTTAGTTAAGGTGACAGACATACTATTAATTTATTAAACATAGTTAAGTTGACCGACATATTATTAATTTAGAAAACATAGTTAAGGTGGTAGACATATTATTAATTTAGAAAACATAGTTAAGTTGGCAGACATATTATTAATTTTGTAAACATAGTTAATTTATACTATTAATTTATTAAACATAGTTAAGTTGACCGACATATTATTAATTTAGAAAACATTATTAAGGTGACATATATTATTAATTTAGTAAACATAGTTAAGATGACAGACATATTATTAATTTAATAAACATAGTTAAGATGACAGACATACTATTAATTTATTAAACATAGTTAAGTTGACCGACATATTATTAATTTAGAAAACAGTTAAAGTGGAAGTCATATTTTTAATTTAGTAAACATAGTTAAGGTGGCAGACATATTATTAATTTAGTAAACATAGTTAAGGTGGCAGACATATTATTAATTTAGTAAACATAGTTAAGGTGACAGACATATTTTTAATTTAGTAAACATAGTTAAGGTGACAGATATACTATTAATTTATTAAACATAGTTAAGTTGACTGACATATTATTAAATTTAGAAAACATAGTTAAATTGGAAGACATATTTTTAATTTAGTAAACATAGTTAAGGTGACAGACAGACTATTAATTTAGTAAACATAGTTAAGGTGGCAGACATATTATTAATTTAGTAAACATAGTTAAGGTGACAGACCTATTTTTAATTTAGTAAACATAGTTAAGGTGACAGATATACTATTAATTTATTAAACATAGTTAAGTTGACCGACATATTATTAAATTTAGAAAGCATTATTAAGGTGGCAGACATATTATTAATTTAGAAAACATTATTAAGGTGACAGACATATTATTAATTTAGAAAACATAGTTAAGGCGGCAGACATAGTATTAATTTAGTAAACATAGTTAAGGTGGCAGACATTATTAATTTAGAAAACATAGTTAAGGTGACAGACATATTATTAATTTAGTAAACATAGTTAGGTGGCAGACATATTTTTAATTTAGTAAACATATTTAAGGTGACAGAATATTATTAATTTATTAAACATAGTTAAGTTGACCGACATATTATTAATTTAGAAAACATAGTTAAGGTGGCAGACATATTATTAATTTAGTAAACATAGTTAAGGTGACAGACATACTATTAATTTAGTAAACATAGTTAAGGTAACAGACATACTATTAATTTAGTAAACATGATTAAGGTAGCCGACATATTATTAATTTAGAAAACATAGTTAAGGTGACAGACATATTATTAATTTAGTAAACATTGTTAAGGTGACAGACATATTATTAATTAAGAAATCATAGTTAAGTTGACAGATTTATTATTAATTTAGAAAACATAGTTAAGGTGACAGACATATTATTAATTTAGTAAACATAGTTAAGGTGACAGACATACTATTAATTTATTAAACATAGTTAAGTTGACCGACATATTATTAATTTAGAAAACATAGTTAAGGTGGAAGTCATATTTTAAATTTACTAAACATAGTTAAGGTGGCAGACGTATTATTAATTTAGTAAACATAGTTAAGGTGGCAGACATATTATTAATTTAGTAAACATAGTTAAGGTGACAGACATACTATTAATTTATTAAACATAGTTAAGTTGACCGACATATTATTAATTTAGAAAACATAGTTAAGGTGGAAGTCATATTTTTAATTTAGTAAACATAGTTAAGGTGACAGACATACTATTAATTTAGTAAACATAGTTAAGGTGGCCGACATACTCTTAATTTAGTAAACATAGTTAAGGTGGCAGACATATTATTAATTTAGAAAACATAGTTAACGTGACAGACATATTATTAATTTAGTAAACATAGTTAGGTGGCGGACATATTTTTAATTTAGTAAACATAGTTATGGTGACAGAGATATTATTAATTAATTAAACATAGTTAAGTTGACCGACATATTATTAATTTAGAAAACATTATTAAGGTGACACATATATTATTAATTTAGTAAACATAGTTAAAGTGACAGACATATTATTAATTTAGTAAACATAGTTAAGGTGGCAGACATATTATTAATTTACAAAAGATTATTAAGGTGACAGACATATTATTAATTTAGAAAACATAGTTAAGGTGACAGAGATATTATTAATTTAGTAAACATAGTTAAGTTGACCGACATATTATTAATTAAGAAAACATAGTTAAGGTGACAGACATATTATTAATTTAGAAAACATAGTTAACGTGACAGACATATTATTAATTTAGTAAACATAGTTAAGGTGGCAGACATATCATTAATTTAGAAAACATTATTAAGGTGACAGACATATTATTAATTTAGTAAACATAGTTAAGGTGACAGACATATTATTAATTTAGTAAACTTAGTTAAGGTGAGAGACATACTATTAATTTATTAAACATAGTTAAGTTGACCGACATATTATTAATTTAGAAAACATAGTTAAGGTGGTAGACATATTATTAATTTAGAAAACATAGTTAAGTTGGCAGACATATTATTAATTTTGTAAACATAATTAATTTATACTATTAATTTATTAAACATAGTTAAGTTGACCGACATATTATTAATTTAGAAAACATTATTAAGGTGACACATATTATTAATTTAGTAAACATAGTTAAGATGACAGACATATTATTAATTTAGTAAACATAGTTAAGGTGATAGACATACTATTAATTTATTAAACATAGTTAAGTTGACCGACATATTATTAATTTAGAAAACAGTTAAAGTGGAAGTCATATTTTTAATTTAGTAAACATAGTTAAGGTGGCAGACATATTATTAATTTAGTAAACATAGTTAAGGTGGCAGACATATTTTTAATTTAGTAAACATAGTTAAGGTGACAGATATACTATTAATTTATTAAACATAGTTAAGTTGACTGACATATTATTACATTTAGAAAACATAGTTAAATTGGAAGACATATTTTTAATTTAGTAAACATAGTTAAGGTGACAGACAGACTATTAATTTAGTAAACATAGTTAAGGTGGCAGACATATTATTAATTTAGTAAACATAGTTAAGGTGACAGACCTATTTTTAAATCAGTAAACATAGTTAAGGTGACAGATATACTATTAATTTATTAAACATAGTTAAGTTGACCGACATATTATTAAATTTAGAAAGCATTATTAAGGTGGCAGACATATTATTAATTTAGAAAACATTATTAAGGTGACAGACATATTATTAATTTAGAAAACATAGTTAAGGCGGCAGACATAGTATTAATTTAGTAAACATAGTTAAGGTGGCAGACATTATTAATTTAGAAAACATAGTTAAGGTGACAGACATATTATTAATTTAGTAAACATAGTTAGGTGGCAGACATATTTTTAATTTAGCAAACATATTTAAGGTGACAGAATATTATTAATTTATTAAACATAGTTAAGTTGACCGACATATTATTAATTTAGAAAACATAGTTAAGGTGGCAGACATATTATTAATTTAGTAAACATAGTTAAGGTGACAGACATACTATTAATTTAGTAAACATAGTTAAGGTGACAGACATACTATTAATTTAGTAAACATGATTAAGGTAGCCGACATATTATTAATTTAGAAAACATAGTTAAGGTGACAGACATATTATTAATTTAGTAAACATTGTTAAGGTGACAGACATATTATTAATTAAGAAATCATAGTTAAGTTGACAGATTTATTATTAATTTAGAAAACATAGTTAAGGTGACAGACATATTATTAATTTAGTAAACATAGTTAAGGTGACAGACATACTATTAATTTATTAAACATAGTTAAGTTGACCGACATATTATTAATTTAGAAAACATAGTTAAGGTGGAAGTCATATTTTAAATTTACTAAACATAGTTAAGGTGGCAGACATATTAATAATTTAGTAAACATAGTTAAGGTGGCAGACATATTATTAATTTAGTAAACATAGTTAAGGTGACAGACATACTATTAATTTATTAAACATAGTTAAGTTGACCGACATATTATTAATTTAGAAAACATAGTTAAGGTGGAAGTCATATTTTTAATTTAGTAAACATAGTTAAGGTGACAGACATACTATTAATTTAGTAAACATAGTTAAGGTGGCCGACATACTATTAATTTAGTAAACATAGTTAAGGTGGCAGACATATTATTAATTTACAAAACATAGTTAACGTGACAGACATATTATTAATTTAGTAAACATAGTTAGGTGGCGGACATATTTTTAATTTAGTAAACATAGTTATGGTGACAGAGATATTATTAATTAATTAAACATAGTTAAGTTGACCGACATATTATTAATTTAGAAAACATTATTAAGGTGACACATATATTATTAATTTAGTAAACATAGTTAAGGTGACAGACATATTATTAATTTAGTAAACATAGTTAAGGTGGCAGACATATTATTAATTTACAAAAGATTATTAAGGTGACAGACATATTATTAATTTAGAAAACATAGTTAAGGTGACAGAGATATTATTAATTTAGTAAACATAGTTAAGTTGACCGACATATTATTAATTAAGAAAACATAGTTAAGGTGACAGACATATTATTAATTTAGAAAACATAGTTAACGTGACAGACATATTATTAATTTAGTAAACATAGTTAAGGTGGCAGACATATCATTAATTTAGAAAACATTATTAAGGTGACAGACATATTATTAATTTAGTAAACATAGTTAAGGTGACAGACATATTATTAATTTAGTAAACTTAGTTAAGGTGAGAGACATACTATTAATTTATTAAACATAGTTAAGTTGACCGACATATTATTAATTTAGAAAACATAGTTAAGGTGGTAGACATATTATTAATTTAGAAAACATAGTTAAGTTGGCAGACATATTATTAATTTTGTAAACATAATTAATTCATACTATTAATTTATTAAACATAGTTAAGTTGACCGACATATTATTAATTTAGAAAACATTATTAAGGTGACACATATTATTAATTTAGTAAACATAGTTAAGATGACAGACATATTATTAATTTAGTAAACATAGTTAAGGTGATAGACATACTATTAATTTATTAAACATAGTTAAGTTGACCGACATATTATTAATTTAGAAAACAGTTAAAGTGGAAGTCATATTTTTAATTTAGTAAACATAGTTAAGGTGGCAGACATATTATTAATTTAGTAAACATAGGTAAGGTGGCAGACATATTATTAATTTAGTAAACATAGTTAAGGTGACAGACATATTTTTAATTTTAGTAAACATAGTTAAGGTGACAGATATACTATTAATTTATTAAACATAGTTAAGTTGACCGACATATTATTAAATTTAGAAAGCATTATTAAGGTGGCAGACATATTATTAATTTAGAAAACATTATTAAGGTGACAGAGATATTATTAATTTAGAAAACATAGTTAAGGCGGCAGACATAGTATTAATTTAGTAAACATAGTTAAGGTAGCAGACATTATTAATTTAGAAAACATAGTTAAGGTGACAGACATATTATTAATTTAGTAAACATAGTTAGGTGGCAGACATATTTTTAATTTAGTAAACATATTTAAGGTGACAGAATATTATTAATTTATTAAACATAGTTAAGTTGACCGACATATTATTAATTAAGAAAACATAGTTAAGGTGGCAGACATATTATTAATTTAGTAAACATAGTTAAGGTAACAGACATACTATTAATTTAGTAAACATAGTTAAGGTGACAGACATACTATTAATTTAGTAAACATGATTAAGGTAGCCGACATATTATTAATTTAGAAAACATAGTTAAGGTGACAGACATATTATTAATTTAGTAAACATAGTTAAGGTGACAGACATACGATTAATTTATTAAACATAGTTAAGTTGACCGACATATTATTAATTTAGAAAACATAGTTAAGGTGGAAGTCATATTTTAAATTTACTAAACATAGTTAAGGTGGCAGACATATTATTAATTTAGTAAACATAGTTAAGGTGGCAGACATATTATTAATTTAGTAAACATAGTTAAGGTGACAGACATACTATTATTTTATGAAACATAGTTAAGTTGACCGACATATTATTAATTTAGAAAACATAGTTAAGGTGGAAGTCATATTTTTAATTTAGTAAACATAGTTAAGGTGACAGACATACTATTAATTTAGTAAACATAGTTAAGGTGGCCGACATACTATTAATTTAGTAAACATAGTTAAGGTGGCAGACATATTATTAATTTAGAAAACATAGTTAACGTGACAGACATATTATTAATTTAGTAAACATAGTTAGGTGGCAGACATATTTTTAATTTAGTAAACATAGTTATGGTGACAGAGATATTATTAATTAATTAAACATAGTTAAGTTGACCGACATATTATTAATTTAGAAAACATTATTAAGGTGACACATATATTATTAATTTAGTAAACATAGTTAAGGTGACAGACATATTATTAATTTAGTAAACATAGTTAAGGTGACAGACATACTATTAATTTATTAAACATAGTTAAGTTGACCGACATATTATTAATTTAGAAAACATAGTTAAGGTGGAAGTCATATTTTTAATTTAGTAAACATAGTTAATCTGGCAGACATATTATTAATTTAGTAAACATAGTTAAGGTGGCAGACATATTATTAATTTAGTAAACATAGTTAAGGTGACAGACATATTATTAATTTAGTAAACATAGTTAAGGTGACAGATATACTATTAATTTATTAAACATAGTTAAGCTGACCGACATATTATTAAATTTAGAAAACATAGTTAAACTGGAAGACATATTTTTAATTTAGTAAACATAGTTAAGGTGACAGACATACTATTAATTTAGTAAACATAGTTAAGGTGACAGAGACATTATTAATTAATTAAACATAGTTAAGTTGACCGACATATTATTGATTTAGAAAACATTAATAAGGTGACACACATATTATTAATTTAGTAAACATAGTTAAGGTGACAGACATACTATTAATTTATTAAACATAGTTAACTTGACTGACATATTATTAATTTAGAAAACATAGTTAAGGTGGAAGTCATATTTTTAATTTAGTAAACATAGTTAAGGTGGCAGACATATTATTAATTTAGTAAACATAGTTAATGTGGCCGACATACTATTAATTTAGTAAACATAGTTAAGGTGGCAGACATATTATTAATTTAGAAAACATTATTAAGTTGACAGACATAGTATTAATTTAGAAAACATAGTTAAGGTGACAGAGATCTTATTAATTTATTGAACATAGTCAGGTTGACCGACATATTATTAATTTAGAAAACATAGTTAAGGTGACAAACATATTATTAATTTAGTAAACATAGTTAAGGTGACAGACATATTATTAATTTAGTAAACATAGTTAAGATGGCAGACATATAATTAATTTAGAAAACATTATTAAGGTGACAGACATATTATTAATTTAGTAAACATAGTTAAGGTGACAGACATATTATTAATTTAGTAAACTTAGTTAAGGTGACAGAAATATTATTAATTTAGTAAACATAGTTAAGGTGACAGACATAATATTAATTTAGTAAACATAGTTAAGTTGACAGACATACTATTAATTTAGTAAATATAGTTAAGGTGACAGACATACTATTAATTTAGTAAACATGATTAAGGTAGCCGACATATTATTAATTTAGAAAACATAGTTAAGGTGACAGACATATTATTAATTTAGTAAACATAGTTAAGGTGAGAGACATATTATTAATTTAGTAAACATAGTTAAGTTGGCAGACATATTATTAATTTAGAAAACATTATTAAGGTGACAGACATATTATTAATTTAGAAAACATAGTTAAGGTGACAGAGATATTATTCATTTATTAAACATAGTTAAGTTGACCGACATATTATTAATTTAGAAAACATAGTTAAGGTGACAGACATATTATTAATTTAGTAAAAATAGTTAAGGTGACAGACATATTATTAATTTAGTAAACATAGTTAAGATGGCAGACATATCATTAATTTAGAAGCCATAGTTAAGGTGACAGACATATTATTAATTTAGTAAACATAGTTGAGGTGACAGACATATTATTAATTTAGTAAACTTAGTTAAGGTGACAGACATACTATTAATTTATTAAACATAGTTAAGTTGACCGACATATTATTAATTTAGAAAACATAGTTAAGGTGGTAGACATATTATTAATTTAGAAAACATAGTTAAGTTGGCAGACATATTATTAATTTAGTAAACATAGTTAAGTGGCAGACATACTATTAATTTATTAAACATAGTTAAGTCGAACGACATATTATTAATTTAGAAAACACAGTTAAAGTGGAAGACATATTTTTAATTTAGTAAACATAGTTAAGGTGACAGACATACTATTAATTTAGTAAACATAGTTAAGGTGGCAGACATACTATTAATTTAGTAAACATCTTTAAGGTAGCAGATATATTATTAATTTAGAAAGCATAGTTAAGGTGACAGACATATTATTAATTTAGTAAACATAGTCAAGCTGACAGACATATTATTAATTTAGTAAACATAGTTAAGGTGACAGGCATATTATTAATTTATTAAACATATTTAAATTGACCGACATATTATTACTTTAGAAAACATAGTTAAGGTGGAAGTCATATTTTTAATTTAGTAAACATAGTTAAGGTGACAGACATATTATTAATTTATTAAACATATTTAAGTTGACCGACATATTATTACTTTAGAAAACATAGTTAAGGTGACAGACATATTATTAATTTAGTAAACATAGTTAAGGTGACAGACATACTATTAATTTATTAAACATATTTAAGTTGACCGACATATTATTAATTTAGTAAACATAGTTAAGGTGACAGACATACTATTAATTTAGTACACATAGTTAAGGTGGCAGACATATTATTAACTTAGAAAACATAGTTAAGGTGACAGACATATTATTAATTTAGCAAACATAGTTAGGTGGCAGACATATTTTAAATTTAGTGAACATAGTTAAGGTGACAGAGATATTATTAATTAATTAAACATAGTTAAGTTGACCGAAATATTATTAATTTAGAAAACATTATTAAGGTGACACACATATTATTAATTTAGTAAACATAGTTAAGGTGACAGACATATTATTAATTTAGTAAACATAGTTAAGGTGACAGATATACTATTAATTTATTAAACATAGTTAAGTTGACCGACATATTATTAATTTAGAAAACATAGTTAAGGTGGAGGTCATTTTTTTAATTTAGTAAACATAGTTAAGGTGGCAGACATATTATTAATTTAGTAAACATAGTTAAGGTGGCCGACATACTATTAATTTAGTAAACATAGTTAAGGTGGCAGACATATTATTAATTTAGAAAACATTATTAAGGTGACAGACATATTATTAAATTAGAAAACATAGTTAAGGTGGCAGACATATTATTAATTTAGTAAACATATTTAAGGTGGCAGACATATTATTAATTTAGAAAACATAGTTAAGGTGACAGACATATTATTAATTTAGTAAACATAGTTAGGTGGCAGACATATTTTTAGTTTAGTAAACATAGTTAAGGTGACAGAGATATTATTAATTTATTAAACATAGTTAAGTTAACCGACATATTATTAATTTAGTAAACATAGTGAAGATGGCAGACATATCATTAATTTAGAAAACATTATTAAGGTGACAGACATATTATTAATTTAGTAAACATAGTTAAGGTGACAGACATATTATTAATTTAGTAAACTTAGTTAAGGTGACAGACATACTATTAATTTATTAAACATAGTTAAGTTGACCGACATATTATTAATTTAGAAAACATAGTTAAGTTGGTAGACATATTATTAATTTAGAAAACAGTTAAGTTGGCAGACATATTATTAATTTAGTTAACATAGTTAAGGTGACAGACAAACTATTAATTTATTAAACATAGTTAAGTTGACCGACATATTATTAATTTAGAAAACACAGTTAAAGTGGAAGACATATTTGTAATTTAGTAAACATAGTTAAGCTGACAGACATACTATTAATTTAGTAAACATAGTTAAGGTGGCAGACATTCTATTAATTTAGTAAACATCTTTAAGGTAGCAGACATATTATTAATTTAGAAAACATAGTTAAGGTGACAGACATATTATTAATTTAGTAAACATAGTTAACCTGACAGACATATTATTAATTTAGTAAACATAGTTAAGGTGACAGACATATTATTAATTTAGTAAACATAGTTAAGTTGACAGACATACTATTAATTTATTAAACATAGTTAAGTTGACCGACATATTATTAATTTAGAAAACATAGTTAAGGTGGCAGGCATATTATTAATTTAGAAAACATAGTTAAGGTGGCAGACATATTATTAATTTAGTAAACATAGTTACGGTGACAGACATACTAATTATTTAGTAAACATAGTTAAGGTGACAGACATATTATTAATTTATTAAACATATTTAAGTTGACCGACATATTATTACTTTAGAAAACATAGTTAAGGTGACAGACATATTATTAATTTAGTAAACATAGTTAAGGTGACAGACATACTATTAATTTATTAAACATATTTAAGTTGACCGACATATTATTAATTTAGAAAACATAGTTAAGGTGGCAGGCATATTATTAATTTAGAAAACATAGTTAAGGTGGCAGACATATTATTAATTTAGTAAACATAGTTAAGGTGACAGACATATTATTAATTTAGTAAACATAGTTAAGGTGACAGACATACTATTAATTTAGTACACATAGTTAAGGTGGCAGACATATTATTAACTTAGAAAACATAGTTAAGGTGACAGACATATTATTAATTTAGCAAACATAGTTAGGTGGCAGACATATTTTAAATTTAGTGAACATAGTTAATGTGACAGAGATATTATTAATTAATTAAACATAGTTAAGTTGATCGAAATATTATTAATTTAGAAAACATTATTAAGGTGACACACATATTATTAATTTAGTAAACATAGTTAAGGTGACAGACATATTATTAATTTAGTAAACATAGTTAAGGTGACAGATATACTATTAATTTATTAAACATAGTTAAGTTGACCGACATATTATTAATTTAGAAAACATAGTTAAGGTGGAAGTCATTTTTTTAATTTAGTAAACATAGTTAAGGTGGCAGACATATTATTAATTTAGTAAACATAGTTAAGGTGGCCGACATACTATTAATTTAGTAAACATAGTTAAGGTGACAGACATACTATTAATTTAGTAAACATAGTTAAATTGACCGACATATTATTAATTTAGAAAACATAGTTAAGGTGGTAGACATATTATTAATTTAGAAAACATAGTTAAGTTGGCAGACATATTATTAATTTAGTAAACATAGTTAAGTGGCAGACATACTATTAATTTATTAAACATAGTTAAGTCGACCGACATATTATTAATTTAGAAAACATAGTTAAGGTGGCAGACATATTATTAATTTAGAAAACAATATTAAGGTAACAGACATATTATTAATTTAGTAAACATAGTTACGGTGACAGACATACTAATTATTTAGTAAACATAGTTAATGTGACAGACATATTATTAATTTAGTAAACATAGTTAAAATGGCAGACATATTATTAATTTAGAAAACATAGTTAAGGTGACAGACATGTTATTAATTTAGTAAATATAGTTAAGGTGACAGACATATTATTAATTTAGTAAACATAGTTAAGATGGCAGACATATTATTAATTTAGAAAACATTATTAAGGTGACAGACATATTATTAATTTAGTAAACATAGTTAAGGTGACATACATATTATTAATTTAGTAAACATATTTAAGGTGACAGACATACTATTAATTTATTAAACATAGTTAAGATGACCGACATATTATTAATTTAGAAAACATAGTTAAAATGGAAGTCATATTTTTAATTTAGTAAACATAGTTAAGGTGACAGACATACTATTAATTTAGTAAACATAGTTAAATTGACCGACATATTATTAATTTAGAAAACATAGTTAAGGTGGTAGACATATTATTAATTTAGAAAACATAGTTAAGTTGGCAGACATATTATTAATTTAGTAAACATAGTTAAGTGGCAGACATACTATTAATTTATTAAACATAGTTAAGTCGACCGACATATTATTAATTTAGAAAACACAGTTAAAGTGGAAGACATATTTTTAATTTAGTAAACATAGTTAAGGTGACAGACATACTATTAATTTAGTAAACATAGTTAAGGTGGCAGACATACTATTAATTTAGTAAACATCTTTAAGGTAGCAGATATATTATTAATTTAGAAAGCATAGTTAAGGTGACAGACATATTATTAATTTAGTAAACATAGTCAAGCTGACAGACATATTATTACTTTAGAAAACATAGTTAAGGTGGAAGTCATATTTTTAATTTAGTAAACATAGTTAAGGTGACAGACATATTATTAATTTATTAAACATATTTAAGTTGACCGACATATTTTTACTTTAGAAAACATTGTTAAGGTGACAGACATATTATTAATTTAGTAAACATTGTTAAGGTGACAGACATACTATTAATTTATTAAACATATTTAAGTTGACCGACATATTATTAATTTAGAAAACATAGTTAAGGTGGCAGGCATATTATTAATTTAGAAAACATAGTTAAGGTGGCAGACATATTATTAATTTAGTAAACATAGTTAAGGTGACAGACATATTATTAATTTAGTAAACATAGTTAAGGTGACAGACATACTATTAATTTAGTACACATAGTTAAGGTGGCAGACATATTATTAACTTAGAAAACATAGTTAAGGTGACAGACATATTATTAATTTAGCAAACATAGTTAGGTGGCAGACATATTTTAAATTTAGTGAACATAGTTAAGGTGACAGAGATATTATTAATTAATTAAACATAGTTAAGTTGACCGAAATATTATTAATTTAGAAAACATTATTAAGGTGACACACATATTATTAATTTAGTAAACATAGTTAAGGTGACATACATATTATTAATTTAGTAAACATAGTTAAGGTGACAGATATACTATTAATTTATTAAACATAGTTAAGTTGACCGACATATTATTAATTTAGAAAACATAGTTAAGGTGGAAGTCATTTTTTTAATTTAGTAAACATAGTTAAGGTGGCAGACATATTATTAATTTAGTAAACATAGTTAAGGTGGCCGACATACTATTAATTTAGTAAACATAGTTAAGGTGGCAGACATATTATTAATTTAGAAAACATTATTAAGGTGACAGACATATTATTAAATTAGAAAACATAGTTAAGGTGGCAGACATAGTATTAATTTAGTAAACATATTTAAGGTGGCAGACATATTATTAATTTAGAAAACATAGTTAAGGTGACAGACATATTATTAATTTAGTAAACATAGTTAGGTGGCAGACATATTTTTAATTTAGTAAACATAGTTAAGGTGACAGAGATATTATTAATTTATTAAACATAGTTAAGTTAAACGACATATTATTAATTTAGTAAACATAGTGAAGATGGCAGACCTATCATTAATTTAGAAAACATTATTAAGGTGACAGACATATTATTAATTTAGTAAACATAGTTAAGGTCACAGACATATTATTAATTTAGTAAACTTAGTTAAGGTGACAGACATACTATTAATTTATTAAACATAGTTAAGTTGACCGACATATTATTAATTTAGAAAACATAGTTAAGGTGGTAGACATATTATTAATTTAGAAAACAGTTAAGTTGGCAGACATATTATTAATTTAGTAAACATAGTTAAGGTGACAGACAAACTATTAATTTATTAAACATAGTTAAGTTGACCGACATATTATTAATTTAGAAAACACAGTTAAAGTGGAAGACATATTTTTAATTTAGTAAACATAGTTAAGCTGACAGAATACTATTAATTTAGTAAACATAGTTAAGGTGGCAGACATACTATTAATTTAGTAAACATCTTTAAGGTAGCAGACATATTATTAATTTAGAAAACATAGTTAAGGTGACAGACATATTATTAATTTAGTAAACATAGTTAAGCTGACAGACATATTATTAATTTAGTAAACATAGTTAAGGTGACAGGCATATTATTAATTTAGAAAACATAGTTAAGGTGACAGGCATATTATTAATTTATTAAACATATTTAAGTTGACCGACATATTATTACTTTAGAAAACATAGTTAAGGTGACAGACATATTATTGATTTAGTAAACATAGTTACGGTGACAGACATACTAATTATTTAGTAAACATAGTTAAGGTGACAGACATATTATTAATTTAGTAAACATAGTTAAAATGGCAGACATATTATTAATTTAGAAAACATAGTTAAGGTGACTGACATATTATTAATTTAGTAAATATAGTTAAGGTGACAGACATATTATTAATTTAGTAAACATAGTTAAGATGGCAGACATATTATTTATTTAGAAAACATAGTTAAGGTGACAGACATATTATTAATTTAGTAAACATAGTTAAGGTGACAGACATATTATTAATTTAGTAAACATAGTTAAGTTGACAGACATACTATTAATTTATTAAACAAAGTTAAGTTGACCGACATATTATTAATTTAGAAAACATAGCTAAGGTGGCAGACATATTATTAATTTAGAAAACATTATTAAGGTAACAGACATATTATTAATTTAGTAAACATAGTTACGGTGACAGACATACTAATTATTTAGTAAACATAGTTAATGTGACAGACATATTATTAATTTAGTAAACATAGTTAAAATGGCAGACATATTATTAAATTAGAAAACATAGATAAGGTGACAGACATGTTATTAATTTAGTAAATATAGTTAAGGTGACAGACATATTATTAATTTAGTAAACATAGTTAAGATGGCAGACATATTATTAATTTAGAAAACATTATTAAGGTGACAGACATATTATTAATTTAGTAAACATAGTTAAGGTGACATACATATTATTAATTTAGTAAACATATTTAAGGTGACAGACATACTATTAATTTATTAAACATAGTTAAGATGACCGACATATTATTAATTTAGAAAACATAGTTAAAATGGAAGTCATACTATTAATTTAGTAAACATAGTTAAATTGACCGACATATTATTAATTTAGTAAACATAGTTAAGGTGGCAGACATATTATTAATTTAGAAAACATAGTTAAGGTGGCAGACATATTATTAATTTAGTAAACATATTTAAGGTGCCAGACATACTATTAATTTATTTAACATAGCTAAGGTGACCGACATATTATTAATTTAGAAAACATAGTTAAAATGGAAGTCATATTTTTAATTTAGTAAACATAGTTAAGGTGACAGAAATACTATTAACTTAGTAAACATAGTTAAGGTGGCAGACATACTCTTAATTTCGGAAACATAGTTAAGGTGG